>CANUEZ040000104.1:1807500-2180000 GCA_948099385.1 Fasciola hepatica | reverse complement strand
TGGTGTTCATGATCGGCGGTACGAATGATAAGGGATAAAAGTAAACATTGATATTATCCTATTAATTATCTGTTGCACTGTACGTAAATACAGATTAATCCATAAATACTGTGAAGCAAGTCAAACTGTCATATGATCGTGTTTTATCATGATATTACACTTATGAAGCTGCTTCTTACAAATGGGAATATGAAGCATCTAGAACACGACGATTTTCTGGACACAATTTTGAATTTATTTTCTCTACGATCTTTTCTGACCTTTTTGTTCGGTTGCGTACTTTTAACTGAACTGAGCTTCCCGAGGTTTCCGTTGACGTCGTATCGGTTTCTCGCCGACGGTACACGCACTCGGTTTACTTTCTACTCCGCCGTAACGTTAGTTGCATTTCGTATCTTACTAATGTCGGTACTGTTTTTGGTACCACGATATATAGAATACATTTCCGTATCTGTACACCTACTCGAGTCTTCTCTGTTCGTTCGATAGAGGGGATTTCGTTGGTAATTCGCTGTGGGACCGGATAGAAGACACATTCATAAACGGTGCTCAAAAGTCATCTATAGTCCTGTTTTGCACTTTAGACTATTTAAAATGCTCACAGCAGATGTATATAACTACGCAAACGTTTACGAAGAAAGCATAATCTGCCATTAAGGTAGACGTTTTAACTACTTCGTCTATAATGTAGCTTTTTGTAAAATAGAATGGCATGTTTGCCGCTTAATATCGTACCATATATTGTGTGTATAACGAAAACAATTATTTTATCTACTTGGCCGTTATGTTAACGTAAAAATGGGGTGCGTACATTTACCTTGTCCAGAACCGGTTATCACGTGGATGGTACTTGGTGCTTCCGCGTTCTCCGATTCAGGTGACTCGCCTAACCGTCATATAAGGTGTGGCGCCAAGCTTCAGGAAAATGGTGATGGAATGACCATCTCGACTAAATTTGGGATATATTACAGCACACAAACACGACAGTCAGATCACTCAATCCTATGTCTAATCAACTGATGGCGTACCTGTGGTGTTCGTGTCTCAGTCAATATGGTACAGCTGTGCCATAGTTATTGAGACACGAACAACACGCGCATACTCCACCAGTGAAGTCTTGGTTGTTCTACCCAGACAGGCCCACTGGGAGTGTTAAGTAAATTGGCAACCACCCATTGTGTGAATGTATGATTGGTGCCAACGCTCAACGGTCCTGCCTCTGGTTTTCGTCCAGACCCGAGATACCCATAGCAAACGGTTTGCGGGGATTTATCGACTCAGACATACACCGTGAATTATCGTCTGTATAAGAGTGTAACAAAGAACGAGATGATGCTGATTTGACACGTGCAGTATGCACGGGTCAGTATCATCCGTGGGGGTTACTCGTGCTCGATCTGCGAAACACAAAAACGCAGAAAACCCCATGACCAAAAAGGCTCAGTAAGTGCATCAACAGGATCCTACACTTACATTTATCGAACACCAATAGGGCTGCCAACAACCTGCTCACTGCACACTGGACCGGGAACGCTGATGGGACTGCGAATAAATGTACCAATTCATGTTATTTTCGTGCATTTGTTTGTTGCCTATGTGGTTAACAAAACGTAATGTAGAAATGGTCTTGCATAAAAGAACGAAGAGGTCTTAAATAATACATTTGCTTGCCACTGCAGAAATTTATACTCGGTACAGTGTGAAATTCTAGTGCAGCTTTGGCGGGGTGTGCACACTACTTACCAAATAAGTAAGTAGCCGACTGCTCAAAATGCAACTATGGTCAGTTATGGATTAATGACGAACGCAGCTGTCAGGGAAACCATGCGGAATAAGGTGAAAAATACATTTAAACCACCAGATGGCATCCTACGACCGGAAAACAACTTTCTTCAAGTGAATTGGACCACTGGAGTGCAAATGAGCATTGTTGTTCCATTTGAGTAGTTTTGGTGAGTCCCAAACTAAAACTTATCCCATTGAGTTAACAGTAACATTTATCCCAAGTCTGCATGAATAGCTAAACACAACAACTAGAAGTACGAATCACAGTTAATTACGCAGTCCAAATTTGCATGTATGTAATGTTAAAGTTACGAGGGCTTGACAACGAATAGCTGCGTGTGGATAATCATCATACATGGATACACTAGTTTCATATGCATAAACTTTGGCCAGAATGCTACCTGGCGTATTGAACACGGTTACACCTATCAAATGTTTCTTTTTCTTTTCTTTAAAGAAGGAGAAAAGTGCACTGTTTGGAGTATTTATAAGGAAAAATGTCCATTGACTTGGTAAACGAGAAACTTATGACCACGGGATGCAGATTAGTAAAACTGCCACTCCATTCACTTTTCAGTCTCCTGACGCGATTTATCTGATTAATTTAACCGAAATTCCGCATACATAATCTATCAGAATCAGCTCCCTATTGCGGTGCGTACAATAAACTGTGACAATGCGTTTTCGTCTCCTGTCATCGTACTGTGGAGCATTTGGCAGTTCCAGCAATAAAGTAAAAAACGGTATTCAAAGTTGCACTACCTATAAACCAGTCGATAACTTACATAAAAAGCGTTCATTAGTTAGTACGAACACGACCCATTTGCATTCAGCTTGTTTCAACTTGAAAGTTCTAAAGCGAGACGAAAAAGAAATAAATCAGCCCTTAAATAACTGCGTGGTCTAACCGTGAACTTCTAAGTAATCTTGTTCTGGTTACATATATATCATACTTGGTATAATATTAGGCTCTAAACATACCATTCCATTTTACAAAACGGTACCTAGCCTTTTAGACTAACCTATATATCGTGGTACAGGCCATCAAGATTGATACCAATTCGTGAGGTATAATTTCTTAAAAGGAAGTTCGGTTAATTGGATTAAAATAATAACAAATGATGAAATGTGACTCATTTATGTTGTTCAGTGAATGCACCCATTTTATTTCATTGAAACAGCTGGGACCTTAACGGTAATGAACTCTTCTGTGTAAATCTTTAAAAATGTTCGCGAATTTTATCCACAGTCCTTCACTATCAGGCACCCAGTCTCCACCAGCTAACCGATGAAAGTTACCCGATTCATTTCCATTTCTGATCCATTAGGAATTTGTGTTTACTGTAAGGGATACTTAGGTGATTAAGTCTGCAAGAGATGTTACCATCTGTCATTTATCTTACCCCATTATCCTACTAACACCCGTCAATCACGCTTTCGTTAAATGTTTCTTTAAGAAATCGTTTCTGTAGGACGACAGTGTAAATCGGTGTGGAAAATTTCCCAACGTGATACTATATTGATGGAACAATATAAGTTTACCTTTTAACCACTATTGAGATTAATCAGTTAACTCGTATATTACGACACTGAGCACTCCAAGATCAGACGACTCAGTTAATCGAGGACTCATTTTATTATGTACATTTTCAACCGACTTATAGGCATTACACCTAACATTTCTTTACAAATGTCATATAGAGTGATAAATATGCAATCTTGTTTCATGAAACAGTAGCTAATAGGCGTTACTATGTTTTATTTACCTCCTATTAGATAGTAAGACCTGATTCGTGTCTGACTGTTAGGATTCTCTAAATAATCTTATTATGGCAGCCGCGGTCGTTTAAAAAACAGTTAAGTCTAAACAGTAGAAGAGTAAACGTAATTTCATTTCCCCATGGGTTAATCAGTCCCTTAGTAAACCAAACTTGCAATGAGATGATAAATTACTTCAAGAAACCAATTAGGGGTCACTTCATCACAGTTAACCTTAGTGTTATTAACGGTACAAGCGGTTTTCTGTGGTTACGTATTAAGGCACTATTGTATGGAAGGCTCTAACGGCTACGTTATTGATATATACTCAATTTACTTGGAATGAACAGGACTCATTATCTTTTTCAAAGTGTGCGAAATTACAGATGATGCTGTATCCCATGCCATGACAAGGCCACAACGATCACTCATTCAGTTGCCACTTTTGTTGGAACATGATTCATGGAAGGCTAATATCTTGAAGTACATGAGCACTACCTTCCGTGCCAAACCATCTGCAATTCCACTGACACTCAGAGAAAATCTGTCAAACATTTGACGCTCTTCTCACACTGAAACCATTGTAAACGATTTGTCACCTTAGCTACGGGTATTGTCCACTGTAAGCGTTTGCAGCTTCCTTCGTATTGCACTCATCATCGATAAACAGACAAACCAACGCTTAGTGTCGCCGCGATCGTGAACTGCCCATTCTCGCCCCACACAAATGCATACAACCCAACTACGATCGATGATCGGCCGCACTGAGTTTCGCTGCTAGTCCTGACACGGGCACACTTTGGCATGGTCACAGATGCACTCAATCAGTCGGCCAGCTTTCAAACTCAGGGCCGGTCTGCACCGTAGCTCCCTGTCACGCCTTTAGCCGTCAAGTGGACTGAATTTTGCTGTCGAACCGAACTGAACACGTTGTCCCATACGCCCACGCACTGTGTATGAACGTCATATGATCGTGGTCACATGGTCTATTTTCGCGGGACTGCGCTGTGGAAAATCGTTCTTGGCCAGTCACATTATATTCTCAGTTAGTTCTGTGATACACACAGTGTGTGGGTAATACTCATCTATCCGCAATTGTGAACTTGATTACAGGCTGACGCGTATTGGACCACAATAGGTAAATGAACGCAGTATAATAGAAGGCCAATACTGCAGGCGTTCACCTTGCGATTATTTTGCTTGCTGTAAACATGCAACAATACAGTACACATGCCACCCGTGTGCCTTGTAAAAGAACTTTGCGCCGACATTGGCTGCGCTGGATGAGACAATATAATTATCCAGTGACTGTTGAGGACGTTGTGCGTGACATCACACAAATGATCCCTTCTGGTGCTGATCAGGCATCGTCTACGTTTGTAAATCCAGTAGCAGACGGTGAGACGTATGAAGACGGAGAACGCGGCTAGTATTTTTGTCTTTTTTTAAGAATCTTCCACATCTATAGAAACGGATTCAAAGCAAGTAGTGTTACTGCGTCCTTAGTGCCGTACACACCAAGTGCCCGGCTCAGGTATGAACCATTATCTTCAGATAAACAGATCTCTCAGACGGTATCTCCCTATAGATTTTCGCGAGCATATGGGAACCCCCCGAACAACTGCGGTACGTGAGGTTGAGCCAGGCACATATTGTCACGTTGAAATGCAGTCAGCTCTTGAAAAGCTGCCATACAAGAAAGCTACAGAATACCGTCATTTTTTTCTTGTACTTACGCATACTTTGTTTAAAGGGTGTACCACCAATTCATTCCTACAGTCATTTTCTCCGATTATCTACTGTCAGTCGTATTTTTTCAAATCCAGAAAGTCCTGAAGCGCTTCAGTTTGAACGGGAGTTGATGAATTCATTTGTGAGAATACACAAACTTCTGTTTGGATTAGGGGAAATGTCCGTTAATGTGAATTCTTTAATCCATATTGCTGAGGACGTTGAACATCGTAGTCCTTTGGACCAACTCACGGCTTTTCCGCTTGACTCATTTCTGTTCATAGTGAAACGGATGATCAAGGGACCAACAAAGGTATCTTCTCAAATACACCGACGGTGTGCTGAAGCCACGGTGTCCGCTTCATGGATTGAACAGCAACCGACAATGTTCCAACGTCAAGGTAGGCACCCTTACCTTCTTAATGGCAATTACGTCATTTCAAGTGCCGCCCCAGATAATAGTGTCATGGTGCGTGGATTGCCTGTCTCCATTAGATCTACTAAGTCCAACGATGATGGAGACTTTGTAGTTGGTTTTTCACGATTTTCGCACCTGGAGAATTACTTCGATTCTCCTTTTGCTTCAGTTTATCAAAATATTTATTTCGTTCAAATTCTTTGTCCAACTCTCGTCGAATGTCAACCAGGATGCATTGATTGTAGGTGCGTTGCAGTAAGTATCGATGATGGACAATGCACCACGCCTCTTGTGCATACTGAAGTTTGAAATACCTTTTTTTCTTTGTAACTTATCTTTTATTAAAGAAATAAATTGGTCCGTAGATTTTTTCTTTGTGGCTAGCATTACTCACAATGTAAATAATTACAATTGTTTTTCTTCCTTTTCAGATGTTCTCAGGAATATCGATGTTCACTGTAGTAAGTCCGCTGGATGACGAGAACCAGGACGTATGCGTCATAAGCCAGAAGTCGCTTTCTTCCGATGAGACCCATGCTTCCATTCCGAATGTGGATAGAGCCAAATGCCACAGATTAGTGAGGAACCATGCAGTATTGTCGGATGATACTCCCCTGAGGCCGGTGTCAATCTTGATTCATACTGGCGGGTTGTCAATTAGTAAACAGCCTAAGAAACAGCCATCGATGACGAAGCAGAGGAGAATACAGCATCTGTGTGAGAAAAATCAGTTCCCATCCAGTGACGGAACGGTTGCTATGGCTCCACCTCCTAGAAGGATAAAGTAATCCTAAGTTACAATAAAGATTTGCCTATTGGTGCAGAAAGAAGCAGAAAAAGTAATCCTCCGAAGATGATACGCCGCCCAGAAGGGTTGGAAAAAACACTGCACCACATAGTAAGCGGTATTAGGAGGGAGGTTATTTCCTAACCGTAGGTTCCCCTTCTACGAGCAGCAAAGTGGAAGGAAAAGCCACGGAACATGAGATCGTTCAGTAATCACCGTGGAGTAAGTCAATATAGTAATCATTTTCTGACAACATTCTTCAGCAAAACCAATAAATACACTAAGTGTGCGTCAGTTTTCCTCGCCGTGTAGGTCTTCAGATTACTTTTTAATGCTTCATTGTTTAGACGCTGAAGAACGAGCGTGCACACATTCCTAGACGCAGGGTACACCACAATCCAATAACAGACATTCTACATCTGTACACAGCACGTTATCGGTTTTTGATGAGTGTTTTCATTTTTCCGAATCAAAACAACTCCAGCAAGAAGCAACCGGTGTCCGTACAGTATCAGCCCTGGAAGCGATAGGTGGAAACAATGGGTGAATTGCGTTTGGCCATAAAAACTGTCTATGATGATTCGAGGTATACTGCCACCCAACACTGGTCTCCTGCTTCCTAAAGCCCTTAACTGTTGTGATATTCATGACCTCCCCCGAGAGCTTATTCCAGTAGGGTACCACTCTATTCGAGAAGTAATTCTCCCTAATTTGTAGCCTTGAGTGCTTTTTTGTAATCTAATGCTATGCCCCCTTGTGCTTCTCTCTGGGATCGGAGAGGAAATATCTTTCCGATTTATACCTGACAGTCCCTTCATTGCCTTGAAGGTTTCGATCAAATCCCCGCGAACGTTCAGCTCTTTCATCGGGAACAGATCCAGAACACGGAGACGCTTTGTGTAGCTAAACTCCCCTTGTCCAGTCATCATTCTAGTGGCTAGCCCTTGCACTTCCTCCAAACAGCCTATATCCTCCTGGTAGTACGGTGCCCAGGCTTGCATGCAGTACTCCATGTGCGGCCCAATTATGGGTTGGTATATGGGAACGAAGATCTCCGGCTCTCTACACGACATAGTGGAACTAACTCGAAAGAGTTCTCTCCTAGCCGTATTGGCTGCTGCAGTGCATTGCTCCAACGGCTTGAAGCTGTTGTCTATTATAACGCCCAAGTCTTTGACCTAGGAGACGATTTGCAACGATCCCACACCATTCCGACCAGCCTCTGTATTTGTGATCAATCATTGGAACCTGGTGAGGTTTAGTGGGAGATCCCATTTGCGTGACCAGTTATGTACTGCTAACACGTCAAGTTCTATATCTACTCCAGCTATCTTGACGTCATCGGCAAACATAAAGGTGGGGTTTACAGGCTCACGTGCTAAGTCGTCGATGAAGACGAGGAAGAGCAGAGGGCCGAGCACCGAGCCCTGTGGCACCCCACTAGTTACACCTTCCGATTTTGAGACGTGACTACACACCTAAATACTAAAAGTTCACCTTGTTAAAAAATTATTTACTCATCGCTTTGCCTTTCCAACAGTTCCCATAGACTGCAGTTTGACATCCAGAAATTTGTGGCTCACAGAATCAAACGCCTTGCAGAAGTCCAAGTAACAGACAGCAATCGACTGTTCTTCGTCCAGGCGTTTGGTTACCTCATCGAGGAACAGCAGGAGATTCGTCGGACAAGATGGTCCTGCCACAAACCCCTACTGATCATTTGATATGAGGTTATGTTGAACCAAATGCCTAGAGATCTGTTTCCTGACTATTCGCTCCAGGTACTTACATAGTACTGAAGTTAAGCTGACCGGCCGGTAATTTTCGGCCCTTTGCCGGGGTCCGGTCTTGTATATTCCTACCAATGTTGCCTTACTCCAGTCTTCCGGGACAATTCCCTTTTTAAGTGATGTTTCATACAGCTTCGTCACCGGAGCCTTCAAGACTCCGTCCAGAGGTTAAACGATGGCTGGATGAATCCCATCTGGTCTTGCGGTTTTATTTCTATTCAAGGTTTGCAGCTCTGTGTACACCTCTTCAAGGTTTGCAACTCCGTGTACACCTCTTCTTCTCCTACACTAGGTTCGGGTATTGGAAGCGCCAGTGATCCCTCCATTCTTTCTTATAAATTATTTGCTGGTCGATAAATGCTCTTGAAGAATGCCAAGAGCATGTCGGTCTTGTCTTCATCGCTTAGAGCTAGTCGTCCGTGTGCCCCTTCTAAAGTTGCTACACTTTCTCTCATACGTTTGTGGGATTGCACGTAAGCGTAGAACCACTTTGGGTTTGCGCGGACCGAAGCAGCTAACCGACGCTCGAAGAAATATTTCTCTGTTCTTTGGATCGCTGGAGCTCTGTTTCTGGCCATCTCATAGCTATTCCATGCCGCCTGAATTTTGAACAACTTGTACGCCCATCGTTGCCTACGAATGACTATAGCCTTGCGGACTTTTGACTTTCACCATGGGGGCTGATTTTTACTGCTAATCACCCTCAGAGGTGCAAACTCCTCTGTAAGTCTGAGTAGCCTCATCTTGACGACCTCCCAACGTTCCTCTACGGAGGGGTTTGTGTGACTCGGTGTCCACTGAACTTCCTCCGCCGCCCTGTTTAGTTCACCTATATTGGTTCTCCCATAGCGCCGACGTAACACGATTCCCTTTGATGCCTTACTAAGTATTAGGGTGACCCTTAGGACTACATGATCACTTTTGCCCAGTGGCTCTTTCCATTCAATTTCTTTAAAATCCTGATGGTCCCGCTTTATGATTAAATCAAGGATAGACCGGTGCTGTCCACCTCCATGTTCAGTAGCCTGCATCACATGCTGCGTAGGTGCATACCAGAGGAACTGAGTGAGAGAGAGAGAGAGAGAAGGAGCGAGATGAGGAGAGGGAGAGAGGGATAGAGAGAGGGAGTGAGCGAGAGAGAGAGAGAGAGAGAGAGAGAGAGAGAGAGAGAGAGGGAGAGGGAGAGGGAGAGGGAGAAATGGAGGAAGAACTCTCGTGTTGATCACAAGTTTTCCAATTGTATTCTATACCTCCTCGTACTGATTTATTAGCGATACGATCGATGGACGTGCGAAGAAAAGAGTAGGGAAACACAAGAAGCAAGGATGAACTAGGCAGATACGAGTACAAAGCAAAAATCGTTCGCTTACGTGAACGGAATTCGTCGTCGAACTATGGACGTATTTTTATGTGGTTTGAATCAAATGGATGAGATGGTATCATAAACGTGTTTATCACTGTCGCTGACAGGCAGTTTTCCTTGTTCGCGGTGGCTGACAATACGGCCTCAAAATTTCTGGTTTTTGGTACTTTCGCAAGTGTTTGCTCCGATTAGCTGTTACTGCGTCCTTTGTTTTCGGTCTGTTTTTATCTTATAATCTGCAGAATTATCTCCACGGTAGTGCCCCATAATTTTCTCTGGTGGAATGTTCGGTACTGTAGTTCAGATGCTGATTTTATAATTACCGTGTAGAGCGGTCCATTCGGCATATACTCTAGTGGACACGAACTGGCGGAATAGGATCACTGCTTTTCCCGCTAAAAGTGTCCAAATCTCGCAAAAAGTGCTTCATATCAGTCAGTTTTTGAGAAGCTGCAGCAATATCGCTCAAGAAAAATCGGATCATGACCTCTTTCATTTGGACTGTTTTCCAGATTGGGAGGCGGAAATAGCTGGTGCACTCCGAGTCGGCGTTACACTGAAACTAGGTAGGCCTCTTGAGACTTGTCGACTGTGGCCTTTCAATTTTCTCAGCAATCAGGAACAAGCAAGTGAGTTCCTAAGGCGATCAAACTTTCTCAAAGGAGAGTTTGTTTTATTTCTACGGGGCGTTTCTTCGAAAAATCTGCACAAGTTGATAAAAGCCCTGACGGAACTTCGGGAGTGCAGAGAGAAAGGCAATGGAAAAATTCACACCCGAGATTTTCCGTTGGTGCGAAGGACGCTCCAGCTACTTTGGCCACCGCAGCTGCCTCTCCTTTCGATGAGCACTTTCAGCACTCAATAACAGAAAATTTTCGGACTGCCGGTGGCTCGTCAGCATCTGTGAAATTTCATAATATTCACCGTACGAAGATTGTTTAACAAGCGGGACGAGTGTGAGGACCTGGGGAGGCTGTCAACATTTCACTGATTGGAACTGTGAGAAAGGAGGATCGTTGGGATTCGTAGGTTGCACTCTGTTCAGGGGGACTCTATTTTGTGTGAACCGGGATCACAAGAAAGGTGGGGGGGGGGGACATTGCTGTGTCCGTAATGAATGGGGTCTCAGCACATCTCCTAGATACCTATACTGACCGGCATGGATATGGAGAGGCGTTGTGGTGTAAGGTAAAACTCTTCAAGAGTGGCCTTGTGGTACTTGGACTCATTCCAAAGCGAAGGGTATTCTGGAATCCGGGTGTCGATGGGCGACGGACAGTCACTGTTTCGTTATAGCTACTTTAACGCACCTCATATTAACTGGTATCAAATACCTGCGGTTTCTCTGCAGACAGGTTCACCAGCTGTCTGTGTGAAACGGTATGTGACCTAGCTATACAGAAGCATGTGCAAGAACCGACGCGGAATTAGGTGTACCAAGCATTTATCCTTGACCTGGAGTCCTCTCCACGAACCTCAGACATTGGCTGTATCCACTTGCTACTGTCGTCGGACCAAAGTAACCACGAGATACTAGTCATCTAATGGAGGCTCGGAGCACTCATACATTAGTGCCAACGCTGCGGATTAAACAGTGAAATAAAATAGACAGCTTCTGCCCTTCCTTAGGACACTATCTAGAGTGTCAAAGTGGACTTTGCGTGGAATTCCTTCAAAATAGAGATCACTGCGTTGGTGAGTTTATTTGGGCCTCCACATAAGCCCTCCTTGGTTCGACAAGGAATTACGGGACCAGCTGTGACGGCGAAACCGAGCATGGTAACACCTTGGCTGAGAACGTCGAGATCCAAAAAAACAGGTTGAAAACTGTTTTGAAATTGTCGCCTTAAGGCGAGGAAAAGCAAATTATTGCTCGTGAACAATCTTGTTTTGTTGGCGTAAAACACAGTGATCACTTAGGGTGTGGATTATTTTACCCAGTCGTTGCACAAAGCGTCTTGGTCCGACTGGAGCGGGTGACTAACCCCCCTGATGGGCTGCTGTTAGGCTAAACACTGCTTAACAGGATTCATCTCTCAATCTATCGATATATGTCATCCATCGTCTACCCTGTCTCTCGCGAGCGCATTGTCTCACACCTTGAACTCGATATTGGACAGGCTCTGTTTGCACATCCCGTGACTCACTACCATGATGTTAGTCTGCTAGGAAGGACGGGCTTTGTGTTGTTCACGAATCAACTCCCGACGAAATCCACGGGGATTTTATAGAAGTGAGTCTGAAACTAAGATAACAATCCCAGCTCTCAGTCACTGCGATGGGTTATCCCTGAACGCCCTGTCAATGCTTCATAACCTGGTGTCACATGAGCTAATAGAAACCGGCGCATCTTGCAGTGTGCTGCGATCGGACTTTGCACAATGAGTACCAGATAAACCCCATCCCGGAGATAACAAGAGCCTGCCAATGGCACTCCTATAAGGATCGAAGGAAATATTCAGTTAAGGTCCTGACACTTACGACACGATTTTATGATTTCGCGTGATTCACTGTATAAGCGCTTTATTCCACCTGGTCTTTTAAGACAATTAAGGTGTCAGATAAACCTAGCCGAGCCATGCCTAAAAACGCTAATGTACCTAGTACCACTTGGTCCTCATAATTACGAAAAACAGAATTTGCCATCCACATAGCATCCCAAACGGCATGGGTCCCGCAAAGTTTAATGAATTTGTTAAAATTCAGTGAATCATGAGTTGAACCAGAGTGGACCTCTAGGTTGCAAAACAAATAGGACGGAAGTGCCGATGTTTTTACTCGGAGAAATACACAGCTAGGGCAAACAAGACTTCTGCAGCACCAAATCGATACGGGGAATACTAGGCCGATCAGAATACCTCCAAGACCTATTGCAGCGTTATGGATAGCATTAATAAATCAGACAATCAAACATATGCTAAGTAATAATCGGATACAGCCGTCCAACTCCCCGTGGTCCCCCTAAAAGGTTTTGATGAGAGAAAGGAAGGTCTCGGGCTTTGTGTGGCCTACACAAAATTAAATACGGTTACGAAAAGAGATATATTTCCACTCCTTCGAACAGATGAATTTTTCGACACCCTCCGTAACCTCACTTACTTCAGTAGATTGGTTGTCACATCAGGACACTGGAAGGCGAACGTGGATGCCAAGATCCAACCGAAAACGGAATTCTCTACGCCTTCGAGTTTATATGCAGCCTAAACAGTGCCGTTTGGACTGATGAATGCCCCGTCACATTCCAGCACTTATTGTAATCATTCTTGAAGGACCTAGCAAATGCCTCATCTATCTGGATGATATCAAAGTGCACGAAACCTTTAAAAAGGAACATCTGAGCAATCAAGAAGTGCTACTAGATGAACCGACAGAAATAAGACTCTGATTGAAGCCGGAGAAATGCCATTTCATGCAAACAAATGTCGTCCATCCAGGACATGTAATCTCGGCCATTGGCATTTACACGGATCCAAAGAAGATTGAACAAGTTGCATCATGGCCCACACCTAGGAACATGAAAAAACTGAGTGGTTTTTTTTTTTTTTTGGGGGGGGGGGGGGGGGGTTGACACCATACTACCTCCGATTTGTCACACATTTTGCCCACATTGCTGCTCCTTTGCAAGCTCCACTAGAAAATAATAAACCTTTTGAGTAGGATCTTGGATGCTAGGATTCGCTTAACACTTTTTGAAATAGGCTCCGCAATGCACCCATATTTGCTCTACCCGGTGCTTCGTCCTCGGTTGGAGAATTTATAACAGAGACGGACCCCAGCGATACAGCTGTCGGGGTGGTACTATCACAATTAGAGACATACGGGAGATAACACTCCATATTTTACGGGAGCCGTTTTATGAGCAAAGACAAACGTAATGGCTGTACAACTAGAAACCAAATTTGGGCCCTCACGTTCTTGAAGCGGTTCAGATACTGTCCAATCGGTCGTAAATTCCTCGTATGGACGAATTATCTGCTCCTACGTTGGATCCAGGATTTTAGGAATGTCAGCTGTCAGCCTGCACTGTGGGGAGAGATGCTACAGGATTATGAGTTCCACCGTCAACATCGATCCGGCAAGATGGACGCCACTGCGGATACGTCATCACGACAACCCGCGCAACATGACAGATATGAACCATCGTGTGCGACTTAATGCGTACCAACAATGTGACTGCAACGGGAAAAATACGAACGATAGCAAGCAGTTCAATCAAGTGACCCAACTGCATTCAAGAGGTGATCGATCGAAGAGTAACGAGATGGAGGGGCAGAGTTATGAAACACCTTGCTTGTGGGCAATGCGAGATCAGTTTATGATAACAAAGTGGTTAGTCCACTACGGACTCAATCATTCCGCTCGGATGGTCGTCTCCCAAGCACTGGTACTTCTGGATCTACACACTGATTTCAATGATGATTTTGGTGGGTACGCCTAAACAGGAACATCGTTAACTTCTACAATTGATGTGAATACTACAGAAGCTTCAAGAAATCACCTCAGAATAATCGAGCAACACTGCAAGTTGTTAGTCAGGACTACCCAAATAAAGTGGTCGGGGTGGATATCGTAGGCTTCTCGCACAAAGCCTCGCATGGTCATGAATACATTTTTCTATCGATTGACTACTTCGCGGAATGGTGGTAACCTGTCGCCCTATGGTAAATCGGTACCATAACCGTCGCTGATGCCATGCTGGATTATTGCGTATGTCAGTCGGATGCTCGTGGACAGCTACATTCAGCCTGAGGATCAAACTTTGGGAGTGTCCTGTTTCTGGAGCTTTACAGAGGGCTTGAAATAGAAAAAAAGCACCAAGCTATCGCCCACAAGGAAAGGGGCAGATCGAAAGAACGAACTGCTCACTGAATTCGTTGTTGAGGGCTTTCATTTATCAAAACCGAAACTAATTGGGCCACTTGGTACTATGCTGTCTCCTTGCATACCAGAGTGCTGTCGGTCTTTTGACTTGGTAAACTACACACTTCTTACGGACTGGGAGAAAGGTACGACTTCCTAGTGAGCACTGCCTACCCTGTGTCGACAACCGACTAACGGATGTCAAGAAATATGTCTGAAAGCGGTGGGACAAGTTGAGACAAGCGAACCAATTAGCCTTCAGTCATTTTGAGGTAGTACATTGATATCGGAAAGACAATTAAGACAAGAAATCCTTCTGAACTCCTGTGGGGATCAGTGGCAAAGTGTGGTTTCATAAAGTGCAACCGAACCCCGGAATTCTAGTGAAGTTCCTCAAACAATGGCATGGGCCTTTCATAGTCTAATGGTTGTTATCGAACACAAACTATGTAGAGACTTCGGACGTATGCTACATTCGTCTGTTGCCGATTTTAGTCAACTGGAAACCCATACACGTAAGAACTGGACCAGCAAGCAAGACATTACGGTCCCGACTCCAGTACACCTGAGGCAGTAGTTGAGCTGGAGGTTCCGAGCGAGGGAAGCATCGCAAACAGACTCGGGACGACGCTTTCAGTATAGGGGTGACAGCGCAAGCAGAAACCAAAAGTACTCGCCGTAAAGTAGCCCATCACCGTCTAGCCGTTGATGCTCGTTTCCTTCTGTTATCTTCGGTCACACTACTTGTGTTGTAAGGATCTCGGAATTACAAGACTCTAAGTGCGGAAATCAGAACAACCTGTCCCTCGTGTAACACTACTATTTTGTCTTATCATTGTTCTCTTTATTGGTTTGGTTTCTAAGTATTTTTCAATAAAAGTTTTCTTGAAGGCTTCTATGGTTCTTCCCTTCGGACATACTGTTGCATAGTTTATCTGGTCTCAGGCTCGCATGGGTAAGGCCTGCTTATTTACAGGAGCTTAGCTTAGGGAAATGCATCGGTGTATCGTCCGACCCAGCCACCATCCCTTCAAGTAGCTTTATGATATTTCACCAATCGAAATACTTAGACTGATAGAACGTTCTGAATTGTACGTTAATTTTATTGCAGAACTCAGTTTTGTGAATACAGGTATGCTCAAGCGGACCTTCGGTCAGACCAACCAATCACACCTGGCTTTTCTTTTACTTGGTCACGGTGCCTCTGACTGGCTGAGGCTTTCCGCCGATCCAAGGCGAAAATCTCTGCCGTACTACATCGCATGAACTGCATATCAAACCACCATTTGTTTCGTCGTTCGTCTGGAACTCGGTGTACTGGTAATTATCTCTGCAATTTCGTTGAAGTGGTGAAATTGTGGAGGGTGCAAAGCTTCGCTACTTTACTTTTGATATTTTGCATAAGACTAGCTATGAGCGTAGTTTCAGGTCTTTTCCGAATTCGAATGCTGACGACCAACCCGTCAAAAATGGTTCAGGTTGAAAAGGCCCCTTCTTGGTGACATTGGTCTGATGGGTGGTCATTCCCTGACATCGCGGAAGCTTAGCTCGATCACGATTAACCTTTGTCTGTAGTCTTTCACAAAGGGCAACTAATCTCTGGGAAACCAGTTAGCCGACGGCTGTTCTGAAGGAGAAGCTTAATGTCCGCTGTCTTTGTGTAGGTTTACAATCAATGTGGAAGAAATTCTTCTGTTGAATGGAAGCCCACTGGACCTGTTTGAAGAAGCCGACATGGGATAATTCCCTTTACCTTACTCTTCAAAGGTTGAAGTTCGGGTATTTAGCTCTGTCTGTTTTCTTGTATGGTCGACTCCCGTAAAGTCGTGGTTCATGGTTTGCGGCCTCAGTCTTTCGTGAATTTGTAATTAGAAACGAACAACTTATAATCCGGGGTTAACATAGCAATTTTTCAGCCATATTTTGTATCAACGTATTTGCGGTCTGTCGCTAAATTTTTAAGCTTACATAAATTACTCACTTTGTGTCAGTCAATCACTTCGCATGAAGGTCGGGTTCTGATTTCCCCACTAGCCCTAGTAATCAGACTATTTCGCCTTTGAACTGTCAGAAAGTCAGAGATCTCTTTGAAAATACGTTATCAGTGAGGCTGCGGTCGCAATCTTCCAACCCACGGACAGGGTGCTTTTTGAACACCAACTAATAACAGGTCCGCATATTCCACATAGCTGTGCAGTCATGACTCAGGTACCCATGAACCAATCAGTCCATCGCACGTTACTGCTCACGTCGATCATTGATTGAAAACCTACTGTTTGCCCTTCACACCAACCCGCCAACCAATCAGACGTATGAAACACTGTGATCCGATTTTATCAATCACATTTGCGCACCACGCCGAGCAATCAGTAGCAACACCACATGTATCCATGTATTTCATACTTCATGCTTCATAACGAGTTGATATTTGACTATACTTGAACGCATTTTCCACACTTGTTCGTGGTTACTTTTTTGTTGGGATTGGATGACCGAGGGTTCACTGACTGGGTATAATCCAGAGGTTTACTCACTGACACGACATGAACAATCTCAGCTTATTAACTCAGAACATTTTGTTTGTACAAGTTGAAGAGTCACCAATTGTTGAACCACAAACAAACTGGTCCAAACTGACGCCGGCTAGCATCTCTTCAGACTGACTGGTCAAATAATCAGCCACCTTTTGACGGGAATCTTTGCTCTTCATATTGATTCGCTCTATCGATCCGCTATACTGTCGTTCGCAATTCCCTTGGCTCAAACCTTGACCTGGATTCTGGACAGCTACTGAGATGCTGTCTGCCAGCCGAACCATTGATCTGTCACACTGACTCCAGCCTTGCTCTATTCCGGACAGGCGATGGCGTGCACCCTTTTAGCGAGACGGTGCCATCTATCAGCGTTGTGTCAGACCCTACCCTCACATGTAGCATTTCCATTTTGCTTTCAACCACTGCGGGACACGCAGCAGTGATTTTTTGTTCACGGGTTCAGTCTTCAGTCTTCATTATAGAGGCATAGGAAAACATTTTCGCGTAAACCCCACCTCAGCTCAAAGACATGAAATCAGGCTTGGGTGTCCTGCCGCCAACTCTTCGAAGAGAAGCCGAGTAGTCTCTTGGACTCATGGTCTTTGGAATCTTTCATCACATCAGTTGACAGTCCGTTCCACAAAATGGTCACCCCCGAGATAGACGGTGAACCAAGGGTTGACCCACATTAAGCTCTTTTTGGTGTAAGTGGGTGTACCCACATTCGACCGTGTTTGTGAAGATGGAATTCTGCTCTCACTTCAGAATACAAGTCTCCGCGGATAATCCACCTAGTGAATATTGGGTCACAACGGTCTCTTCAATTTACCGATAGCCTGAAGAAAGCCTCCATAGCTTATCCCAACAACAAGACGGATTTCACCCCGATGCATCCTTTCCAATTTAGTCACCTCCGTAGCCGTGCACGTGAGTGCGGCCGCAGCGTTATATTTCCAGAAGTAGGCGTGCATGAAACGCAAGCATCGCCGTGAAGTTGTCGAGAAAGAGTCTCCCAAATGACCGACTAAAGGCTACTGGTGCCCCCCGAGCAAAGTTGTATATTTCTCCACATTAGCTTTGGTTTACATCGGTGAAGAGGATACTACACCGAGGCCCATTTTACTTACAGACGATCAAATAGGGTCCGTACATGTTGGAATGCATGTCAATTTTCGGTTTTCCCGCGCCCATGTGTGCACACTTTTCGTCGTTAACGGTCTGGGACTTAAACTCGAACCACCGTTCGAGGGTGTTAACATCCTTCTGAAGAATATGCTCATCGGCATTAGATGTAATCTTAAGCTAGATCTGTAGGTGACCGCATCTTTCTGTGTCTCTAAAAACGAAGTTAACGAATCTCCTACGCCATATTCAGGGAGCCTATCCATCACTATATGCGAGGATAAGCCCGTCTATTGGGTCGATTTTCGTACCTCTATTACATGTAGTGGAATGTAATTACTTATTGTAATTTATATTCTGATGACATTCTCATTTGTCCTACTCATGAGTAGTGTGCACATGTATCACGGATCTCGAGTATTGATGACCTAATCTAACCGTTTCTAACGCAGACATAGTTCATATTTACGTTTTATGAGGTATACTGCAAGAACATTCTACGTTTAGCTTTCTGACTCTGGTGTCCTATGGCTGTACATTTCTATTATAAGAAAAATTTTGCTGAACGTTTCACCCATGCGTAAAAACCGCCCGTCAGAGGCTCAAACTCCCAACAGAAAACCCCAGCCAGTGTACCATACCGTTAAACCATAAAGCACACCAGTGACACAAACGGACTTATTACCAGGTTCATTCACTCAGGAGAAAGCGTGTCTCTTCTATCGTTCCCTAACTGCGATTTTTTTACTTCAACGTTGCTAACTCCTTTGTATATTTAAACGGTAGATTATTTTCTTAGTCTATGACTTGAGCTCTCATTTCATATTAGCTACAGACCTTCTTGATTTACCATCTGTATCGTGACCGTGCTGCGCTGCAGTTTGTTTGACTCCTCGCTGAGAGGACCTCTTATGACTACACGGTCCCGATTTTTCAGATAACTTTCTGTACTGTTGTTCTCGGTTGCTCACCTGCCTGTAAGTCATTTACTTTATGCGTAATATATTATATAGAACCGGGAAATTACGATAAATACGGTTATTCAATTGGAATTCATTCTGCTGCTCGTAGTCGTGTACGGCCCGTATCGTGCTTAAAGCTAGTGAGACTAAGTTTTCTACTATAGTGACAGTCCAAGTAATCGGGATAGTTGCTACAGGGAATTTCTAAACTAATTTATCTTTCAATCACTATTCGCATTAGTGAATACGGAAAGCCGAAGAAATCTATCCCGGAACGTAAGCAACACCCGTCGAGTTTTTCGTCGAATTCAGATGAACCTCAGAATTCGTTCTGTTGACCTACCTTCTCTTGCCTAAAGTCAGCCTCTGTTATGTGGTATTTCCACCCAGCAAAGCAATGCTCCGAGGATACCGATGATCTGCAGTAGTCCGATCATTAAGTCATGCAACACGGCTGACAGAACGGATGTAGCATACACCCGACCCAATGTGGGGTACACCGGGGTCACGTAAACGTCACATTTGACTGAGACTGATGACTGATGACTGATGAAGTTATCTTCTTTGTACCCAAAGACACTTCATCCTACGTCCGAATGAAAAGTAATTTCTCAGTTAACATCAATATGAGCCTAAATTATTGTCTCATTTGATACCACACGTTACCTCGTTGAGAATCCCGTGTTTATAATGTAAAACCACATCCCGTTCCAGTTCAGAAGAGCTTGCCTCGTACCTAGGCTTTCACCTAGAAGCATCGTTTAAGGCGTAACTGATGTTTTGTTGCGTTTTCACCTGCAACAACGCAGTGCCATTTTTCTCACTTTGGGATAGGATGGCCTCGAAGACAATGTCTAAAACAAAGCTAAACAGAATGACTTAAGGGAGTTAAACCTGATTTGCATCGCTTCTCGTAAGGAATTTGGGTAACAAAACCACTGTTGTTGGAATTGGAATTCCATCACTCACATACACAAAAATATTGAAGGAAATGAAATTCTCTCACAGTACTCAGTATATGACGGCTTCTGAGTATAGTTCTTCTGAGTGAGCCAAAAGCCACTTTCATGTACAGAAAGGATGAAGTAGTGGACTTAAAAACGATGTTTTTGTGCTCCAAATCCTATGTAAGAGTGAGGACCTAGTCAACACAAACCCTACCACCTCTGAACTCAAGTCTGATTCCCTTGTCAACATTATTCGTGAGCTTTAACCAGCCGGGGGAAAAACAATTTCAGTGAGCCATTTAGATTTGATGCTAACTGTGATGGTAGGGTCTGACTCGTCGTCAACAGACGGACAAACCTCGTTATCCCGCCAACGTCTGTTCAAAGTCCTGGTCCACGTTTGAGCGATCAGAATTGCAAACAACAGGACAACGAGTCTATAAGACAAGAAAGGATTATCATCACGTGATGGATGGCCGTATCAACAACCAACCAATCGGAAGAAATGCTATCCTCTGTCAGTTTGAATCAGCTAGTTTGAAGAGCTATGTGTGGGGGCAATGACTCAAGCATCCTAAATCAACTGTTTGTCTCATGATTCGAAGGTAGAAAAGTCTTCTCATTGCAACAACTGAGACGGAACAGAGCACTAACAAGGCAAACAGTTGTGTGGCTTTCACAGAAGCTCTTTTAGCCTTCTCATAACTCGGCGACGATTCTTATCTACATTGAACCTAAATATTTTGTTGAATCCGGCTTTGAACCTTCCTAGTTTCTGTACAGTGGACAAAAAAATGTGTACACACCCTAGAGAGGCCTAATTTCGCTACTTACTAATGAAAACCTTGTCAGTAGGCAAAATGAAGCGAGTATCACAAAGTAAACAATAAAGTCAATTACAAAAGTGTAAACAAAAATTTGATAACAGAGATGCAAATTGGCGGGCTTGACCGGTATTTAATATCGAATACGGGCTCTAGGCTCCACACTAACCTTAAAGAAAGAGTCCATAGGCGATATATTTCTTCTAAGTACACGGGATGCTAATGAAGACGTAGTGGGATAAGGTCAGTAGTCCAGACGCGTTTTCGCCAGGGGTACAAACTGAATTTGCTCTCATGTCATCCTCAGCGTTAAAGTGTTCATACAATCAAATTTTGTTCCGTGAAAATACCCCAGATTATGCTAGAGAGGCATCCACAATGCGAGTGCTTGTTCACTACCTGGAAGACTTTTCTTGTAGTCTAATAATCTGGACTTGCGTGTTCAAAGATTTCTACTGCACCGAATGTCCTCTGAGATCAGAAAAACTGGTCCGGTCAGCTTGACTATCGTCATTCGGGTGTCCCATTTAATATCAGTATGTCCCACACCATTTTGTTTTTCATTCTATGGGATACGTAAAGCAGCTAACATTTGTGGTCGGGTCTATCTATCTATATATCTATCCATCTACCGATGTTTCTTTTTGCGTTCAGTGAAGCGACGCTTATCACGACGCACAGCAGTTGCTTTGTGGAGAAAAACGGTTGACACAACTTTTTTCCTCTGCACTAAGCGAACAGACCTCTACCTCCCCTTATGGAACGCACTGTAATAGCTTCCAGTCTTGCCCATTCCATCGTATTATTTTTTTTTGCTGTGTGATATATGAACTGAAATGTTTTACGTACACGGTAGACAAGAGCAAACGAAATGCTTGCATCTCGCGAAACAAGTCTTCTTTTTTTTCTCATGAATTGGATAAAAGGGACCCACTGCTTTACATATTATCTAGACTTACAAACTTTGGGGTCTTAAAGGAGGATCTCGTGATCTGTAATCGAACGGTGAATGGGCATGTTTTGCATTTGGAGGGGGACCTGCTGGAGCACGTAAAGGACCCGGGACTGTGAACAAACGGACAAAAAAGCCAGATAGGAAGAGCGATGTTTACGCCATGGAATCACAAGGTCAGTCACGGAGAACTGCGTCCCCTTCCCCAGAAATTTCTAAAACTGAAGGAGTTTCCTATATCAATCGCTAAAGGACCGTTATTGGGTTGGGCTGCATACTAGAGTCAGCTTGTAGAAAATTAACCGTCTTTTGTAGAGCCCTTGTACGCCCTTCTTAAGAAGAAGCAAAAATGAAAGTGGAGCCCCGAGGCTTATCAGGCTTTTTGTCAAATTCAACACAATGTCAAACGATCACCTGAAATTACAGCTGCCTTTCGTTGGCTAGCCTTTCGCGATTAGTACAGAAGTCAGTGATTCACTTATCGGAGCAGTTCTGATGCTGAAGATTGGTGCAACAGAATACCCAAGGAAAGCTTCCACTCCAGCCGAGTGAAAATACTCCAAAACTGAAAAAGGAATATTTGGCTATTGTATGGACGTTAAAGAAGTGGTGACCATACCTGCTGGGTCAACCGTTTCATATTGAGACTGATCACAAATCCTTGGAATGGATCAAAATGGAAAAGGATCCTCGAAGTATTGAGGCCCGATGGACTCTTTGTCTTCAAGAATTTGATTTTAAAATCGATCGACTAGTCGGTTCGCGGGAAGAAGATCCTCATAACAGGACGATAACTGGAGTTAACATGCTGCAACTTGATCAGCAGTCCCAGCGACTGGTAGATCAACAAATAAAACGTTTTCAGCTGAATAAAGTTGAGGCAAGTGGAAGGAAAGTGGAGGCATTTTGCCGACAAGGGAGGACCATCGTCTACGGCCACCAGCCGGGAAACAAATCCATCTGAAATCTGTGGGTGTGCTCATGAAGCGATTTACGAGGTCAAAAGATTCCCTCATCGTCATACCCGAAAAAATTTGCAACTCACTAATCGAAGCATCCCGAACTGGCACACACACGGTGCAAGCGAACATGACTTAATTCAAATAAAGAGTGTTTTGGTCAAATATGCAGAAGAGTGTGATGGACCAGGTCCTGGCCTGCGAACGATGCCAGCTTCTCAGATTCGATATGTGGGTCATACAATGTCCAACAAAGTCAATCCCAGTTTCGGAGATGGGCGAATAGTGGCCTACTGATCCAATGGGGCCTTTCCTGAATTCACCGCCAGGCATTCGATACATAGTGGCTATAACTGAACGTTTTACCGGTTGAATTGAAGCTATCGGTATTACTGACCAATGTGCCAACTCCATCAGTAGTAGCAGTGGTTGTTGTTGTTGTTGTTGTTGTTGTTGTTGTTTTGGCGAGGTCGAACAAAATTGAGCAACTTGATCGTAATCTTTATGCAAGTCCGAATAAACAAAAACTCATCGCATTAGTGCAGGATGATCAACCAAGTTAGCTAAATGAATGGAAACTACACTACGTAAACCCCTCTGTTTTACAGATTCGTAACTCGGCTTGTTAATTTGGTCACTAATATAGTGCTTATCTTTGATGATTACAAGATCTCGATACTGTAAGAGAAAAGTGTGTGCAATCTATTCAGTGACATGGTCCTTCAATACTTGGTCGTCGTTTTTGTCAC
Source organism: Fasciola hepatica (assembly GCA_948099385.1). Lineage (NCBI taxonomy): Eukaryota > Metazoa > Platyhelminthes > Trematoda > Plagiorchiida > Fasciolidae > Fasciola > Fasciola hepatica. The sequence goes on along the minus strand of CANUEZ040000104.1, from coordinate 2,156,459 downwards.
TTTTCAGAACAATTCCCTCTGTCAGAAGAACAGTAAATACTCGGTAATCAAATACAGTCTAGAGGGAGTGTGTTTTGTTCGTAATGTTGCCGTAAGCTGCCTCTCATCTAGAGATGACTTATCAAGCGGTCGACCAGAAGCTGATTTTTTTCCTCTCATGAAATGTTGTGCACACTTAAGTCAGTCCACTTCTTTGTTTGATCTGTCCACGTGATATATATAGTGGAAATTTAGAATGACTGAGGTACCATCCACCTACCATGAATTCCCAACTTGCCAATATAAGTATTTGTTTTATGCACACTATTCAGATGACTTAGAAAGTATAGGTGTCTCATATTAAGATCTAGATTTTTTTTTCGATAGTATCTTGTACAAGGTGCCCATCGAACTTTAAACGTGTGCGTAGTGTGCGTACATTCGTTCAACGTACGATAAGGTGATTTCAGTGCACAACATCACATGATCATCGTACAATTTTAGAGCCGATGGCATTCGTCCTGAAAGTGAAAGTCAATACTGAGATTTGTCACTTTGTACTCCCTCGAACCTTACTCATTCCAATTTGTACACCCACTGTGAGCATCAGTTGAAAACTGTTTTTCCTATGCCGCTGACTTGAACCTCCTAGTTGCGTTTTCCTCCACTTTGATTTCGGTTAACAATTAATCAGCACCATATTTCCGGTAGGAGGTCGTAGTCAATTAGAGAGTGCCAACTGGAGGCTGGTAGTTCATTTCCTCTATCAACAAAACGCATTGAATGGTTTATGAGATTTGTAACAGGTAATGGATTCTGATTCACATTCTGTGGTAAATAGTCACCGATGATACTAACTCTGTTCTTCCGATAAATCATGTTTTCATTTTGCATAACATCTGTCAGTCAAATACTGGAGTTATTTTGTTCAAAGTGTTCGAATAGAACGAAACGAAAGCAAACAAGGTGTATCTAAAAGACCACATTCTTAAACCGATGATTATTTGTCGGTCAATGACATGTCATTTGCACAATCGCATTTCACGATCTTCATTTGAACAAACACTTTTCTTCACATGTGAAACAGAATTTGTCGCACTCCAATCTCACTCAGTTCTTTTCAGTTTATCCTTGTCACTTGCACGCTATAGTGCAAATTCTAGAATCATAATCAATGTCATTCCTCATTGTTACCAGTGCTATTTTATTGTGAGAATATTTGTTCAACTGAGTCAACGTTTTGGCTGATGTGGTCACGGCAGAAGCTTATTATATCTGCACGTACTATTATCTCATATAAATATTCCTTTCACTAAATGGTGGGTTGTTTCAGTGGAGTACCTCCAAACAATCTTCTTGCACTTTTCTTTCCACTTACTTCATCCAACATCTGGACTTCTTCAGATTTACAATTGTACACTTTCAACTATCTGCTTATTTGCCAACAAATTCCCTATTTGTCAAACCGATGTTCGTTGTCGTTCGTTTCTCAGATTTTATCAAATAGAAATATATGTCTTTTGTGAATTGTTGTGGTAATTTTCATTTTATTCATTTGGTGGAGTTGTGATTGTGTTTGTTCAATTTACAGTTGAACTGTGTCGCACCAGTCACCCAGCAATGAGTAAATTTAGTTTGATTGCTGTCATTACGTCATCAGAATCGCGAGTGTATGCAAAACTGAGTACTAAAAGGGGGATTTAGATAAACGGAGAATAAGAAGCCACCTATTGACGAAAACGGAAAGATTCACACATGGCTGTATCATGGTACCGAACTGGAGATAGTGCAAAACAGTCAGATTGTCTTGAAATCAAGTTGACGAAAGAGACAACAGTCTTGGGTCTCACAAATTGACTGGCAACGTCCTACAAGTCTTCTATTCTGTAGCATCTTGTAGATGACGAATGAAGTGCCTGATTTCAGGGGCGTTGGTTACGACCTCTATGATCTATTCGGTAACCGAAGATAGGTAGATTCGTTTCGTCAATCGTGACAATCGTCCTTGGCCTTCAGAATGTGCAAAAGCAAATTAACTGGTGTCTACGCACGACTTGAGACGGACGAGTATCCCTATCCTCATGTCTGCTGTTCGATGAGGAGCAATTGGCGCACACATGAATAACACTTTTAGTACATTCTGGTCCTGATCCCCGTGATATTTCTTCGGAGTACACCCGAAAAGCGGAAAGAATAAAATTCGTCCTGGGTATTGTGTATGTTCACGCAAGGGTGTCGAAACTAACGGAATCAGTCTGATGTGAGTTCTTCATTTGGATGAGTATAGTCCATCCACTGAGAATTTATACTGCGTGATAGATAGTATTACGCAAAATCTAATCTCCTACTACTCACATTTGGTTATTAATGCTCATGTCAACTTCGTGTTATTGTTCCGCTTTAGTGAGAACTAGGGTACGCCAGCTGACAAAAGATTAAGATAAAGAGCCAGCTGAACGACGCCGTACATCTCATTTTTTTTGATTCAGGAGATTCAGCAGAATCCAGGGCAAGCGGTTTATTGAGTCTGAAAGAAAACATGATTCCGGTTGTTTTCTGAAACCTACCTGCCAGTTAAGTGTTCTTTGCAAATGACAGCAAAACATTCGACGGCCGCGGTCATTGCTCGGTTTCGTTGATCTGCGGCATACACTGAAACTGTTGTGCAGTTCGGATTTAGACTACTCATAAGTAACACAAACAGAAACCCCTCATTTGGATCCTTACAGTGTGTAATGTTACCAGAAAATGATGTTTTCTTTCTGTTTTGATTCTGCAGCTCTTTGTTATTTTTAATTTATCTTTAAAACACCACTGGAAATATATTAGATATTGCTGCTTTTTTGTCTTGCATAAGCCGAGTTATGACGTGAGAAATAAGTTACGTACCAAGATATTCACAATTCGATGGAATGCAAAGCTCTCCGCAGTCTCGCTGTAGTTGATTTGAGTAGTAGTCATATTGCAGAACAAGTACTGAGCCCACTACTATACATCGGAATTTAGTGCGTAGTCTTGCACTTTGAGTCTGCGGTAAAATCTTTGCCATGCACCCTTTCTTCGGTAAGTGATTGTAGAAAGAAGTAGTTGTGGCTTGTCAGTCTTATCTCATAGGGAAGAAAATGTAACGTGATAAACGATGACTTTGTATAAAACTGGTTCCTTTTTAATGGGGGAAAATAGAGTTTTCTTCTAAAACAAATAGATACTTGACCTAAGCATCATTGACTACATGTATCTTATCATCTAACAGTGAAAAAATGAAAAGCTTAAATGTATCAGAGAAATATGTATTTTTGACGATGCAACAGCAAGAAATTTTACCTACTGAGTACTACTGTATTCCTGTTTGGGGAAATTCTGGGGATGACATCAAGCAATTCCACAGTAAGTACCACCAAGAATTAGAGTTGTAGATGATTTCAGATTTGCCAGACCGACAGAAACTGTAAGATGCGATACCGTCGTTTCCAATTTTCTTATCGCGTTGCTTTTGATCATCCTGGCAGGACTTGAAATCATTACTCTAAATCATCTGGTTTTCTGCACGCTGGTCCAGCCACGAGTCTTTTACACAAATCAACTTTGGGTTCTACACTAGTTAAGAATGTACTAGAACATCGTCATTGAAGTGAACGGACACTTCATGTTCAGGATGACTAATGAAGATACTGACATTCTGGTGGGAAAGATGTAATTGAGATGAAATTACCATTTGCAAAAGTAGTGTTTCTTTGTCCAGTAGGAGTACGTAGACGTGTGGGTATGGGTGTTAATAAAGGAATATAATTAGCAAAACATTCTTGAGGAAAAGTCAGTATTCTAGTAAATAAGATATTCGCAAAGGTCACATGTACACCCAATGAGAAGGTGAATGGGGAGATTGTGACACAGCCTAGTGAAATGTGTGCCATATCAATATTCTGTACTATGAAGTTTTGATGTCCAAATCCGACGTTGAACAACATCATAACCAATGACACTTTAGTAAAGATCAGATCATGTTGATTGTAAAAGGAATCCAATGGGTACAGAGAGAATTTGGTGAGTGTTCTGCTTTCCAGCCGATGGTCTGTATCCGAATAAAATGGAGCATCGTGGACGTGTCTGATGACGCTCGCTTCAAGTAACGTGATGAACTTGTCTAGCAAAAAAATGTATTTAGGACTGATTATATTCCTTTGCGAAACTTATCCCGCAGACAAATATTCTTCAGGGGCTTATACCGAATAACTAAATTGTATATAGCTTTCATGAAGGCACTAGTTTTACTTGATCGCCATTAGTAAATGCATTTGATTGACTCATTTACCCCTCACGAGCATATCGTGTGGTTTCCTTCATTCGTTTGCATAGTTCGTGATGTTTGCGCCCCTCGTGTTTTGGCTACTCATAAGTAACATAAAACGTAATCGCAACTAAACCCTGCGCGGATAATGGTTATTTTTCTATCTTTTTGACATCTTTTGGTTGGTGCGTACATAATAGGTCGGAGAGATATTCAGATGATGGTAACTTCGAAGGTAACAGTGATAACGCTGTGATTCACCATACAGTGTGAACTTTCAGCTCACCGCTGAAAAACACGGAATCACTGTGCACCTGTTGTACTCAAGCCCTTACAGGAGCCGATCACTGTGCGGGAAATGCTCTGCTACCACTCATAGTCAGTGATGGAGGAGCGCTACCTCGTGCAGTGTATAATTTCAATGAACCGTTGAGAGCCAGCCTGAACAGTCTGGTTGTTAAGTGTTCGGGTCGCGATCGTTCACTCCGGGTTTGAGTCTTGCTTGGGTCTTGGTAGATGTGCACTGCTGACGTTTGCCAACAAGGACTAAACAGCTGTAAAGTGCTTCCGTGGTTTTGCATGATGAATAATGTTGCATAAAATCTAATCTACTTCTTACACTCAAGTAATAATAATGCCGTCACGTCATTCGAAAAATGAGTCTCGCTTTATTTGCTGTTTCCGCATAAATTCACTTGCCGATAGATTCACCTGAAACCGTTCATAGCTTAGGGCAGAGTGGAACGAGAGGGGATTTCCCCATCGGCATCTACTCTGAATCTCGTGGTCAACCTCTTATATATGCTACGGATTGTCATTATATGTTAAACCGCGATTGTTTTAACCGAAACCTCGGTCGTTGGTGTGAATTATTCATTTTATTCGTAACCAATTTGATACTCATCTGACTGGTTCTCCGGATTTATGATGTGTTCGTGTAAGTTTTTCGGCGGTCCATACATTTCCTCTGGTTACTGTAAAAAGCCGAAGGAGAGATGCAAAAAGAACAGCCAGAGCAATCATAATTGGTCCGAGCGCGTGGAATGTTCGAATGATAATGTGATCGGTAAGGATATTGCTCAGCCTTTGTGTAGACTTAGTCGTGCACTGAATTTATCACTACACGACGAAAAATGTGATGAATGTCTTTGAAAATTTTCTATTAGTGCATTGATTTGACTAGTAAATGGGTTGGGATATGTGCTGCGCATGTTCCCGGAAAAGATTCCTCGACGCTCGGTGTTCGTTGAGGCAAGAAGTGGTTGGAAGGCAATTAAGGGTGGTCAGTCGGACCACGACACGGAGAATAGATTCAAAAAACTGATCGATGAACTTGGCCATATTGGCCGTATTAGGTTTCCTGGATGAGGCCAAACAGATCCTATGTTTAAATACATTGGAGGACTTGGTTAGGTGCCCCGACCAGTAGCTCCCCTGCACTCACAAGCCTGTTCTATCGAATCGGTGCCTTTATTTGCAGTTTCCTTCAGACTCTGTTTGTTGTAATCCGGGTAGACTGTTTAAAGAGAATCGCTCGTTCGGACACAATCAAGGTGAATTAGTTATAACAGTAATTTTCATTTGCATAATGGCTGTCCGATCCACTTGAAGACTGTGGCTGTTCAGTCGGGGAACGCAGTTACGTGGTTCACATGCCTTCATTTACCTTGTTGCTTTCTGTCCATCCGAAGCCATCGCGTTCATTGACAATCCACCGTTGTCCATAATTGTGTTTTGAGCAACCAACTATTTACCTACCAAGTAAATTGTGTGCACGCTCCACCACATATTCACAGTATGCTATTTTTTGTTTCCCAATGAGGTTCCCACTGAGAGATGGCCGTCACAGCCGCCGCACTCAGTGCATGATGAATGGTTGTTCGAACTGAAGCGGACTGATTAATTCGACTCGACTGGCGTTTACAATCTTGCCCAAGAATCCATCTGGCCGTATGGGCTGGCTAAAGTTAGTCATTAACAAAACCGTTTCCAACAGATCTCACAAAAATAAACTGCGAAAAAAACTAGAAGAAAAGTATGGCACTCACCAAATGGCTACTAGGAAAATATAAGTGTTCAAAGTGGTGATCGCGCAGTCAACATGGTAGGCTTCAGATCATCTGTCCTGGATTCAGATCATTGCCCCGCCGCCAGTCACTGCCAAAAGTGGCAGCCTCCGGCTGACCGCGATTCCCATCTCATAATACTGTTATCGTCTTGTAATAAAAATGAAGTAAATAAAAAGACTAAGATTATTCAGAATAACGCAATAAATGAGGTCTCCTTCGATAGAATCCGTAAAGATGTAAAGTTGGTTAACCCTCACTGAATGAAGTGATCTAACAATTCTTAAAAGTACTAAACCAACTTGGAAATTACTACGCAAAGTCTATCCAATTAAAGGTTACATAACATGGCGAGAAGGGTCGTCTCGAGTAATTTGTAATCGTACTATTCCATTACACTAGGTACGACTATTTTCAACTAGGGTCGGAACAATTGGTGGTGGATGGTAAACGCGGATGACAGTTGACTTCAGAAGTTTGCTCTCTGAATCGCTTACATTTTCATCCTCGTAAGGTGGTCTTAAATACTTTCATGTTAGCCGCTACCGGTGGAATATTCTTTCGTAGCTTCAGATGGCGATATTTTGCCAGGAATGATGTTGGATATTCTCTAGCCTTCCAGACTTTTAGTTATCCCATTGCTTTCTTCCTTCGGTGCACCGCAGTGCAGATATTCCGTGTACTGAGAAACAGTATTTGCACTGTATTTACCTCGTACTTTACTCGGACAAAGCTTCAGAGGGAGACGAACAAGTAGTTCATCCTGGTTACACCATCTACCGAGCAAAGGTCAGCCAAGTCATCGATGGTCTGACATCCTTGTGAGACAAAGCATTGTGTCCTTGCAACCAGGTAAAGCGGTTCACCCGACCACAAACACCAAACTATTAGGATATATGGGGGCCCTGTAGATCCGCACACTCCACCCCGAACTGTGCAAACAACTCGAGCTTGTGATCATTTTATCATTGTCGTTGTAACTCGGTTGGATAAGTGTGGTGTGCTTATCAAGTGGACTTGCGTGTACGTGTGTCACATGATTTTGCCTTTGTTTCTGAACACTGTTCCACCGCTTTGACATGAGAAACCATCATTTCAAATGCAGTATGCACTTTATAACCGCATAATCAGCTTCTGCTATGGGTCCAGATGGTTTACCCTCTACCGTCCTTAAATTTGGAGCACTTCAGCTACCCAGGATCATGACTTCCTTCATCAATAAAACTGTTGATTCTGGTGCCATTCCTGCCTCCTGGAAACCTGTGACAGTGGTGTCTATTCCCAAGCACTCCAAGTCCAACATTTTGTCAAAACGCTTTCTTCCCATCACCATCACTTCTTCTGCGCTCAAGTTGACTGAGCATGCTATCCTAAGTCGATTGCGTTCCTCTCTCGCTGTTCCAAATGACCCCCACCAGTTTGCGTACAAGTCCACCAAATTCACTCTGAATGCAGTTGCTTCTTTTCCCCATTTCATTTCAAACAACTTAAATCGTTCAGTGAAATCCTTTCGATGTATTTTCCTCGACTGTTCTTCCGCATTCGATTCGGTTCCCCGTTCTCTTCTTCTTCAAAAGCTATGGTCCTTTGGCTGTCCCACTTCTTAACTCTCGTGGATGAAAGACTACTTTTCCAACAGAACTCAATGTACTAGAGTTGGTACAAGTTTATCGAGTCCTTTGATAAACAACTCAGGTGTTCTTCAGGGTGCCGTAATCTCCCCCCTTCTCTTCGCCACATACATTAGAGACTTGACCACTGCACCACCTGCACAACTTTTTAAGTACGCCGATAACGTCGTACTCTGTCAACCTATCTCTAACCAACAAGACTTCAACTCTTTTTCCGAGAACTTACATAATATCCAGAGTTTTTCGTCCCATTCTGGACTATATCACAACACTTCCAAATGTTTTGAGTCTACTTTCTCCCATTCTCGTTCCTCTTGCCCCAATGAGCAATCAGTCATCAACAGTATCCCCATTTCCAAAGCTGACTCGGTCAAATACTTAGACGTCACAGTCAGCACCAATTTATTGTGGTCTTCTCACATTCTTGATTGTGTTAAGAAACTGCGTAGACAGTCCTTTCAAATTCGAAGGCTAAGGCATTTTGGTGCCACACCAGCTGTCATTCCTTCTTTTGTCCATCAGCGTGTTCTACCAGTCTTACTCTACTGCTCTTCCGTAATCTTCCCTGGTCTACTTAAGAAAGATTTTATCATTCTGCGCCTCGGCCTAGCTAATATCATCTGTGTCTCTCTGATTCCCTTGAGCTCTCTTGTCTCCAAAGTTTGCGATTTGCACGTTTAAGCCTGCGGAAAATTCGTCAAGAAGACTTTTGCGGACCCCACCCATCCCCGTACTGTGACTTGTCTGCATGCCGTTCACATCCCTCCACAAGTCCCGAATTCAGACTTATCCCATCCCGCATAAATGTCTATTGTAACTCTACAAAGCCTTGCTTAGCACGAGTTCGTGTTGACAAGAAGAAAGTCACGGAGGAACTTCGCACAAACCTCGGCGGCTGAACCAGTTTTATTTCTGCATCATTTATTTTTACGCCTATTTCAAAGTTTCATTTATCAGTTTTCCCTCCACTTGGTTAAAATGGGTTTCTTTTAACCTGCTAAAGTATTCAATACAATACAATACAATACAATACAATACAATACAATACAATACAATACAATACAATACAATACAATACAATACAATACAATACAATACAATACAATACAATACAATACAATACAATACAATACAATACAATACAATACAATACAATACAATACAATACAATACAATACAATACAATACAATACAATACAATACAATACAATACAATACAATACAATACAATACAATACAATACAATACAATACAATACAATACAATACAATACAATACAATACAATACAATACAATACAATACAATGCAATACAATACAATACAATACAATACAATACAATACAATACAATACAATACAATACAATACAATACAATACAATACAATAAGACGCAGTAAAGTGATCCTGGATGCACATCGTGCAATCTGTTTCTGATTTCACAATTGTAGCGAGGAAAGCTTGTTTCGTGTACCAAATGAACCGAAATGTCGGCATTGGTAAATTGTGTCAGGTCACCGTGACTGTGATTATTTCCAAAACCGGAATGTTTGCGGCAGTAGTCGTCAATCAGTGGAAATACTGGATCTGTGTTACTCAAGTAACAGTGACTTCGCTTTTCCCCTCACTTCCGTGAACGGAGTCCATTCCATCATTCCAAATAAGAGTTCACAACCAGTTAGTCCTTGTTTTTCTCGAAATTCACAGATGGAAACTCGATCATCCTTTTGATCAGTAACACTGCTTCCAGTTCCGTTCAACACTGTCCTCCATGTCACGTGGAGTTGTTCCCAATTAGATGAGTCAAAGGTGATTCTGAACGCAATAAAGTGGAAAATGAATTTTTCCCCAAATCTCATTGACAGATGGGGTGCATTATTACCCTGCTGTATTGATCTGCTCCTCCGGGTATGTCAGGCTACTTGAGCCCCATAGGCAGTTAAATAGATGGATAGATAGATAGATAGATAGATAGATAGATAGATAGATAGATTTGTCCAATCCTTGTACATTAGTCTACCCCATGCGTGCACAAATCTGTCGGATGGCTAACGAATTGTTTTGTTTGGAAAATAGAGCTAAAGAAAGCGTCACGAACGTCCACCTAAAAGGGTGTACACATACAGTTGGTTAAAAAGACACCAGCAAAGAGAGTAGTGTTCGTTGCGCGCCACGCAATGTCAGCAAAAATGAGTGGCGCGTGCTGGCTAAGATGGAGGAGAGGTGGTTTGAAATGCGGTGAGTTTCAGTGGACGGCAGTGTGTGTGTTAGTGAGTCTGTATGTTTGAACCTAGGGAGCTGGGTTCGGGTAGATGCGAGTGTGTGTGTGTGTGTGTTTGGAGGGGGGCGGGGCGGAGGGGGGGGGGTTAGAGAGTAAAGCGTGATGCCGAATGAAATCGTAGCCACGCGGTAATTAAATAGAGCCAGACTTGTGACAAAAGCTCACACGAGACAACAATGGTCAGATTCAACCCCCCTTGCTCACTCACTCGATCATTCTTACGCGGTTCAACACCCAGGAGACTGAAGTTTTGTGCCGCGTAGCACTGCTAATGAACGGATACTGTGTGTGCTTCTACAGGGGATGTTGAACGGACCGATGAGTATTGCCCCATATGTCAGTCTAATAAGGCTGGAGTGGGTATATTCCTAATTGCGACCGTGTATGTGTATGTGAGTGTGTGTGTGTGTGTGTGTGTGTGTGTGTGTGTGTGTGTGTGTGTGAGTATATTCCCAACACCGTCATAGTGCAAGTACATACTCCATTTTTTTAGCTGTAAAGATGAACGAACTATAGGCTCGCTAATATTAGGCTATTTCGGTAGGTTGAGAGTGTAGTATTTGACAAGATCAGTAAAGAACATGTGTTCCGGCTTATCAATTTTTGGACAGACGGGTTTTTGCTCGTCGCACATTTTTCTATGGTCCTCGTTCCTGTGCCGTCTCTCCACGGGACACTGAACTTCCATTAGGTGTCGGGTTTTTCGCATAGACAGTATTACTATCCTTGATTTTGCGTCAACAGCTTCCAAAGGAAATAAAGTCTTTTGCCTTCCTCATTGTTCCTTGTGCAGAATGATCTTGGAATACCATCACTTCACAGTCAAGAATAAATGCATATGGGCATTCGTAGCAGATCGTGGATACTTGAATTATTGTAGAAAAAAGTGCGTTCTCAAATAGTTTAAGTCTAATCTACTACCTACATAGTGACCAGTCTGTGCGGGTATTTTACCATGGAGATGCTTTCCTTATACTTAGGCCCGTACAGAGAAGTCATTCATCGATTGCTGTGCGGGCAACGGGTCGACACCGTCTAAAGCCAGTGTCAAAAAGTGATATAGAATGTAGTATACAAGTTGGACAAATCGTTATGACACGGTCCGGACAGTCTGGTGACTAGGTTTTCCGTTCCCTGTCGATCAGCCCGGGTTCGAATCCCGGCGGGGAGTCAGCGGATGTGCACTGCTGACGAGCCCTAAAAAGCTGACTAAAACAGCTGGGCAGTCTCTAAAATGATTCGAAATAAACTGTATATTCGATACGATATTCATTGGTACCATTTTCAGCTATTTTTTACTTTTGACCTTAACAGAAAGAGAGGAAAACCACAGTGAATACGGCCCCATTTTCCAACCATTTTAAAAGACTAAATCCAATGTTACGATTGTCTGATGCTCAAAGCTTAGGCCTTGGCTCTCTTAAATGCGTTGATATTGTCCTCTGTGTTGGACGGTAATAAGTATTCCAATTTTCAAAGCTTCTACACCTTTAGCGATAAGTGGGAAACAGAGGAACCCCTTCAACTTAGTTAGTTAATTACCTTGATGTGATACTTGACTGCAACAATGTAGTCTAGACCTATTGACTATGTTTTTTGTGAAAATGAGGCCTTAGTCTACCAGCGGTTTACGTCCCCACTCACATCGTTAGGTGTTTTGCCTTTTCGTATCCCACCCCAATGATTATATACCTCTTATGTCGTTTTTCTTGATCTGTTTATGAAAACCTCATTGCAAGATCACTTAGACTCTAATTATCTTGCTGTGGCATCCACAGACAACAGTTCACTCATTTTATCGCGGCTTAGCTTATTAGGGCTTCTTAAAAGCTATCCAAAAAGATTCACACTAACTCTGCTCACTGGATTCCAAAAAGATCTTTCGAAGTGCTCACTCCCTGCTTTTATTCAGCGAGCATCTTTACGCCTGCACTGGGCGTATTACAGTTCCACTATTCCGCATCTAAGTAAAGGTTTTCACAACTAATTTTCTGCAGTATTCTAACTAACAAAACATCCAAATTAGCTTAGACCCTTCTACATATAACCCCAGACAATTCTGTGCTCTTTTTGAAGAAGTGAATTTGAATAGATGAAAGCTGAATAGTCACCTTCTGGGCTACGTAAAGCATTGACTTGATCCGAGTTGATTTAAAAGCCTGAACGGCTCATGGAATAAACAAAGTAAGGATTGGAATCGAATAACCCGTTCATGACTTTGTATGACTTTAAAGAACAACTAGCAAATGGTCTATAGAACGTTTACGCCCTCCCCACCGTTAAAAGTACCAACATGGTGGTACGAATCGATCCCTGTTACCCATTGTATTCATCGATAATAAGTGACGAGAATGGTTGTTTTTCATATCGTGATGGTATGAAGCCAGCTTTTGAGAGTTCACAGTCAGCGGTGGCGCTTTACCGTCCCATTTCGGACTGAGTATGCACTGTACTACGAAGAAATATTTACAAGCTGGGCAAAATATTGGCAAAGTGATTGCAAGGATTTTTTAATGGTTGCATATTGATTTATGGTGTACTATTTTATCTACTGTAATAAAACCACATGGTCTCTGCTGGTGGTGGTCAATCGCTCATCGCTGAGGGTTTCCAACCCCCCCCCCCCGCCTCGGGTTCGAACACATTCCCAGTCAGTCCCCAATTTGGAGCCTCTAATTAGCCGCGACGTCCTTCCTGAAATATCGTAACAATATTATATCACAAAAGGAAATGAATAAAATGATTAAAGAAAGCCTACAATTGGTAGTATCCATCCATGAATAAGCAGTGAAATTCCCAAGAAACTGGGGGCGTTGCATTTCACGTTTACTACATTCTCGTTATTCCAAATTTTCCGTTTTCAGATGCAACAACCACCTTTGAAACAATTTGGTCAACTGTACCATTAAATTCTTCCATACAAGTATGGGTTAAATGGGATCAAGGAGTCTGTTCTTTATGATAATATGCATAGTTCACTGTGTGCTCCAGAGAATTTAAAACACAAAGCAAGAGATGGACTAACGTATCAAACAAAGCACTTACAATTGCAATTCCTCATAGTTCTTACAAAGTCTAAACACAATCTCTGACCGTCAGGTGAACTACTAGCCAAAGCTGTCCAGTATCACCAGGTTCAGTGTCACATCGGACCTATTTGAACCTTTGAGGTTGAAGGTCCCGATTACCTCAGTTTTCCTCGATGATGTACTAGGGCCTAATCATTTCATCAAAGTCAGCTCGTTTTTATTCCGTGCACCCGAAAAACAAGTCTGGATGTGTGCACTTCGACACCCTCGATGGTAGACGTCGTGTTCTCGTAGAGTTGTTATTATTTTGATATGTTTTGTGTGTGTATGTGTGTGTGTGTGTGTGTGTGTGTGTGTGTGTGTTGATGCAGGGAAGAGTTGATCAATACAAATTACTTGTTCGGTTTCTCCCTTTCAGATTGATCAAAAGGGAAAAAATTAAAAGCATGCAAATTGGTCAAGGTGATCGTGGAAGCAATTGGTGACTTCCAGGTCAAAGACCTATGGTAATCGAATTCACTAGCTGACGTTCCATAAACCGTGAATCTTACCTCCCGAATACTTGCTTGATATGCTTCTAGGTTTGCCAGAATACCATCGACTATGATCACAAGCACTGTTTAACTATGAAAGATGGAATTAGTCATTATCCTTTCCGTAACGTTTATGGAGGGTCAGCTAATGAGATCACTTGTCACGGAGGGTCAGAAACACCAATAAAATAGTTTCACAAGATATTTATCAGAGCTGATGTCCAACCCTGTTATAATACCCGGTGATCATGATCATTGCTTTTTTAAGAGGACAGAAACAGTCAGGTTAACAATACACGTTAGCGAACATGTATTGCGTCATCTTTCATGGACCTATTCACAAATAAGCGTAAGTAATCTGACATTCTATTGACGATTGTCAATCTCGTCCACTAAAATAACAACTGTTCTACAGAACACCTATGTGACGAGCCGCCTTGGATATAGGTGCTCTCGTGTCCTTTTCTGTTTTTTTTACTGTCACCGTAACTGGAATCCATTCACCACTCCCTTGATCTTCATAGACACTCCAATACCCGAGAGGGAACATGACAAGCATGGAGAACTGGCTTTCTAACTGAATGGATGATGAAATTCTAATGTTTATGTAACGGGTTCCCCAAAAATGAATCAATTTTCATAATCTACGGATTGATTGAGTCAATAGCATGGGAAAGCTGGTGCCATCAGTTTATTCCGCCTGGGTTTGTGGATCATCCTAAAGTGATGGCTTCCCCGATATCTGACCCTCTCAACGGTTGACGCGGCATGATTTGACAAGCACAATGGAGTGTATTTTGGACGAATTATCCGAGATTGCGTAAGCCGTCGTCATACTACGGCGCTCCTCAGTCGCACCGCACACACACACACGCACGTGCACACACACACACACACACACACACAGACACACACAGAACCGTAAATTAAATCCTACTGGAATCCGAAAATGGACTGAACGAAATGACCGCTAGGCCGTGCATGCACTAAACTAACAATATGATGATTAAACTAAACCCGAATAGATATCTGGTCACTGATTGTGGTAACCAAGTCGCTTGTTCACTAGCGGATATTCAGAAGTGGTGAAAAGCCTGTCCTAGTCTAAATGATCCACTGGGAACGAACTGCTACTGGTCATTTTTAAGTAACCCGCCTCGTAAAATCCCGAAAACCCTCTCACCTGAATAACAGAAAAAGCTAAAACATTGGAAAACATTCCAAAGAATGGAGCCAATACCCAAATACGTTTTCCTTGTTACGTGTGCAGTCTAAGCAAGACACCATTCCTGTTGAAGAGCTGACAACTTGCCCTACCGTGTACAAATACCCATACAAAGTATGAGCAATTAAAGTAGCTTCGCTAAAAGATTCTATTTTCCTGGGCATCTTTCCACGTCCACTTGTTTACCACATGTCAGACCATGTTCGGCCATTTTCACAAGAGCAGTGTTGGCCGAATCAACGGATGCCAAAAACCACGTCTAAGGGCTAATTCAGAATCCCCGCACATATGCCCATACCCTTCGGACTGTATGCACAAACGTCGCATATGCGGATACATCTTTACTCAATCCAACGAGAGCGCACCACAGTTTACAACGTAGATCAGGGCTGATGCCCGAAGTGATACGCTTTCATTCCGTGATCTAATATTTCATTTCCAGGCTCAAATCTCACCGAAACTATATCCAAACTTATTAGGATGATCATTTGTGAGACCCAAAACGGACTGTTACTGTGAGTGTCCATTTTGTCACAAATGAACGTGATCATGTGTCAAGCATTATGCAAATTATTTTGTGCACGTGGTAATAATTGGACAAATCAATCAATGAATGCACGGGGTGACCACGCAATTCATGGATGCGGGCTGATCCCACGTCATGATCAGTCTCGTACGTCGCCCAGGTACTAGGTGAATAATGTCACGGGAATAGGTGTTTGAATGAGTTCAGTGATAAAAATCAGTAGACCAGGGTATACGAAGTAGTAGTGAGGGTGGGGGAGACAAAGCGGAATAAAAATGAGGCAAGAACTAATAGAACCCTGACAAATATTCCATCGTAGTCACTACCACCATACACACAGAATGGCGATAGTCTATGCATTGTGGTTGCATCTGTTCAACCGTGCGTGAGGGGGGAGGTGTGTATGTGAACAAATATTTTGCTAACACAGCATAGGGGCGAATTGACAAACTGACCACGTCGGACAGTGACAACTTGTTTTCTCGCGGAATCTTTTATCGGCATCAATGTGAAGTGAACTGTACAACTGGGAAAATCCTAATGACCCCAGCCCATACTTCTCATTTGTGTATATGTGGTGTTTATTGTTGTATTTACGCTCCATTTAGAGCATGGCCTTGTCGTGTTCATTGGAGTGATTTTCCCAGGCAAGGTCAAAATGAATAGGAGTGGTAGGTGTATATACATAAATTACCCAACTTGCTGTATATAGATATATTACCTAATTGTAACTGGGCTAAGTGAGTAATGGACACCATCCACCCACTCAGTTATGATTCGTTTGTCACATGAACAAACAAATTATGCCAGGTTATGATGCTTGAAAATCGCGTGAGGAAAGTAAAAACACAATTCTGAACATTTCCGCATGAAAGGTGGAAGTCTGCCGTGGGAATCTGACACGCTTGTCATACTCTATACGTGATGCTTGTCACCTTTTCTCTCATTATGGTGATGGATTGTCGAATTACTCACTGAAAGAAAGAAACTCATCCGTACAGTATGATTCATCATGCATTGCAAACGTCCAACTCACCATGGAATACCATGGAATCACTGTACACCTATATCATGCTGGTTGACAGTGCAGTGCGCAAGTTCAGTAAGTCGTTCAGAACCAACCCGAATAGCCTAGTGCTTATCTATTCGACTCACACTCTTTCACTCCGTATTCGAGTCTCGGTTGGGGCTCGGTGGATGTGCACTGCGGATGATTCCCCACAAACTGGATGGAACAACTATGCCGTGGTTTTTAAAGGTGGCTGGAACGTCGATGATACATGATGAATCATGTTATGCAAATCAATTCTCGTGAAAATAATAAACTCATTCTTATTCTCGTACTGTCGGTGATCGTGAATCCGCAGCCCCTTTAAGTCAAGGTTAGACGGGCGAACCAAATTTTGTCCGAAAGCATGGTTAATTCGTTTCGGTGTGTCTGATTTCGAGGTATGGAACAAGTTTTTTCAATAATAATGCTGCAAGAGAACAGGCTGTCCTGGTTAACTTGCAAATTAATTCTGTAACCACCGTCTGTACTGTGCAAAAATCAATGTTCCTCCGCAGGGGTTTGTTTGTGTTCAACGTGTAAGATATAGGATAAACGGAAAACCCTATATGCACACAGGCTCAGTAAGCGCATCAACAGAATCATACACTTACATCAATCGAACACCAATATGGCTCTCAACTGACTGCCAGCTTCACTTCAAAGCATATTGCGTTACTGATTCATCTGTTTTTGGTAACCACTGGAAGCAATATGTGGTCTTGGTCGTTAGGCTAGTCAGCTAATTGCATTCTGTTGTTTGTTGTTGTGTCTAAAGAGATCCCAAAATAGCAGTAGGTAGGCCTCAAACAGCCCCAAACCTATCACAACGATCTCTCTACTGATTTTGTCTATCTCTCGATAAGAAATTGCTACCTCTATCAAAATGGAAGTTACTGATGTAAACGCTACTGGAAATACCACCCATTTCTGGCATGCAATATCTGCGTGCTTTCGATTGTTACTGATAGACTTGGTTTGTATTCCATGCGATGCATGATTAAAATGGATGGGGAAATCTTGTTGCACAAAGTGTTTACTGAGCTATGGCTTGACTTGACCATGAGTTTCAGAGTGGAATGTTACACTAAGCTACGGTAATGTGTACTCGTAGCCTTGAGACTTACTACAGTGATATTCTCTCTACATCTAGGCTTAGCAGTCTTTAATCAGTTTCAATCCCTTCATTGCGGATTATTGATCAGACAGAGTACTGGACCCCAAAAGTGATATAAACAAGAAGGACAATGATATTCGGGAGTTTAAGTCATTTTTTGGGGATAGACAGCAATTAGTTGTCGCCCAGCTCGGTACCACACCCGACCTTTGGGGAACTCATGTGGATTACCATCATTTAGAAATTACAGAGTTACCTAGCCGGCTCCCAGCGATAGTGTAATGAGCCTTTGGTTCTGAGAAGTACACGCTTCTTCCACTGTGCTCATGGATTAAAAAAGAAAACGCGGCTGACAAGTCGAATTAGAGATTAGGAAAGTGCAAACTGTTGTGGGCTCACATTTATGACGGCTCATTGTACGCCTGATGAATGCAGTCTTGCAGTATTTGCTGGTTGTTGGATTCGCCAGACTCACTGACGGTACGTAAAAACACTCCACATGGTGTATTGTCTTGGACTCCTTTTTATCGCATTATGCATCAACACATTACTCCTGAAACCATTATGATGATTATAGCGGATTATCTTGTCAGAACGTTCACTGGAACCATTACCGTTCCTACATTACACACACACACACACACACACACACACACAAGATTAATAACACACAAGTCGCAGAGCGCGTTCATTTTATTTCAGCCGGAGAGTGTGATGCTTCTCACTGAATTAGGTATCCGTGTGATTGAGGATTTGTTTGGGAAGTAAATAAATGTGGAACGGAACATATGATCACGAGCTCGACCATTTGGATATCATTCAAGATGGAGAAGTACCATGAACGATTCGGTTTCCTATAGAAAGTAAACAAATGGGAATGAGATGAAGGATTACTCTTTTTGGGATTGAATGGGGTGAAAAAATTTCCAGAGGTAGACAGGTAGACAACAGTACTTGTCTGTGTGCGTTTCGAAACGGCATTTCACAACACAATGTATGTCGAATGTAGAAAGTAAGATACATTCATCTGTTAATATGCACGAAAGGGTGAAATGACCCCCTCCCTAGACAACTGCATGACGTAATGTTTCTGATAGGTCGTTTTGGGGGGAAAGTGTTTTGGATTTGGTTTATGAAGAAGGATATATATCTAAGAGACAGTTTTTGCAATGATTTTCAACATTAGAAATCCGGGAGGCCCTATTCGCAACCGTCAAAACAATTTAAGATATTCTGATAAGAGCAGTAAATACATCTGATTACATGCCTCATTCAGCTGAGGAAACGGATGTCGTCAAATTCTGAAACGCTCATTTCTATCAAGTTGATATCAAACGGCACGGACTTTCTATTGAAAGCACAAAAACCGGTAGTTTAAACGTCGGGATCGCAGCATCAACAGCGGCAGCTTCGGTGGTGGTCGAGTGGTTTGGGCTTGCACTCGCCTTTGGTACTGGTCAGGTGGGCGGCAGACAGGCGTACGCTGTTTCCTTATGCATTACCAAACATGCACTTTTGAGAACCAGTATGGATCTCTATCACTGAAACTGTCAGAGTCGGTCAGTTGGGTCACCCTGGTAATGTATTGAGCCATTGATGCTACGAAGCACATGTTCTTTACACCACACTCTTGCACAGATAAGCAACTGAAAAATGATGATGCCTCGAACAATTTCGTAGGTTATTCGCTGGGTCGATTCGCCTTGTGACATTTCCGTGTCATTATATGAATTTCCAACTCACATGTCCGTTTGAGTTTCGTCGCAAATACTTTATTCTGACCCTATTCATCTACGCGACACGGAATTATGAATTCCATGGGGATAGGTAGACAAAAAACATTGGTTACATAATCTGTCCTCTATATTTATCTGACCATAGCAGATAAACTGAACAGCTGCTGGTGAGACTGCATTACCCTATTTCTCTCTGCCCAAGCGAATGAAGGAAACTATTTTTCTTTTCAATCCGAACAGCGATTATCAAACGATCATCGTCGCGAGGTTTGAACCCTGAAGCCCAGGGTTCATTTCCCAACAACGCGAGTCAGCTCCGCATTTGGCATCCTCTGATTGGCTGAGACCCCCTTTCATAAATATTGTACATTGTCGTATAATAAACAAAAGAGCTGAATGATTCTTACATATTGCCTATTCACGTCTAGAGACAAAAGCCTTTTCGAAAACCGCAGTAAGTCCTTATAAAGTCCAGAAACTGACGGACCTCATGGAATACCCATTTCAAGAAACTATTTCCCAGTAAACGCAATTCCTTTTTCAGAATACGAGATAGAAAGCGAGTTATTTTAGCTTGAGTGACAGCTTAATTATGGAATTCGTCATAATTAACAGAGAAAATAGCTTCGTGCTTTGGGATCGAGGGCGGGGGGTGGGGGGGGGATGGGGGGGGGATGTAGAGTATCTTGAAAATTGTGCCTGACGATTCAGATGACTGAGTAAAAACACAAACATTTTTCGTAACTTTTGCTCCTGAGAACGTGATTTCTTAAGCACCCCAAGAAAAAATAGAAACATGAATTAGATTAAGATCAATGGATTTTACAACCTATCATTTGGGGGAATTTAGCGTGCGTAAAATGTTTAGTCTTCTTGGGATGGTAAGGTGATGTTGTAGTATCACTTCAGTGAGGTGCATGAAGAAGAATCGGATAGAGTTACGAAATCCATCGAGACTGGATTTCGTTTTCGTCGTCATTTGACGTGTCTCCAGTTACCCGTGCGCCTCTTCAATCGCATTCTGGTTGATCTCAAATCGGATTTCAAAGGACAAAACAAGATGTCATTTACTGGACATTACTGACTAATAAAAAGGAATTATTTCCGTGTTTATTTGTCTGAGTTTGGGGTATACGTGCTACCTTGTCGTTGAACTCAGACAGCATTTGCAATATTGAACTGGCTGAATCAAATGTTTTCTGAAGTGTTGCTCTTAGTAGACTGTCCTACTGATACCCAACCTAGATGGTTTGGTGTCCGTTGTCTCTGCTGATCACTTGGGTTAGTGGTTTATGTACGCAACTATACAACACTTCAGTATGTCAGGAACGAATGAGGTTCCGAGTGTGCCGAAAAACGATGAGCCATGTAGTCTGTTCAGAGTCGGCTAGTCGATTTTTCCACAGACACCACTGTGTTATTGGCATTGTATTTTGCATTTGTATTTTGATTTGTTGAAAGGAACCAGTATTAGAATAAGTATAACCGAAATTAGGCCAGAGGTTGTATAAATTAATCTAAAGTCCTCATCATGTAGAGAAAAGTTTCACAGGCTAGCAGACTGTATGAACCAAAAAGGACGCTTCCTGATTGGCTCTGGAAGCCAACCGCTGATTGGTAGATGTTACGTCGAATGGCTCCTCACGAGTTGTCTCTTCCCTCCCAACCTCACCCCACCTCCGTCGGTTGTGTCTGTGGGAATAGGCAGATAACTCATAGGGGACACGGAGCGAAATGGAATTGACTGCTTTTGTACATACATCCTGGATTTGGATTCCGCAGATTAGGGCGGATTTACAAAGTGGTGGTGGTGGTGATGGTGCTCAGCTGGTGGAAGTCTCCAAATCTTCTGATCTCAGTTCATGCCGTATATAAACCGAGAGAAATGTGTGGGAAACCAGGCCATTCGAACTGCTCCATTGCGCTTTTCCGGAATTATCGAACTGACTTTTATCTGCTTCTGAGGTTACACTCATCGCATCTGCTCAACAACTCAGTGAAATCCAAATATCGAAAATCCACTCTGCAGTTACCGCTAAGACTGATCGTCATATTATCAGATCCATTGGTAGATTTGCGTATGAATTGTGGTCAATTTCCTGTCTGTGTCAAGTTAGATAACGTGTTCGACTGTTTGCCAATGTCGTTTGGTTCACTTGGTCCCCGGATGGAAGAGGACGATAAAGAGAATCGACCACCACTATCCGGTGAACAATCAATCCAGTCAGTGGTACCATTCACAACCACATCCAGAAAACCTGCTCTGATCACAAGACCAGGGAATGTACCACACACAACCGCACCACAGACGTCCACAAACAACGCGGATAGTTCCAAGCCAAAACAGAAAAGGACCAACACAATTCGTGTGTCCCGTCGGAACGAACGCGAGCGTAACCGAGTCCGACTAATCAATTTGGGTTTCGAACGACTGCGTGCAGTTGTCCCATGTCAGTCGGGTGAACAGTTGAGCAAAATTTGCACTCTACGCAAAGCGATCTGGTACATTGAACATTTGGATCGGGTGTTGAACGGACAGTCTTCATCGTCCTCCAACTCGAGTCGGATTCGATCTACGGGTGCGAACGTGTCTGCTAGTAATACGGGGACTAACTGTGAGCTTGGAAGACGTGTAACTGCCATAGGTACATCAAGATTGGTACCTAACATCACTGGTCCCGAGCAATCAATTAGACAACCATTGAGAATGAGACAACAACAACAGCACAAAATATCAACACCACCACCACCACCACCAGTAGCAGCAGCAACAACAAGAGCAACAACAGTGATTGCATCCCCAACACCACAGTTCCCGTCACAGCAGTCACAACACTCGATGAAGAGGACGATAGGAGATGAAGGAAGCAGAACGGAAACGCATGGAGCAGTTCGAATGGCCTCCTGGTCATACCCCGACACACCAACGGGACCTTATGGGATATTAGGGTCTGGGGGTAGATCAGTACATCAGTGGGTGACACCAACAACGATGCCAGCTATGTTAGCATCAACATCACTGTCAACTAAGGAAATGTTGTCGCCCATATTTCCTTCTCAGTGGGCTCACAGTACAATGGAGGTTGCTTCAACCCCAACCGGTTTTGTCGCTGAAACGAAAACAAAACTGATGGATTCCGGTTACACAAGTTTCGATCTGACCGCAACTCCGCCTAGTTCGCAAGCAATTCGAGGATACAAAGCGGGTCAAGTGAATGGGGGATCTTCTGGAGTCATCCCATTGCAGATTGGTCATTCAGACTCACTGTTTTGGAATCCTCCTGAATTGTATGCAACGTCGAATACCGGTGCTTCGATTTCTCGAACTCAATGGACCGGATACTTGGGTACCTGAAGTCGTTTGAAAACAAGCAAATGCAGACCAATCTAAGAGTAAGTTACACTTGTACACTTAGTCCGTTACTTCAATATCACCCCTCCCCCGATGTGAAGAATTCAGGTGTTAGAAAAATACTGAATGTGGGGTCCACTAAACGCTAGAGCAATTTGGGTGGCGCGTGACACGAGACCAGATGGCCCAAAGCCAGATGTCACACGGGCAGAGTATTAAATCTGTTTGTTAAACTGTTGCGTAAAACCGATATCAAGTCCAAATGCATCGTTTGCTTATAAAACGACAGTTTGAAACAGCTAAAAATTGCGACTAATGGGGAGTCAGTCTGTGATAAGTTGAACGATAACTAGCAATTTGTGGCAGATATAACATATATTGGACTGATTCAAATGTTAAAAGTCGTCTACCTCAGTTGCTACAGGTTGAGTGATGATATTGATGGTGTTGGTAACAATAAACGGCTAACGATGTAACCCGTGTGATGCCACCCTATTCTTTCTAAGCCTTACAATAAGAGTAGAATCTGAAATTTGCTGTTTTCCGCAATAAATAAAAGAAGTCGTCCTAACTGAACTTCTAGATTTACTACAATACAACACAATGATTGACACGGGTTTATTGAAAACCCATGTAAGTGTGGTGTAACTCTCTCATCAACAATCAGTCACGTAAACAAATTTCAAATTGGGGCTGTCAGGATGGATGTAAGTTTTCGTTATGACGTATTAAAGGTTTGCTATCTGAGTTGCGTCTAAAAAAGGCTACTACTACTACTAAGACCAATAATAATAATAATATTAATAATAATAATAATAATAGCAATAATAATAGTGAAAATCAAAATAATGACGATGTTGCCACACACTTTTTCTATTATTGCTGCGATAACCACCATGACTAGATCACCCGCTGTGTGCCGTGAATATATTTCTTTTGGGAGGGAAGAGGTGGCCTTTGATACGCTAAAACAGCCTCGCATATCACGAACAATTGATCAATATCCTTCGCACACCTGGGCGTGCCTGTTGATATTCATTTGTGCTCCAATCCCTGCACTGCTTGTTGACCGATCCATCCAGCTACTTATCGATTGACCTTGCTTGGACTGAGGTGAATGTGCACTAGCGAATGCACGTGACTTAGCCCAGTGACACCAGTTACGGACTTGCCTGTGTGTTTGCTTTCTGCTGGCTCAGTGGCCATGGCCGAGTTATTTTCTTGTTTACTCTCGTGCCGGTAGATGGAGTATCACCATTTTGTGTTCTATTGTCAACCACAAAGGTAGTAACAGCTTAATTAGGAAGAAAAATGATGTAAAACTTTTTCTTAGTCTGTGCTCGTGCTACTGATTAACCTTATTACCAGTGTTCTTGTTTTTGTAAAATCTCATTGAATGCTCTCTCACTGCTTCTAAATTCACTCATTTCAGACTAATTCTATCAACGGGAAAACTTATCTCCAACCATGATATACTGATCAACAGGATGAACTTGGCAGCCCGTAGCGATTACTGGCATAACTTCAACGGAGGTACTGGGATTCCACCATTCACGAGGTTCATCTCCGTTGGATCAAGCGTGGGTGACATTTAGGTCGGGTCTTGGCTTCAACGCAGTGAACAACAGAGGAACAATGGTTTCTACACTATCAATGTATCACTGCTTCGAAATGAACTATTTTCTTTTTTGTTTATTGATTTATTATTGTTTGTATGGGATACACTTATACGTATTTATTAATTTATATCTCATCTTGTTTTTGTGACTGGGGTGCACTGCTCGTGGTAATTCTCGGTGGGCCATTGGCATTTTAGAAATGGATTACCGTCGGGATCTTTAAATGCAATACGACTGCGATAAGATACGATAAAATACTAATAAAAGTTTTTGTCGGAAGGAAGCGTTTTATGATTTTTTAATATTTAGATTATTACTAATGCGAAAATATGTGACAACGAAAATGAGCATTAAGTTTTCGTAGATCTCCCAGCAGAGTACAGCGCTATATTTTAATCATAGATCAAAGAATATTTTATCGCTAAGGGAAGTAATGTTGATCCTGGAGGCTTGAATCTTATATAGTGGCAAATCCGGTAAGAGAGATGTCGTCGGTTCGATTCCGGGCCGCGGAGCCAAAATTTTGTGTACGAAGGAAGCACGCGGGTTTTCCACTACGTAGTTCATCCATTTAAAATCAATATTTTTTGGGGTACAAATACCACCTTTGACTATTCCTGTTCGAATTGCAAATTGAAAGTAAAGAAAAGAGAATTTTCGGTGTGATTTTCAGGAGTGAAAGGGTTATCACCAACAGACGAGAACACCACAAACGCGACAGGTGAAAAAGAAAGAGAGGCTATTCTGAAGAGCCTTTCGTTGACAGATAATACACTTAGATAGAACAAACCACAGCTAGTTAACCGATGATACTGCGTTGTTCTTGAAAAAGTGAAGATGTGGTCTGGTCGTAACCGAGCTTGTCCCTCGAGTTTATCTCTTAGACTGATTGCTGGTGGAGCTGACAGCTGTTCGGATTATTGTATCCGCATGTTTAAGAACTGTGCGAATATCGGGAGCGGAATTTGGGAAAGATTTTTCTTCCAGGCACCAGCTTATTTTGTACGCATTCTTTTGAAGAATAAACAAAGATAGCTTATTCCTTCAGGTAAGAGTGTGCGGATCAATTATCCGTCAACCCCCATGTGTTCAGAATACAAAACAAGTGAAATGTACTTCAAAGCTGCTTATGCGAACGAACTGAAGAGGTACCGATTTTCTCATTGTACCAAGATATCAACTGATCTCCAGTAGGGGTTTGGTGAACATAAAATACAGTTCGGCACATAAAATGGCGGCCACGATGATTTTTTCATTGTCTTCCCATTCGATTAATTGTGTCTATCTTGTAAAACAATGTTCAAGGAACAAGGTTATGACCAATTTTAGCCAGTTCAAAGAACAGCTGACGCGTTTAAGCGACGGAGTTTCAGACTAGTTGAGACTCATTCGTTCGCAAGGCAACTACATAATCGAGCTGACTGACGGATTCGTCAACTAGTTGAACAAAGAAAAGAGAGTGTTCGTTTTAGCTCAGAACTAATGAAATACTCGGAACCCATTTTGTCGTCCTTGTGGAAAGATGGAGCCCAACTCCAAATAAGGAAACACCTTACCAATTCAGTAGGTAGTTGAACTGTACGAGAAATTCTCTGGTCTGACGGAGCAATTTAGTCCGGACAGTAGATTTCACGTTTGATTCTTATCCCACCGAGGGAACGGATTTGCCCTTATTCTCACCATCCAATCCCCGTTGCGACCTTCTTCAACATAGGGACAAGAGCACATTTGTCTGCAGTCATTTGCTTCATGGTTTGATAGCGGATTTAGCAAGTGACAATTATTCTTTGCTTTAGCCGTCTTCCCGATCACGTGGGACCGATCATTTGTTCGAGAAACTTATCCAAACACCCTTTGCGTTAGTTTATATCACTACTGTACTTCGCGAATGAACATACTCACAAAGTTGTTTTGTCTACCAATAACGCGCGCTTGTGCGTGATTCACACAACACATTCATTGTCGCGGTCGAGCTGCAGTCAAGCTTCGTTGAGTACGCACTCTACTGCACGGCACGGCACGGCACTGCACTGCTGGTGATGGCGATAATCCTGAACAAGTCACGCGAATCAACTGCACTGGAGTTTCACGATTCTCAGTGGTGAGCTGGACATTGATACTTTAGGATGAACCATTTTGTAAACAATTCAAATATACTATTGAAGTTGGTTACTATACGCCCACTTCAATTAAAATATCCACTCTCAGATATACGTCAAGTATGTTACGACAGGCAATCAACACAAACCATTCTGCCTGTGAGTTGCAATCACAATTCTCCAAGACCCTTGGCTATTGATCGAGGGATGTTTTGTCCAGATCAAATTCCGTTTGATCGGTTTTTACGATACAGGTTCAGACACCAAGTTCAGCATTAAAATCCTCAGAAAATCGGTTGAAAATAGACATGTGAAGTAGGCTGAAAGTTACGTAAACTCCCTTGGTATGGTTAGCTGAACCAAATATTCACTCGTTTATGAGCCAAGTTTTTTCTACACTATGATGTGATCAGTTAAAATTGAATGACTCTGGTTGCCAAGATAAAGTTTTCTGAGCGAGCTAAGCTAATCGTTATCTAGGTAAGATAAAATAATGGAATTTATGAATTGGATCAGTCAAGTGTGCCAGGTTATGTTCATTTAGGTTCACCGACGAAGTGGTTAGGTAAAAGCCTTTTCTCCTTCGATATAGTTTCCTTGGTTGAGCCTGTATGAGAACATTTATTATCCAGCGTTTTGTCTTGAGTATCAGCTCGAGTTATCAAGTAATTCACAGAAAATCTCCCATTACTGCCCAGTCGTGTCGCCTACTTGTACGATACCCTGGCTGTAGGCTTGCTTCTCTCGGGACGCTTGTCCAAGCCAGGAGAACGGATTGTACCATCATGATCTGTAGCGCTAGGTTTAAAGAGGACATTTGGGCTACTGCCCTGCTCCCGCCCTATGAAATGTGCCACTGCTCCGGCTGTGGTTGAGTGGTTATCATCGTGGACTTTGGGCAATAACGACCCGGGTTCGATCCCCGCCACCGCTGGTCCGTTCCTCACCTGACAGCCTTTCATTGGCTGACCCCCCCCCCACTTCCTGAGTGGTTTTATATTGTTGTATATTAATTAAAAAGTAGGGTAAAGGAGCACTTTTACACGTGCTTTATGTTTCCCAAAGCAGTGCCGTGAATCGCTGCCCATAATCCAGTGCTGAGTTACAACTAAAGACAATGAGTTGAAGAACCAGTGGCAGAAGAATATATGGTTTAGCTAACAGCAAATGGGAGGTACACGTGAGAAGGACTGCACAAGGGTTTCAAAAACACGAGATAGTGGTCTTCTGTTCAACGCGAAACGGGTTGTCGTATGGACTCATTTTACTAGCTAAAAACTCGTTCTCATCTAATTTATTATCACGCCTGACCTGGTGAAGCTTTGCTGAATACTTCAATGCAAATTTAACGTCTATTGTTGCCAGCTATGCCTGAGAGTGAATACCGTGGGCCCCTTGTGGCTATGGTACAAAGACTCTCTTTTAACCACAATCATGTGTAAATATGGAATAATAGTTAGATTGGTACTTATGAATGCGGTCTGAATCCGAGGCCTCCGTGTCGTCTTCGTCTGGTCGCACGTGTTCACAACCCTAACAATCCCGATATCCAGTGGGTTTGCAAATTATAGGAAGGATATTACCGTTCGTACGTCACACAACTGAACACTGTTGGGCAACTCGTTTCATCTTCATCAATTGGAATCTGAGTCCGTTGTTGAGTGGCTGTCACGTTGTCTATTGCTGACAAAAGCAGAATTGTTGCTGAGATGGAAAAAGGGATTTACTTAGCTCATCACATACGCACACACACACACACGCACACACAAACACTGTTTGAATAAGGACGTGTTGCCTCGTTACCAATGCGACAGCAATTCACCTTGGCCGCACCCCTCTTTCTTCTGAGAGCAGAACATAAAAGGGATGGAGACAGATCAACCAACCGTTAGGAGGTCGGTTGACTGGCCACTCTCCTGTGAAGCTTGAGATCTGTAAAGTCTGAGCAACTCCTTGTAACTCGCCTTTGGATCATTCCGAAATAAGACAGCCCTGCCGATCTGAATACAAAGCCCCGTTAGAATACGCAGCATCAGTATGTCCGCGTGGAACAAGTCTAATGAATTAGGGGGACGGGGTTAGAAGGGCCGCGAAGGGGGTAGCCGTGTGATTTGGTGTGCTATGCGGTAAATCGGTGCAAGTGTGTGACGAGAGCTTGTCTCAGTCCGAATTTGATCGTTCATGATTTTGAAAGCAGCTTTAGCTTTCACGGCGCGTGTGCGAGTGACCTCTTTCAGTACTGCTTGGTGACGTCATTTACCAGTGACCATGCATACACTTCAATGATTCACGTGCCACTCAGTAACACACAGTCAGAAAAGCCTTCGCTCAAGGGAACTGACGATGAAGGGGTTAAAACTGCTGCCGCTTGGAAACCAGCCCTTCCATGTTTATCAACCCTACCCTATTGAAAGTTCAGTTCTGAGTAGGTTTAGTAGATTTGCTATCTAACCTAACCAGTGCGTTATTCATTATATGTTGCTTTATGCAATACCATCTCCCGAAAGATCACTGAAAGCCATGGAAGCAAAGCATATCTTTCATGTGTCTTGTTGAGGATCAACAGCAGTGCAGCACATCCACCGAGTCCTAATCGGGACTCGAACCCGGAGTGTAAGATTATGACTCAGACGTCTTACTACTAGGCTCTCGGGACTGATTCTAAAGGCCAACATCGATTGGTACAATGTCCTTCCGCCAGTGACTTTGAACGGTGGTAATCCGTCACTCGTTCAGCTGTCGACACTCATGATGACCGAATTGTCAATAGAGGCCTGACTGAAACAAATGTACTACAAACGGCCTACAGAGCTTGGTTACGTGATCAAGTTCTTTTGGTGGGAGGGGGATTTGAAAAGTTCACGAAATGACCTGTCGTACTGTATCAATGCACCGTTCTCATCTGCATATGCTTTATTAGTTATACAATTCTCACAGATTTGGCCAACAAATTTCTGCGTCTGCTTTCAAGTTATAAGCTAATTATGTGTCTGACAACTCGATTGTTGCTGAGTTCACTATCATGCCTAATATGTTGGGGTCATACCATTTATTCTCTAAATACTAACAGTCCATTTGCTTATATTTTGCCGCTTGAGTGGAAGTAAAACGGATTGGCAAAGAATAAGAAAAAAATTCCAATTTCGTCATTCATTCGAGGTGTCACTTGTGCCGTCTTAGTTCAGAAGCACTAGGTCTCCCGTTCACTGTCTGATAAACCGACGGGTTAAAGATGAAAATTTGCACATATTTTGTGCACATCAAAAGCAGTGGCACAAAAAGGGATCATTTTGATGTCTTTAAATAATCGATTGTTAGAGGAAATTTTGCTACTTTGAAACAGACGTAGTGACTGTCAAAAATGTACTCAGCTCTTATTATATTCTTTCAGCTGGTTTGGTACTATCGTATAAAATGATTTCATCTAAAACGGTGGAAAATCAACTCACTGGCGCCATGAAACAGAAAACGAAGCCATTTTGTCACTTTTCCTGATCTCTTCAAGATGAGTCCAGGAGTAAAAATTGGTGCACCTACGGCAAGAAAGGAAGGCCAGCTTTTAGAGGACATCATGCAACCAGCCTTTTTGTACGACTTCTTGTTGAGTAAGATAGCCCAGTAACTGTTATCTAGCTCCCAAGGTGCTTAAAGTTGTAGATTAACTCATGCTGAACATAATAAAGGGTGAGTGCAAGCACAGGCTACTGCCAATCATATAAAAGTACTTCACACTTGGAAGACTCTTAGTGCATACCATTTCTCGAAACATCAATCACCAAGCGGTCCAAAGCAAGTTGCACTGCTTGTGCATTATCACCCAGCAAGGCCATATTTTCGGTAATTTTCAAATCCCACACTTTATTCCCTGAGAGTAGTTCCATTCCACGTTTTGGAAGACTAGATAAGGCACTCCGCAAGACATCCGCTATGGCAAACTTGAAGAGAATTGGGGATATAAGGTTACCTTGTCAAACTCCACTGAAGACGACAAAAGGGGACGAAAGCTGACCGTAGGCTATTACCCGACGTGAGGTGTGACGATACCACGCTTCGAGGACTGATATATACTTACCAGGTACTCCATTTCTTCGCAAACAGTTGCATAGTACAGTCCTATAGACGGAATCGAAGTCCGCTCGAATGTCCAGGAACACAGTGATTGTTAGTCTTTGGAAAGCGTGCCGGTGCTGTGGCAGTTGTAGCCGGGTGAAGATTTGATGGATACATCCACGACCGGCATATTGTATAACCTCAATATTCATGGCCCTGGTGGAGCTCATATCTTAGAGATAATAGAAACGCAGCTCCATCAACGATCAGTGACCAAAGTGACGCAAAGTTCATGAACTCAAAACCTCGTCAACATGGGTTCCATTTAGCCTATAGGAAAACAATGGGCACTAGGTCCTTAAGGTGTCTCAGATCACTTATCAAGGAGATCTCCTATGCCTAATTAAAACAGAGACCCGTTTTTGTTACCAGTAACGAAGACATTCCTTTCAGGAAACACTAATCGGGACCGTGCAAATTATTTCCTGCTTGGAGTT
Organism: Fasciola hepatica; assembly: GCA_948099385.1. Lineage (NCBI taxonomy): Eukaryota > Metazoa > Platyhelminthes > Trematoda > Plagiorchiida > Fasciolidae > Fasciola > Fasciola hepatica. The sequence continues at coordinate 2,125,385 of CANUEZ040000104.1, read as the reverse complement.
ATTGAATTCAAGATAAAAGATACTCAAAGAAAGACAATTTTCTTCCACTGCCAAAATGTGTCTTGTAGGTAGGACATTGCAGTCAGAGAGGGTGCATTCTAGGGTGCTACTATAGTACTGATCAAGTGCCGATATTATTAGCGCCCACGAAAAGAACTACAATGAGATGTAACGGTAAACCAGCTGCAGTATCAGAAGCGTCCGGAAGTGGAATTTGCTGGATCTCGTGCGTTCTGTGTTTAGTAAGGCAGATACAATCAAGCAAGTGGGAAGTTGATCGAAATCACTCAGTTGAGTAGTCCGTCAAGAGAACTACATGTGAACGGTTGATACGATTGTGCTTTTTGTGGAGAAGCACCAGAGCCTTGTAATCATCTTGTGATCTTTGTTGTGTTGCTCTAGGACTGGAACTGTTCCCCTGGAGGCAGGAAATGTCTAGTGGAGTTCTCCTCCTTCGGTTGTCCTTTTTAGTGACGTGGTGCTTCATGCGTGCCGAGGGCAGTGCCGGAAGAAGCTACGGACACTCTCTGGGACAACCCCCATGGCGGGAAACTCAACTAATTTTCTTTCTAATTCTTTTTTAAATTCTTTTCATTTACATCCTTATAATCCATGATAACAGTACTATATTTCAGGAAGGAGATCGGGGCCAATTTAAGGCTGCCATTTGTGCAGTGACCGGTGGCGCCGAGGAGGTTGGAATCCGGGATTGAATGAGTAACAAAGCCCACTTCGATGATCGTTTGACCACGGCCGATCGAATTGTGGCACCAGGATGTTAGGATAGACGGAGTCATTTTGGTATGCGTTGGCTGTTTTCCTGTCTAAGGGGATATGTTTTTGTGATTTTCGCAAATATGTAGTGCTGTCCCACATTTGAGAGACCGAGACTGTTGGTTCTTTGTTAAACCGATTATAATAAGTGGGAAAATTCACGGTCTTCCAGTGCCTTCTGTGTACGCACACTTATGCGCGTGCGCGTGTAAACACAAGATCGTGCTCAAGTGACATGATCAAGGGAAATGAATATTTAACATTCACTTTCAATTTCATTTCTTACTACCTGAGTCGATTGATCGGGTCAGAGCCGAACATGAAAGTTGTCAGTAGGTGACAAGTGTGCTAGTTGAAACTGTTTTGCATATTGTACCCATCCTGACGTGTCAGGTTAAAGGCATGTTCCTTCCACTGGTTCTCCGCCCAGCTCCACTGTTCACGTCCGTCATTCGTTCGGGGGATAGGAGCAAGGTGGGGCGGAGCGGTGGACCGTTATCCGGAGGCTGGGAGAATGACATGCTAAAGTTGACTAAGGTCACCTTAGATTTAAGCCATGATGATAAAACTCTCCGAATTGCGTCATCAATACACGTAGGCTGGGGTGGTGTTCGTTAGTCCTCTTTACAAATATTCATTGCTCTGACCCGCAATAATGGGAAACAGGCGAACGCGTTATTGACCTGGAAGGGTTGCCCAAATCCAAGGCAATTATTCCGTGACTTACTAAAGGTTACTGATGTTGTCGCATGGACATATTACTCTGAATAATGCTATAATACCATATGAGCAGCTGTCAGAATGTCGCAAGCACAAATTCATGCAATGGTTCCATTCTCCATTCTTTCATAAAATTGGTTGGGTCTTGTTTGCAGCAACCTGAGGTAAACGTTTATATGATTGACCGAATGAGCTATTTTCGAAGTAGAAACAAGTAATTTTACAGCAAAAATGGCAATCACAATTATTGTTACTACTGCCGTCAATACCACTGATACCACAAACCACAACAACAGCTACTACTACTACTACTACTACTACTACTACTACTACTACTACTACTACTACTACTACTACTACTACTACTACTACTACTACTACTACTACTACTACTACTACTACTACTATAGTGAGTGTATATACTACTTGGTAAGTAGTTGGTTGCTGAAAACGGAACTATCGTCAGTCGTGGATTACCAACGCCGCTATGCCCAAGAAACTGAACGCAATAAGGTGAACAACAACAAGCGAACCAAACTACTGCCAATTACCCAGGCACGTCCTGTGGATTATAACACTACTACTACTACTATCAACCAGAATCACACCCTTCCATTCCAAAAGAAACACCTTTCTTTTCCGGTCAGTGTGACGGGTAGTATTCTGACGTAGCATCGTAGTCCCTACTGACCTCCAAATGATGAAGTTATTTTTTACCGACAGCTTTCACAATCCCATTAAAAGAAAAAAATATGCTAGTCTATCTAAGTGAATCAGTTTGAAAAACCAGGAAACGAGTGAAGCGAATGAATAAACAAAAGAAATATTCGCCAGAAGAGTTGAACTTCGGTCGAAATTCGACCAGTAACTCCCGGATAAACCGAGTGAGACAACCGAACTCTCAAGATGCTTCAATGACAGTTCGGTAGCTGGTGGAAAGTCGATTTCACGTAGCGAGTCTTCACATAATCATTGAAATATCTACTATGCTCACTGTACCGCACTGTACACTTATGGATCCTCTATGTGGAAGCGGGGATAATGAGAATTGTGAGGTGATCCCTAACCGTGCGATTTCATGGAAGAATGCTCATGTAAATTTCGACGACTTTCCAAAGAGATGATTCCGCAAAAAATAAGTGTAATACGAAGGCGATAAAATGCACAAGAAATGAGTTTCAGGGTGCTTTCTCAGTATATTAATATTTGCGGCCAAATTAAAGCAGTTGGGCAGGTAATACAGCCTTTTCATGCTAGGACAAATGTTTACAAAATAGAAGCAGTGAATTAATCCTTATTTGGTTGCATGACAGAGCGCGTGTGATGGGGAGAAGTCACTCCAGCCCCAGTGACACCCTGATACTCAGGATAAGTGTTTATTTGAATTTGTTAAGTGGGAAATATTTGTGAAGTGAATTTGCATGAAATTCTCTTGTCACTGAACTGAGAGGCATCGGTTTGTAAAAGTGTGGTAACTGCTTGGTTCTTAAATAGGCTGTCATATCTGTGAAGTGAATGCTGAAATTGATCCGAACTTCTACAGTTTAACTGATCTTTTTTCTTCTGAGACATGATCAGATGTCTTTTTGTGTGGAGAAGCCGGATTGGAGTTTTAACGATAAGCGGCTTAAGCTCGTATACGTTTAATTTCAAGTCAGAAATTGCTACACACGCGGTTAACGAAAAAGTCGAAATTAAATTAAAATCTTCACTCATGGAGCCATAATCGGTCAGGTGACTTACGAAAATTTCGACTTAATTCGCCAACTAGCTAATTAAACACAACGAAGTTGGTATTTTTCACTGAAAACTCAAGAAAATAAGCATTGACTCATTGTTTTCGTATCAAAGCTCAACTCAGAGCTGTTTCTTGTGAAATATTGGTAATTTAAAAAAATAATGCCCGACCACCGAGCCTTACCGTGAGACTCCAGTCCGACGAACGGCTGTGTTAAATTAAAAGCAAACATAGTCTCTTACGTGACACATTTTGGATGACAATTTCACTCAGTTGCTTTTGAGATTCCGCGCAAAACAAAACTCTCCCGTAATGTCAGTAAACGTGATGATGTGTGATTACTGTCCCTCTGTGGAAGAAGTGAAGAAAATCATAACTCGTTTGAACTGATCAACTTGGCCGGGGAGTTCGCCATTTTTGGTATACGTCGTCAGATTTCATCTAATAAAAAACCGAGATACAAACAGTTTTTCTCAAAATATACGGACTCTTTCAGTTTCACTATTCGAACTTTATCGGATTAAATGCAGCCTAAGGTCATTCCACAACAGAAAATTCTCCCATTCATCCGTTTAGATGGACCCCTATCAGTTGCAAAAGTCTACGCATCTGGTCGAGTATTTCCATCCCCGGTACAATTGCTTTTATTCCTGATTCCATTCTGCTTGCACGGGAATTCAGGCATCGGTTTCGATCTGTTCGGCTGAGCCATTAATACTACTACTACTGCTACTACCAGCGATGCTGCAACCCAACACGTGGGGCGCGCGTCAAGTCAACCTGTTCCGTATTTGTATGAATTGTGATCAGTCAGGCGTGTCCTATTAGTCCTATACTGTCAACGGGGAATCGCCTCTGGGTAGATAGTCATACAGATAGATAGACAGGCAGACGGACGGACGGACAAATTGAATGACTGACTGAAATGTAGCCAGACTGGCCGCCGTAGGATTGAAACTAGGAAATGGGGAATTCACGGATTGAACAGAAGCATTAGAACTGAACTCCAGTGGTATCCCCTCTCATCCGGTGCTCGCGATACGTGTGGTATTCTTTCTCGATGGTCTTCGAGTTAAATCTGCTAACAGATGGGAGTGACAGTATAGTCTATGACCACGGAGTTTGTCTGCATGTGTGTCTGCGTGTTTATGTGACCAAGTATGCAGTCACGCTTGAATGCTGAACCACGTAGCCACATGGACAAAATCACGCAGTCAAATGAGTAGCTATACTCTCGGTTGTCCGATCGCGAAATCCTTGTGGACCCCCCCCCCTTCTCTCTCTCTCTCTCAGTTTGTCTCGCCTTCGCCGATCGTTACAGTGATCTTACTCACTGAGGCTTGCTGATGCCATATGCCCTTGTTTCGGTAGAGTTCAAAGCCGGAGTGGTAGTGGTAGCAATTGTAGCAATTTCGGTGCTCTTTAATTCACAAATCCGATCGCATACCACGAGCGTTTCTCTCACATATACTCAAAAATTGTGGTTCCGTGATCTTAGCAATCATATTTATACTGAGTAATACGATGATGATGATGACGTATCGGAATACTACAGATATGATAACTATACTTCTTGTTATTAATAGCATCACCCAAACGTACGTCATTATTGATAATTTAGGAAAAACGGAACATTCGTTGCAACAAGACCACTAAAATACAGACTATTGCGAAATTAAGTTTCCTAATGTGAATCATTCGTAGGCAATTTAAAATAGGCAAGAAACCAATTTCAGCAATGGTGTCGAACAGCCGAAAGCTGGCCGTGCGGGGATGAACACAAATATCGGGCGGAAAGTAGCAGAGAACGAATTGTTTTTAACTCGAACACACACTGACTGTGGGACGTTGATGCTCGGTATCCGTTAGACAATGACAATTGTAATGTACTAGTATGTGTGTGATGCCAATACAACGTAGATGAAGGTTAGTTTCGCTGTCTGTTATTGTTGTTTTAGTCATACACATATACATCTATTTTTTACACTCATATTGGGCTTTTTAAAGAAAAATGCAACAGTGAATTGCTTTAAAACCTTCACTCCCATACGTACCCCTTTTAACACCCGTAGATTCAGTTCCAGACCTTACAAAATCGCTATGTTGTGAGCACTTTCTAAGGTGGCAACCGATAGGTGTCAACATCAGTGAAAGTGCTGCAGAATCGCTCACTACGTATCATACAGGGATTGTAACGAGTTTTGGTGTCAGAATCCTAATTGCGCTGGATTGGATTCACACTAGGATTTAGTTTTTGTGTACTGTTCTCTTGTGTTTCGCGCCTTGCTTTGTATACCATGAGAAAATTCGGATCATTCCAATGGGAAAGTCGCTTCCAAGATCCCCAACAAAAATACGCATGTTGCGTACGGGAACAAATGAGGCATCAGTCTCACTCGGACAGCATCATGAAACTTCAGCAAAAGATTGCCCAAACCGAATTTCATATATTTCGATTCCACCATTTCGAGCCGACTAAGTTTAACTAGGTATCACGTAACGGAGCTCAAGGATCAATCACGTTCAACGTTAGCTTCCTTTGCACACCACCGACACATTATGCAACCAAAATGATTGAAAAATAACTCGGAATTGTATGCCTATGCTCCACCCAGGAGTCGAATCAATCTGAGTGGCATTCCAGTGAGGTGATTAGGTGATTTCCGCGACTCCTGCCAAAGAGGAAGCGACCTGTGCGTGCTCGTGGGTGAGAGAGATTTTTCTCAATCAACCGGTTGATCAGCTGGCTGAGATTTGCTGTGCTCGTGGATCGGTTTGTGAGTAGAACGCACCCCGGTTTGGGGACACAGAGGTACCATCAACCAATTGCATGGTGTCCTCGCCAATTCGAAGCAGCACAAATTCTGATCCTCGGATTGATGAATTGAAATTCTGTGCTGCCTTGTGATGTTCACGGCAACCTGTGTGGCTGTCAGCTTTCGTCATCATGTTTGGAACGACTACACAAAGAAGTTGAACGGTCTGCTTACGGAGGTGTTTTCGAAATTCGTGGAACACCGTGGTCTTCATAATTAATCTGCCCCCAATATAAAACGTTGTACTCTGGCGCAGGCGGTTTGTGTTACTTACACTTCGTGAGTAATGAACACAGGGCTATCGCAAATTAGCTTGCCTTACACTGACAAAAATAACCCGAAAAACTCACAAAATTCGTCATTTTGTATGCATCGTTGACTCGAAATCGTAGTGGAATATGAACCATAAATAGAATAATAGTGTACGACTTGGCAGACTCGGCACATATTTTGACGTGGTTCACTCCTCAAGATTCGAACCTGTGCATGGTTGCCACAACCACTTTTGTACCGCGAATTCTTTGCCAAACGAGCTATGAAGCTGAGCCGAGGGAGTTCAGACTTTTGGCATATATGGATTATTTGGATCACCCAACCCATTTACACAAACAAATGGTATCCGCCACGGTGAACTACCCTGTAATTTGCCTGCCTGCATCAGGATTTCTCTATAAATTAACCAGTCTCTACCATTGTATTAATTATTCCCTATACGCACACTTTTATATATTGCTCATATTATATGTATGTATACATAATAATTTTCTACATTATTCTCAGTGAGCAATTTTTGGCCTGTTAGGCCTAGAATGGAACAATCTACCCATCCCACCACGGCAATCACCTCGTGCTCCATTCCACGCGTCATTTCGGACGGGAAAGTCTGACATGGAGACGGTGCAATTAAGGCTGCCAGGGAATTGTTGTATTAGTGGCACGTCAAGGGGTCTACTGCTTCGTTACTGCTGATAACAAAATAAACGTATATCCACGGCTATTAGGCAATCATTTCAGTATGCACGCTGGGCTAGTGCATTACTCAGCAGAAAAGTAGCGGGTCCTGAAAAACTTCCGATCTGACAGACTGGATGCTGATATATTTTGAACCCGATATATTCAGCGTTGTTCGAAGTGTCGCTGTTATTAATGACTTTACAAAGTTTGCCATGAATTATTGTAGCCGATATCAGCGGGCATGATCAGTTTCGTCACCAGGAAGTAACTGAAGTGAGTCTTTATGGAATTTCTTATGAATTACGATCTTGTGTGCCCTCTAAGTTTCGGTATAAATCATAGAAAGAAAATCAATAACCAGAACGACTTGCGATGTGGGTGGAACGCCTTGGCAACCGCAACATGTGGCCACCTGCGTTGGGCATTCATTTTGAACTTTTCGTCTGTCTTCTGTCACTCTTCCTCACAATTGCCAGTAAGAATTTACGAAAGAAATCTTCTCGATGAATCAAATTATTGCTCTTCGGATGCTCTCCTTTAATCCTAATGCAGATAACATCATCTTTAAAGTCGGAAGCTTTAACTTTTAACCTTGCCGCGTCCTATTCTGACTCAATGTTTTGTGTGAACTATGCTGCTGTTGGGAGTTCGGGTCTCGAGTGTGCGGGTTTTATGCATGGGTGAAAAGTTCAGTAAACTTTTCTTACAATGGAAATGTACAGTCTTAGGACACCAGAGTCAGGAAAATACGCGTAGAAATTCCATGCAGTTTACATCATGAAATGTAAATATGAACTGTGTCAGCTCATTAGAAACGGAGAAGTTAAGTTGTGAGTGCTTGAGGTCCATGATGCATATATACGCTACTCATGAGTAGGACAAGTGGAAATGCCATCAGGACACAAAGTACAAAAAGGTTGCATACACTGTGCATGCGCACTTTGTTATCTGAATTTGCTAGGTTACTCAGGCTGTAGCCCACATTACCCGCACAAGTCTCGTTGTTAAAGCATGTTTCATAAAATGAATATTTGAGAAAATAATGAACTTCCATCCTCTGGACAAGTATCTACCATGGAAGAACTCACGGAGATTCTCTGTGAAGCCGTTGGTTATGCACTCGATAATTATATTCCGCCAATACTGCCTAAGGACACATCCTTGAAATCAAATGTGATCCAGACCAGTTACCACCTAGCTTTTAGACGGATTGTGCTCTCATTTCGATCTTCGGTGCTACTTAGTTTGTTCAACCTAGAAAATTACCCCGGACAATTATAGATTGGCATATACCCCACTGGTGCCATTAAAAGGTGTGTTCAGATTCCCACCGAAAGTCAGCATTTCAGCTGTTCAGAAAGTACTGGGGAAAAACTTTCATTCTCGGGGATATCCTCTGAGTTAAGCAATCAGAACCTCTGCTAGTTGGCGTGACCTCATTCAAGCAGCACCCTAGATACCATTGTCTCCTACGAATTACGAGTTGTCTTTGCAGATTAAAAAATGCAAAACGTTACGTTTGCGACCGATAAGACTAAAGGAAACGCTTGCGTTTCAAGACAAATGTCGTCTTTCCGTTCTGGAGAACCTGTTATGGGGGGGGGGATTCAAGGGTTTGCAAAAATGGATGCTAGATTTGATTTCCTAGATTATTCGATTTTGTTGTCAAGGGAAATTTGTTGCTTATTGCGACTACTAATGGTGCCGTGGCTGAGGACGTGACCCCCGTGTTTCGACGGCGATGGTCAAAAGGTTATTATCGTGGATTTTGGATCACACTGACCCGAGTCCGAGTCCCGCCACTTACGGTCAGTCCCCCATCTGGCAAACATCACTGAACGTGAACCCCCTGAATAGTGGTCTTTAGTAATGTAATAAATAAAAAAGGAATGAGGAAAGTATCGCTATATTTATTCATAATAAAATTTGCAAACAGTTTTACAATTTTGTCACTGCTTTCAACAGCAGACTTCCCACAAAATGTCATTCTGTCCCCATCTTTGTTCCCCACTTAGGGATGATCCCGGTTGTCAGTTTACTGCGACTGTTTACCCATCAAACGTTCAGGTGATCTCACTCTCCCAGTAAAGTACATACCAACCGGTGGTTCTAGGTTTCCCAGTTTGCAAAATTCTATTCCTGATATATTCCACTGATCCGTGGCTTGGAAATTGGCGTGTATATTATTTTTCCCTCGCAAATTCTCTCGACATTCACGAATGCTAGACAGCAGTGCAGATTTGTACATAAATAAACAACACGCTGACATTTCAGCTTGAGTGGGCGTCATTTCAAATCAGAAAAGGGTAAGATTAGATGAAATGTACGGTATTTTTTGCAAATTTCACAAGGTCAGCTTTTTGTGTTCTTAGTTTCCAAACATTTCCCATACCGCGTCACCTAATCAAGCCCCCGATAACTTCCAAATCCTAAACGTGTGGTATTTTAACTAAAAGTCAAGTAGTGGCTTTATATGGTAGGACTTTTGTGAAAAAGCGGTACTGTTCCAACTGGTCTTTTCTTGAGGCACTTGAAGTATATGCTCAAATCATTGTGACTTTTGACGGGCCTTTCAGAGCCCAACATTATTTCAATCACTTTCCAGATAACTGATCCTACTACCGGGCAAGATCTTTCGTCTGGTTGAAAGATACACCTTCCCGAGAATGTTCTTTTTTCGTCTATTTATCACACAGCACCTGGCTGTTCGTCACCCTCATTTCCGTTGAAATAAAGTGACGGATGGTCTGCCTCAGTACAAGTGGTAAGAGTGCCTCTGTGTGCGGTGAAGCATGGAGTATCATGTATATACATGTGCGTGTGTGTGTGTGTGTGTGTGTGTGTGTGTAACTGAACCTCAAACTAAATATATCGCTTCAAAGAGATTTCTTTCACTTTTGCTGTGACGACAGAACATTTGTTTTATATACCACAAATACTGTAATCAAGAAGATAAAAATTAACGATCAAAGAGCCACATTTCCGTGACTCAAGTAAAAGACATCTTAGTAAGTCCGCCACGTTTCCCTGCTTGATTAATGCAGAATAATGTATTTCACCGGGGTTACTTTATAATTCCTTCTTCAGATAAGTGTTATTTTAGAACCTTGACAGAGCTATTTTCATTTCTGCGGGATTTATCGATATCAGGAGGTGCCAATATGAAACAGACAAAGGAAATTCGCTCGTATTTTTCGCATCAAAAGATCGACTCACTGAGCCGGAATCCAACAGGTTACCTTCTGCTTATCAGACAGTTGCTTCAGAAGCAGATTTATCGTGGTACCGCCAATCGGACTCGAATGACGCAAGTCCTTTGGACCTTGTCTAACTGGAAGGCACCTGAGCATCTGCCCGATAGGCAAAAGGTCGTCGTTTCAGCTAGGGTTCATGGTGTGGAATTTTGGAGGTGAAACACGCTAACGGATTTCCCCTTTTTAGTGTTGTGGTTTTATAAATTGACAATCTGACTCAGGACAGAAGGAGTTGTGACACTTATTTAAAAAGCCGAACACAGAAGAATGACATTGCTCAATCTATATCCCGATGGGTTTTATTGTGTCTCAGCAGACGCACATCGTAGAACTATTATCGTTATCATTATTATTTAATTCCTTTTTATTAGCAGTTCATAATTACTCGGCAGTAGGGAACTTTCAGAGATTGTCCTGGGGGGGGGGATGATCGGCGGCCACAGGATTTAGCTTCATGATAGCCTGTTGGCAACTACCAGTGAGAAGGACCCAAGGCAAAGCACTCGTTTGATTGAACGGCAGCGCTTATCTTGATTCCACCTACTCAAATCAATTCATTTTTGGTCAAGCATTTTGAGGTGAGCAAAATCAAATGATGGAAACTTGGGCTATGCAAACAAAACAACTCCAACAACAAGAACAACAACAAGAAAAGAGTCGTCGTTTTGACCTTGCTTTGGAGGATAAAAATCAGGGACTTTCGAGGGTGGTTTTCCGCACTCACTTGTTCGGCTTCCTAATATGCGGTTTCTAGTAAGCGCGCGATTAGTGCAATATAAAGGAGTCGATCGGGATATCAGTTTTGCCATTTTAATATCACGCAGTTTTTCGCTTGATATCCAGGAAACGCTGTCCCCTTCGTACTTTTGTTAGGTACTTCAGCTTTTTAATCTGAACGTAACCGGCCATCTAGAAGACACACCAAATGACGCCCCGGTAGCTAAAACATTATGCATCATTACCAGTATTATCTAATCATAACAAAACAGCCTATTATCCGATTCAATTTAGTTGGTGGATACAGTTAAAACTGGTTTCATGTCTTTTTTCGCCTCATTGCATTCAGTTTATACGATGCAATCAGCTTCCTTGTTGCTCCACACTTCATAATTGATTTTGGGCAATGAGCTACTCACTTATTCACTCAGCAGTATAGACACTCATCTCCATCCCACAAACACAATCGAAATTCGTGTCCCATAGTAGCTTTTTGAACCTAGTCTGTCATGTTCTGAAAACACCGAACACAAGCCTCTCAATGCAAGTGCAGAGAGAACAAAATCTGTTACCAGTCGTCCAACTCGTGGTTGCGGAGGTAGAAAATCGATAGGGAAAATAAAACCCTTGCGATGTCCATTGTTTTCGTATTGTCGAAAGCAGCTAACAAATGAATGGTTATGTATATGACTGCAAGGCATCCACGGTTTTGTTACGCATGAAAAGGCGCATAAACCAGTAGCGAAGAAGCCAACTCTGGACTACTTTGATATCGATGAATAACAATGTTGTTGTTGACACTAAGTTTGTCTGGCAATCACTGAATTGTAACAACTTAGATTAACCGGTGTAATTGGTTGTGTGGCCTCGAAGTCATCGAGATGCCTTTCTCTGGGATTTTTCTATCATTAGTTATAGTTTTTGAGTACTCAAGTTCTAGTACCTGATCACGTAAAGAAAACCGATTGTTGTTAACTTCAGATCTAAGCAGACCGCTAATAGAATAGTATAGTAGGGCAGGCCGTAAACACCAACCATACGGACGCAAGTGAAAGTAAAATTTAAAAGGGATATCGATCGATCGTCCACGTGACTGTTTAGACCAGACGCGATTGGCGGTGCAATTGGGACTTTTCGCGTGTGCAAGGTGATACCCCCATTATTGCGAAAAACTACCCCGTTTGGATCGGCCGAAAGCTGACGGAAATGACTTTGCCTCATCCTTTCCCGTAATGCTGCCTACAAATTTATTGCAAATTTTCCTCCCAAACGTATTCAGTGTTTATCTTCTGGATCTCATTTGAATCACGAGGAGCTTGCGTGGATAGAGTCCATTTTTAGAATCACAAGGTGATTTTTCGAGCGTTGTTTCGCCGGTTAGTCCAGAATATCCTTCGGCAAGAGGATGCATGGTCCCAAGTTTCGATTTTACAGAAGCAACATGTTATTGTATTTGTCATCAAGATACAATAACATACCTCTTAAATAAAAATAGAAACATGGGACCATGTATCCTCATCCCGAAGGTTATCCTTGACTAACCACCAAAATGACTTTCGGAGAATCACTTTGTGGTTTTAAGTTGGGCTGTTCGTCCACGCACGCCCGCGCAATTCAGATGAGGTTAAAGTGATGAACCTAATTTGTGATGCTCAAGTACAGGGATGATTGGACGTGATAGTACCGGGTACGCATATCTGATGAGCAGCAACAACCGCGAAACCGGTCTTATACTTCCAGGGGAATTTTGTCCTGCCATTCGGACGCAATAACATATTACTCACATCACATTCACTGTTCTTTACACAACACTTTCCTCGCGGTGCAGATAACAGAATTGCTCAAGTTGGGTGTGCTGGTTAGTACTCGTCGTATCTTGTTGTGACACCATGTTTATCACATATAATGTGGAATAAGGTGTGTTCTTTTACGGGACTATTCCAGGTAATACCTGTCACAGAAACATGTGCTTGATGGGCTCGCAGGATGTTATCCATCTCTCCTTTACTAAATGTGCTAGGTTTTCTGTTTTCATTGCACTTTTTCTAGACTCAGTGGAAAAAACGGCCATTTAACATGCCATGCTCATATGACCTTGGCACGGAGATCATTTATTAAACATAAAATGAAATTTTTTTCCAAGGAAGCTGACAGACATTCACCATCAAAGAGCAATCCCGAAGTCACAGAACACGTTCGTTTTTCCTACCTCGGTTACAAGCTCGATTCTTACGTCGAACCTAACGACTTTGCGAAATATGCCGGGTTAATTAATTATTCAGGCAAAATTTGTTAGTATGCGTATAGAAGTCAAACGGTGTACGTGAAACATCTCGTGAGTGTAGTGTAGGCAATACAACTTTATTCCCCCCTCATTTCTTGGTTCTTTTCTTTTTGTTGTTTTTTGAATTAAACAACACGGTTGACCAGTTGCTAACCGGGAGTTGAGAAGTCCAACATACAGACCCAGCCCACACACATGCAGAAGAGAAAAGCACATCAAGATACCATCAGAATGTCAACTTGTCAGAGAGCAACACGACTCTGTGCCAGAGCCCAGAGTGATTAGGCCGGTATCCAAGCTGAAATGGGGCAACATCCGACCAAGCGAAAACCGGGTGAGATATCTATCTATAGGATTTTACCAGGAAAGGATATTACCGAGCAAACCACCTATTTGACTTAGATCAGTCCGGAAGATCCTATGGGGTGAAATGGTCGGTATCCGGAACTTTACCTAACCAGGACTGGGAAGGCTGCAAATGCGAGTATATATTACTGATAGGTTCATCCACCATATTCTCTTTATTTATAAAGTGATATGATATCACAGGCAGTCAGGAAAAGGGCTACCCAAGAAAGATCTTTCCAAGTTCTGGCCTATGACTGGAGCATTCGTTGTTCTAAAGGTGTTTGAAAAGCTACTATTGCAGGGGATGATAAATACCACAACTGAATAAACCTGATCCCAACAAGTTCGCTTACCGCCGTTCACACTGCGCCCTGGATTCGCTAGCGTGTTTGGCCCGCTATAAACCTGTCCGAACTAGAAATGAAGGTAAAACGATTAGAGTCCTATTCTGAAATCCCAGTGACTCTTTCAGCTTTGCCTCAAGAAGGAAGCTACTTTGTAAGTTACCTGTGGATGCTGTTCAACCTTCGGTCATTAATTTCTTGAACGGTTGCTTAGTAAAATGCCAATAATTTACGCACAACAATGGAGGGACCCCCATCCTCCCACCTTCAGATATGGGTGTTCGACAAGGTATCAGCTTATCACCATTTTCCTATTCTGAGTACTTATTTGCCAAGCCCAGTGTAGAATTTGTCTCTCGCAGACCGCCATAAGCTAGTCTCGGAACTTCCTGTCCTTCTACTGGAGATCAGAAGCAAGTCGAGCCGGAACTGGATTGTAGATTTTGCAAATGTCTCATATACACGACCCACGTAATTCAAATGCACCAGGGAATACGACGGGGTCGAGAGTCGGGGGCGGGAAGGGGGGAAGGAGGGAGGGGGAGAGGAACACGTGATCGGGGTTTAAACGCACGCAATGCTTAGCAGTTCATGCGAAACTCAGTCAGTTCACCTATTTAAATTAATCCCGGGGCGATGAACAAGAACTGGAACAAGTGGATCAATTGAGATCCATAATACGGAGAATGTGTAACGAAATTAAACTGAGTAGACAGAACTCACAAAATCGCAACAGTTTAGGTTTATCGATCGAATGCTCTTTGGTCGGATATGAACGTACAGAACCCACTTTCAACGACTCACTGTTCATTAAATAAGCTGATGACGTAGTACTTTGTATGCCTCATCCCAATGAATCTTTGTTCTATACTCCGCAGCAAGGTCTCTAAGACATAGCCGAATAGTATTCAAACAATATTCTGGCTATTAATTCTTCCAAATGTGCGAATTTGTTTTGCTCTCTCTCTCTCTTCTGAAGGGTGACCGCTACACGAGACATTGTGTAGTTTAATGGGCTGTGGGAACGCTCACCTCACCACTGGCAATCACGGAAGAACTGTACAACTGGTTTTTTTCTTGTTACGAATCTTCAGCTTTGCCCATCCACCGAGCCCCCAGTTGGGATTCGAACCTATGGTGAGAGATTGTGAATCGAACACCTAACCACTAGGTTATCTGGGCTGGCTCTCATAGGTATACTGAAGTCATATACTGCGCTGCTGACGATTCCCAACACCGAGGAAATACCTTCCACGGTGTTCAATGATAAAGTGAAACTTCACACTGCCGAGAGAATCGTACTTCGTATAATTTCAACCCCTACACAGGTCGCACTGGACCCTCGCATAAATAGGACCCTAGCAAACATTCCGAAAAGCGAAGTTGTTTCGCCTCTAAGGCGTGTAAATTAACTCCTTTATATTTAAAATAATATTTAACATCCTAAAATTTACGTTAGCATTGAATTAATCACCACTTTAGCCCTCAGTATCACTTAAATTTGAGGAACCGTGTGTTTGAAGCAGAGCATTAGACTTATTATTATTATTATAATTATTATTATTATTATTATTATTATTATTATTATTATTATCCGTATTACCGTTATTATCACCACTAAAGTCTTCTTTATTGTAAATAATATTTGCACCATCAGTAAAAACAATTCTGCTCTTTATTTTGGATGAAAACGATGTAAACCAGCCGGATGTTTTTTTCAATATATATATATATATATATATATATATATATATATATATATGATCCGTGAGATTGTTTCATACGTATCCATATATTTCTCATTTGTGATCTATTCTATGGTCCGTAAACTTACCTTTTCTGTATTGCGTCTTAAAAGATTTGCTATCCCGCTTTATTTGATTGAATGTTTTGTGCACGCATACGTCTTGTCACATTGGGTTTTAGGACGTTCTATGATCATTCCCGACTTACATGTAGAATATTGTACATTCGTGTCCAAATTTCTCAGATATGTGCAAGCAACAAAAATGCAAAGACAGACAGGTTGCAAACACTCATATTTCCAAAATATCAATAAAGCTCCGGATAAAATGAGTTTTCCATTTCAATCAACAAACTCGATAAAAAAATGCAATCGCTTCTGCATATTAAACGTGTTTGCATAGCTTCAAATTATTCATGCAAGCATCAGAAATAAAATGTCGTGGAATCCTTGAAAGAAGGTAAATAATTCACAATTACTAGGACGGTTGAATAGCTCGTCTGTTCTCGGGAAGCTTTTTGAGGTACTCCTAATAAGTGTGCAAAATCCTTCGTTCGCATTTTGGTCGACATGCAGTGATTTGTGCAAGAGCAGGTACTGTGACATTAGCATAATAATTGACAAACTAACGGGACCATTCCGAAAACTTCCAGTTAACCATTACAGAGTGCAAAACTTTTCAGCAACAGTTCGAACTTCTGAGATGAACTATTTGTACTTGTATTTAGACTTTTGCGTGAACACACGTCCGCATATCAGCCAAAACAAGATGTGTACTTGGCACCTCATCGAATCAATGGGATGAAAAAAACGGTTGCTAAGACATTCTGTCGATACTCGTGCCCGGTTTGTGAGGATTCGGGCCAGATATGGAACTGTGGAGTATTTGCAGATAATACTACGAGAGAGTGCTGATCGAAATGAGGAAAGTGTAGAAGCGAGATAGTTACATTTGGATAGATCACCGTGTGAAGGGTGAGTGCTCTCTGCAAGGATTTTGTGAGCGAACTTTTCACATGCGGTCAGGTGTAGTTCGCACAGCTCAGTAGACAGTTCAGTTAAGTGTACGAAAGATACCCGACTGATAATAAATAGACGTCGACTAATAATTTTCAGATCTTTCGTCATTAGGCGAGCAAAAATAACAGGGGAACGGTAAAGTGGAACAGGAAAAACACACTGATAAACGAGAAAGAAAATAGCATTCTGTGTAACGTTAAAATGCCCAAGCTTTCGGATTTGGTAAGATAGTCGGCGTAGTTCCTTCACACAGTTTGAAATGTAAGATGATCACTTCAAATTTGCATTGCTAATGATTCCTAAGTATTTGACAGAACCCACTCTGGCCAATGGTTCTGTGGAAACACCATGGTGCCCGAACGAGACCGCGACACGGAGTGTTGTGTTCAGAACTAGGTAGGTTAGCAAAACAGCAGCATTGTATTGTGGACCACGAAACAGTCAAATGTACAGGAGTCGCCGAACGTAGAACGTGAATCCGTGGATAAGCATTCAGACTGTCTTCAATCCAAATGTAGACGAATCCACACAACAATACCCTGCAAACATCGTTCTCCATAAATTGTATCACAACATTTCAGTTCAGGCCACAGACTGCCTAGAAAATATTAACGGACACCTCACATCCACTTTATTGTGACTTTACCAAAAGCTTTTCTGCCTCTTTCATTTGCACAAAAGTGTACACATTTTCTGTGATACATAATTTTGTGAGATTCTTTAAAATACCTAATTAAACCATACGGTGTACGAAACGCTATTAAACTCACCCTGTTTGTCGGGTATTACTTTTGAACCAAACCACCTGGAATGGACCAGTTTCGTATGCAGATATGTCCCTCTCTCTGTTATACTGAATGTGCACGTGAATTTTAAACATGGAACAGATAAGTCGATTCATCTCGGGTGGTGTATCTGGGACTGTGAAAAATGTTATTAGACCCAACCGTAAGTGGATGACGAAAACCATCAACTGGTTACCGAGCCCAGTGATATTTATCGTTATGAACTGAAACCCAACTTTCATTCATGCCTCCGATTCGTTTCCGCGTGGTCTCAAGTTCTGGGCTGTCCATTTCATCGAGGATGGGGGCATCCAGTAGTGCAAAGTGTCGAAGGCTGGTCCATCCGCATGGACTGGCCTCCCCAACACAGTCCAGACATCTTTAATTAGCTTCAAGTCTTGACTGTGATTTAGTCAAAGCTACCGCTCATTCATGCTGGTTCCTTGCTGTGCTATAGTTAGTTGAATATGTGATCTTGGTTGTCGAATTAAAAGATCAGAGTAACGTAAGATACAAATTACCAAGATTAGGATATATAATTAAATTATTAGGCTGGATCACATAAATTCACCCAGGTTATACTAATGTAAGTTTATTACCTAAATAGTATGCTTATAGCCATTTTTCAGAAAATTTAGTTTTCATGATTATACCCATATCACGAAACCAAAATAAATTCTGTCATAATTAGATTTCACGCTCTATGTGGTCTAAGAATGAATCTTAACGATGGCCGTCAGACTTTCTGAAAAAGACTATTCCAGTTCGCATCAGTGTGATTATGTGTCAGAGTCATTGGGGCGCGCTTCCTTAATTTCTCATATTGCCATCGTGACAGCAATGAAAAAGATCCTTTCAAACTGAATTTTCTCGGCACTTCCACAAAGGCAACGAAAATACCATTGAAAAGGCTCATAAGTTTGGATTTTCCGTTGCTTGAATAGGAGGACCAGTAATCGGATAGCTCACGGGATAACTACCAAAATTCACATTGCAAAGTTAGAAAACCCAGTATATCGGAGCATAGCTGTAGAACGGTCAGAAAAAGTCATTCGTAGTAACGGAATTCACCTGAAAAGTATACCATCGAATACCGAGATATCACTCTGACCAACATTATCGATTTGGGCCGGAATAAAACGAGGTGAACTTCAATAAGAGGCACCTCAGGTGGTGGGAAAATTTCCACTGTTACGACGGAAAACTACCCCGAACTCGACGAAAATATCATCTGGGTATGCAATGGTTTTTCAGGATAACGCTCCGTACTATGTTTCTTTAGAGGAGCGTAAATATATTCATGCAAAAAGACTTGAACTTTCATTATTCACTTTTGAACTTGTGAAAGTACGCTCTTCTCCAAGGTCCGCCTAATACATTTGTCCTCTAGTAGGGCAAATTGAAACTGGATCATAGAAATTTTCTCTATTTTGAAGAAGGAACTTAGTGGGTTACCTCTGCAACAGCCACTGGAAGCAAAAGTGGAAAATGGGTTTTGGGTAAAGACTGTGAAAAATCCTGAAGAATAAAGCCAAACCCATTGATTGTTGGTGTGTATAAGTGTTGTGTTTCTACCAATGTTTGGGTTGCCTCTTTCCAAATAAAACTTCCTTCTTTTTCCCTCAAAGGCTCTTATTCCTCCTGCGGAGCGGCCGATTGGTATAGACGAAACAGAATTTCGTTAGGATTTTAAAAATTTGTTTACCGCTTACAAGTAAACCACAAGGGTTATTGTCCTAAAACCTCGCCACTACTCGTTGTCTATCACAGATATAAAAACCATATGGTTCTGCGTTAATGCCGTCATGCACGAGAGCAAAGCGTGCTTATGTGACGGTCGTATGCATCCGTTTTGACAATACCTGTATTCTCGCTCTGCACGTGTCCCCTAGAAACGTAAACATCACTGAAATCGCAAACTTGATAGCTGCACTCAAAAAGATTAACCAAAGATTTTTCGCGTCTCTGAAACTCTGGAACAAGCAAGTCATCAACGGACCTCATCAATAACATTTCCAGATTTTTCAGCTAAGAGATCGGAAAAAATGCTCGACCTGTGGTGAATCTCTTCTTCGGGAATCGAGGTCCCCGTCAGTATCTGAATCGTTCGTAAAATTTGAAGCGGGGCACTTAATCGATAAATAGCGTCGGTGATAACTTTGAGTTCGGTTCCCTTCAACGGAAAAGTTTGCCTTCTGTCCAACCTTTAACACTTGTTCATTTGGGATGAATGACTCATTGATAACCGTCGTGAAACCTGATGTGAAGTCACAACCAATTTCACGACAGAACAGATCGAAAATGATTGAATATGGCTTGGTCGTGAAAAGCGTCCCCCCTTTTTATATTTAACTCACCGTCTGTCGTTCAACACAACCGAGTCTTACTCATTTCACAGCCTCGTTCGTACGCACGCACTCACAAAATTCTCATTAAAATTACCGGAGGAATTACCGTCAACCTCAAGCACTGTGCGAGCCACAATTCGAATAATGAGTTGGTTCTTCCAACGAAACCCATTCGCCCGGTACAACGAGAACCCTGCGGCATTTCAGTCTTGAGTTCAGTTGTTAGATGATATGTACTCTCTTTCTCCCTCTCTCTCTCTCAGGTCTGCTAGTATGTCATTCTTTCATTTTACCCATCAATCTACTATTACCTCGATCATCTGAGTGAAAATAAGCACCAGTACACGAGCTCTGCAAGTCAACGGACCGCAAATATCTAAACAGATGGTCCTGAATCATTTACTTCGAGAATGAGATGAGCAATTCCATCTTACAATCAACAACACGACCATCGCCCCCACCATCTACCTATTCATCCACTTTCCTTCAAAAGCTCTTCTACCTCCTCCCAGCCCGGCCAGGGATCCCGCCCCCTTCATTTAAAGACGAAACATAACCGAATCTGAATGGATCGAACCTACTGGAACTTTCACGAAACACGCGAGCAGGAACTGTCGGGTATCACGAGCTGACCTGCTCATGCACGGAACAATCTGTTCAGCTTTACGTAAACTCACGATCAAATGTGTAGATTTGTGAATCACGTGGACCTCCGGGACTGAGAGTGAGGTAGGCCGGGTGGAGGACAGAACGAAAAGTAACACGGTGTATGTGAGGGGAAGTGGAACGAAAGACATTTGCCAGTTTGAGGGCACACATCTGTCGGTCAGTTCCCGCCCTCTGACGCCAGTACAAATCACACGTGGGCGAATGGTAATGGATCCTCGTCAGTCTGATTGTCCAATCCGATCTAATCCAAACGGCCCACCCACCTAAGCCAAAAAAGGCCGTTGGATTATTAATCAGCAGACATTCCCCTTAGCCCCCTTTATCCCCAAGGTGGTTAGGAGGGAAGGCGGAACTTTGGTGTCGTAAACAGAATTTACTCTAACTTATATAAATGACAAACGGACATTTCGCGTGAATGAATACACGGAATAATAAGCACGAACCTATCTATCGAGTAAACAATCACCTCAGAACGGTCAGAACTGTTTCGATCAATCTGATATCTAGTCAAGGTTCAGTTTACCCATTTCCGCCTGCCACTTACTCAAATTCTACTTACGCAGTATTCGACTGTGAGTTCAGGTTATAGGTGATCCGCGACTGGAAATGAATCAATGAAAGTTTGTTGATACGGACAAAGTTAAACCCAAAACTGTCCTAGCCGCATGATCATGTGCAGTTTGTTTGGGACCCAATCGAAGTACTCATAAAATGGAAAAGAAGTCTTGTAAACGTATACTATCTTGTGGATTAATATATTAAAAAGTATATATAAATATTAATACTGATCAGTAAATAAGAATCAATGACGTATCCAATAAATAATTAGTAGAACAATTCTGTGCAAACAAAGCACGCGTCCTTCGTTTGCTAATATTGAAAATCCAAGACCGACAACTCGGTGCCAGTTCCTTTTAGGTCACTTTATCGTAGATCACTCATATATACCGTGGGGGACCGCCGTATTTTCGATCGTCTTTTGAAGTTTCCCATAGTTTTGCTTCTGACAATATTAATGGAACCAAAATTTCACAGGGTGAACTGAAACCGAAAGACGGAAATAAGGCTGTTATATGTGTGTATACTTGAGTGAACAGTGAAAAGACAACACATGTAATCTGTTTCTTGTGTTAGATTCAAGAAACGGATTTCTGAGAGAAGTCCTAAAAAAACTGTGTACCACAAATTTTCTTCCCATATTAATGTGTTTTGATGTGTTTGATATGTTTGATGCGTCTGGTGTGTGTGTGTGTGTGTGTGTGTGTTTTCTTGGATGATAACTAAGTGCAAAAGCCCAACCTCGACCTATCACGAAGTGTAAAGTTAGTAACCAGGCTTGAACATATCTGTTCTATTCGTCAGTGTGAATGGTATCAACAAGCCACGTTGTTTAAAAAATTAATGTTCGAAGACTAATCTTGAGAAAATCAAGCATCCGTTTTCATTGTCACTCAAACAAGATCAATGAGCCACCATACATATGCACACACAGGCTCTGATCTTATCCAGTATTTTTGTTTGACTGGCTCCTGTGGGCTCCGCCTTTTACTCACAAACCTCAGGTTATCCCACCAACTGTGGGTTTAGATGCACCAGACTGGAATTTTGATCTTGCTGGAGCGCATCAGTGACGCCCATGATCCGTCACATCCAGGGTTTGCACTCAGGCTTTTTCACGTCGAGGGCGCGTGTGTTACCACTGCGCACCCCCGCTGCCGTCCGGGATGATCCGACTCACCCAGTGAAGTTTGTTTAGATGTTGTCCTCTATGGCAGCCAGGCTTGTGAGTGAAAGGTGGAGTCCAAAGTAAGGTCAGCCAAGCCACACACTACTTGCGAAGCCTTATGAGATACACATCAATCCAGTATGTACTTCAGAACGCTTCCGAAGATGGTCAGTGCACACACTTTACCAACATGCCACCCCCAATTTGTTTCCCAACCTCTCCACCTTTTATCATGCTGATGCTAACGGGATTTCTCAACTGCTCTGCATGCGAGGTGGTATGTTTTACAAGTTTAATTTTACTTCGTTTTCCCCGTTCACTTGCTTTCCTTCACCCCATTCTGACGTACCGACTCAAACACACACCCACACACACATCACACACAGACACACACACACATCGTCAACTGCCATAAACCACTTCTCGGAAGGAACGTGTGACCTGCGACCGTGAGTAAAAAGGCTGGAAGTAGAGCTCAGACGATCGGCCGGTCAACTTGGGGTGACAGAAATCTTTCCTTGCACTGTGCCTGAGACAGATTCCACATGGAGCACCAGTTACTGTAGTCTGCTCTCTCTCTCTCTCTCTCTCACACACACTCTGGGATAACAGTAGATTTAGTTTGTCAAGTCACGCAACCAAGTATGAGCCACGCTCCGCGGGGGTAGTATAGTTTTGTAAGACATTAAACAAGCACCTCGAGACAGATCAAAATCTCATTCTAAATCCAACGGGAATATCTGGATTATTACTTAATTTCCTGAATTCACACCAGAAAGGATATGACGTACCATTGTCCGCGCGAATTGATTGACTCTGGAATTCAACAAGATTTTCAAGTCCCCGTGTGTCCAAACCATGTCCCGAATGGAAACGTTGATGTGACTGCGGAAAATGATGACGGACCAGGAGAACAGATCGGTGCTACGCCGTCCGGTAAGGTGGTCCTATCCGGATGGTGGTTGATTTGTGAAAATTTCATACTGGTCGTTCCATCCACTGTCGTTCTAAACGGATGTTGCACTATTTGGCTTCTCGTTAAATCGAGGCTGGTGTAACCCGAGTCACCATCGACCCACTCATTGTCGTTCCATTTTATAACCGGTGTCGATGCCTTCTCCATACAATTACTTGCCCAGTGAACTGGAAAAATGGGTGACAATACTTGTTGCTTCGATTGCGATACTGACGGTGTCGATGCTGCTAACAAAGACATTGTCGTTGGTGTCACCCACTGATGTACTGATCTACCCCCAGACCCTAATATCCCATAAGGTCCCGTTGGTGTGTCGGGGTATGACCAGGAGGCCATTCGAACTGTTCCATGCGTTTCCGTTCTGCTTCTTTCATCTCCTATCGTCCTCTTCATCGAGTGTTGTGACTGCTGTGACGGGAGCTGTGGTGTTGGGGATGCAATCACTGTTGTTGCTCTTGTTGTTGCTGCTGCTGGTGGTGGTGGTGGTGGTGGTGTTGATATTTTGTGCTGTTGTTGTTGTCTCATTCTCAATGGTTGTCTAATTGATTGCTCGGGACCAGTGATGTTAGGTACCAATCTTGATGTACCTATGGCAGTTACACGTCTTCCAAGCTCATGATTAGTCCCCGTACTACTAGCAGACACGTTCGCACCCGTAGATCGAATCCGACTCGAGTTGGAGGACGATGAAGACTGTCCGTTCAACACCCGATCCAAATGTTCAATGTACCAGATCGCTTTGCGTAGAGTGCAAATTTTGCTCAACTGTTCACCCGACTGACATGGGACAACTGCACGCAGTCGTTCGAAACCCAAATTGATTAGTCGGACTCGGTTACGCTCGCGTTCGTTCCGACGGGACACACGAATTGTGTTGGTCCTTTTCTGTTTTGGCTTGGAACTATCCGCGTTGTTTGTGGACGTCTGTGGTGCGGTTGTGTGTGGTACATTCCCTGGTCTTGTGATCAGAGCAGGTTTTCTGGATGTGGTTGTGAATGGTACCACTGACTGGATTGATTGTTCACCGGATAGTGGTGGTCGATTCTCTTTATTGGCATCACCTATATCGAAGTACGGTGGTCGTGGAAATTGCCCGTGGTTTTTCACTCGATCGTAATCCATTCACAAAGTTATTGTCGGTTTTGATCAGAAGCTTTCTATGTAAGTGAAAAGAGTCGAGTGTCAACGTTGATTCGGGTGTAGTACGAAAGGAAGCAGGTGGCTTTTTGGAAAATTCCGGAAAAACGCAATGGAGCAGTTCGAATGGCCTGCTTAAAATCATTAGTACTGGACCTTAAATAGTACTTCGTTCAATGACCTCTGAACCCACCCCCGTTCTCATGTTTATCCACCCGAATGGAGATTCCCCTGTCTTGAAATTGTCCCCCATTCCACTCCTCTGATTCCAACGTGCATCGTGCGTGACAGTTTGCCTTCGCGTGGTGGTGAGCCATTGATGAGATGTGACTAATCGGCTTTCCTGCATTAACTCCTGGATGAGAAATGGACATTCTTACAGCGTACGTGCGTGTGCGTGTTGTGTGTGAGTGGACTTATGTGTGCTCTGACTGACCAATCAGAAACCGAACACGAACGTGTGTCGGCAGATCAACTCCAAACGAAATTCGCTGACCAGAATTCCGTCTTATGGCATGAGCCCGTCAATCGGGAGAGAGGTTGCCATCATGATTTGATGACGAAAAGCAATGGTAGCGATGGTGCAGGTAGCAACCTGTACTATACGGTGACGTCATGAACGTAGTTCTGCTGACGTTAACTAATGTACATAAAATAGTAAATAACCAAACAGTTCAGTACATCGTGATAAATGCTGTCCTTCGATTACAACTGAAGCCTTTTTTGCTCATGTGTAGAATCCATTTTACGCGTTACAACTCCTCAGATTGGGTCATTTTTAGGGTCAACTTTAATTCTCATTGGTAGGGTTGCAAGTAGTCGCTGGTGGTGTATTGGGTCAGTGAGGCTATGGGTTTAGCTCCTTCCATTGTGTTCATGTTCGAGCGTGGAATAAAGTAACTTTCACGGAAGACATTTAAATGGATTGGTTCATATTTTGCTGTATGACCTGCTAAACTGAAGTTAACGGCGTAATTGATTTTTCGATGATTAATCACATAGACAATAACAAGTATGTTTCAGATTAGTCATTTCTACTGTTTGGCCCTGAATGTACAGATACAACACATTCTCCACTACGAAAAAAAGCATGCTGATCGGTACGAACACAAAGACGTACTTCAGTCAATCCACTGACGGTCTCGTTCTCTGTTCCCATGACCGTTTTTAATAATACGAATCAGAATTTATTGTTCACAAAATTTCGTCCTATAAATCAATTTATCAGTAGTACTAGATGCGTGTTGATTGCCAAATAATTCACTATGCGTTACTAACACTCGGCTCATTATAGGAAGCCCGGAAAGCTGTTCTATTCTTGATAAGAATCATCAGCATATCCATTGATACCAAATAGGGACTTGAACCCCGGGATGAATAATTTCGAGTCACAAACCCAACCACTGAACTATCCGGGTTGTTTATTTTTTAGAATAGAATTGAGAAGCACAGATATCCTCGGCCACTTCACTGCTTGCCTACAAAACTGCATACTGCAGTCCTCGTGATTATTTTTGTAGCAATGCGAAGGAGCGACTTGCTACAAAGCTAAGATAAAATCACGTAAGGCACCAACTTGGCAATGTTCTTTTTTCGTTACCAAGGCCGTGACAAATTGATCTCCAACTAGTGTTGTTTGACTTACCTAATTCTTAACAAAGTTTTCTTTCTTGCTGCTACATAGATAATCACTCCGAATGCAGGATACACTTTGTGAACATGTAGCAAGATGATCGGCTCTGTGTCGGATAATCAGTGCTTTCGGTTTGTATTTTTTAACGTTTAACGAGGAATTTAGTATCGTGATTCCCACAATATACTTTTTGTTGAATTTTGCAGAGTGGTACAGGTCAGGGTTCAACCTTGGCAATTTGAGAACAGGTGGTTTTTATCATTAAATCTCACATTCGGATTAGAACATAGATTTTCTTGTTTTCACCTTGTTATTTTCGGTCATCATATTCATTAGAGAATAAAGAAAGGCAAGACATTAGTTCACACAATGGACTCACGACCATCTCGCTTCATCTTTACACTAGCTTATTTCAGTTGCGAGAAATACTTACATGACCATTAAAAAACCACTTGAAACGGACGCAGCTGCTGATGAATTCAATGATAACTTCTTTAGGTATAACAACGGTAGTTTGAGGCAAGTCCCTTCATTCTCTTCAAATAATTTTCTTTCCAACTATCTACTCTCACGCATTCGACACCTTTATGGACTCAGTGTTACCGCGCCTAGTTAACCAGGAGACGAGATCAAGGAGACATACATTAAAAGTGAGAATAATTCAATCACCTCTTCAGTGACCTGGAGATGACTAGATGAAAGAACTACTCAGCACTCAGCTCTATAAAGTTTTGTATGTTGTTCGAGGCCACCGGGCAGTTTTTCGCTCGTCCACTTGTTCTGGCGGCCACTGGTTTCCGGAAATCGAAGAACACAATTTTGACTGCTCCGTTTGAGTCCCGTTGAACCTTAGCTCCCTCGGCCCACTTAGTGTCCAATGTCGCTCTAACCTTTAGACTTGATCAAAAGACTACTCTGTCTCGATACACATTGTTGATCACCTATCCTACTAACTTTTCACCATCTTTTGGCAACCGTTGAATCTTACGGTCGGTTGACCTCTCCCTAGGCCATTCCCGAGTTAGTAAACCCGGCCAGTCGGCGTGCTAAACCATTTCACTGTACTCATAGGTATGAAAGGCCAGAGAAATTTGTGTTCAAGCTCATCCGGTGGTCGTTTGCTACCACAATGACTGACTTGTGCGTGGAGTAGCACGAAGGACAGGGAGAAGTTATTTCTTTCGGAGTGGTCGGCTTGACGCGTAAAAAAACTGGGATAAGTTCGAGACATACCAGATGAAGACCAGAAACAAAAATATCGGACTGAGAGATTTTAAAGATAGATCTCAGCTACCTACGGAGTTAGAATTGGCGTAGAGTGCCGAATGAATTGCTCCTCCGAGTTGGGGGCCAGACCAGTGTGCGGTCTGCTAGGACACAGAAAGGAAGAAAACGTTGTGAGCCGGATCACAGTAAATGTAACAGCAAGCATCAGCACTTACTCCAATGAAGATGGGAGTGGTGATCTGTATCTAAGCACAATACATTCGATAAATTGGACGGGTAAGTGGAATCGTAGATACAGACTAACGGGATGTGGATTGAGAATACAGTGAGGCTTGTACAGAAGTTTGTGTCTTGTAAAACTGAACTTGAGTGGTAATAACTCATGAATTGTGTTGAGGGATAAGTTAGGGAAACAGTAACAAAATGAGAGGAAGAAGGACTGACATTTCTGTATCATTCTTTCCGGTTAAAATTTGTGGCCCAGTACAACTTACAAAAGAGATCAGCAGCAAATTCTGGAAAAGTCAGTCGACAAAGCTGCAACGACCTCACAGCCTGATCTGAGATAGTTAACCAGCAATATACTGCCTAACGAATACAGCTCTGAGGAAGAGACCGTGAAGGATGATCTACGCGTTGGGACAGTATTTGATTTATCCGCAAGTGAAAACCACGATACTGACAAAATCAATGACATCACTGGTACTCGTCTTAAGGAGACTCGGCATTTGTTTGACTATCGTCTTTCAAAATGGGTACTTGGTGGGCACCGTTCTAGCTCCCATGATTATGGACTGCTCTTTTTGTTCTCAATTACGTCGTTAATTGTATAAACTTGATGCTCCAATTGGTCAGTTCATACCGACGAATGTACCGTGCTATTAAAGTTCACGATTAGGACAGTATGAAATACCAGTCATGCAGTTATATTTATTGTTATTTTAACCCCCGTGTATGATACATGATGTACGCTATAGAATTTGATTAAACAGGGCACAGCCGATTAGAAGACACTGGGAGGACTAGCTGACCAAGGATCGTGGGAAGCCAGGATTCCGCTACCTGAAGTTCGCTCTGACGACGGTTGGACCCGGAAAGATTTCACACGAGACTGTCTTTATTGGATCTGGGGAGAAAATAAGAAAAGCTTTGCTCATGTGACTCGGTTGTACTACTTTCGGGATATGAAGTAGCAAAACAGAGTCAATGATCACAGAGTGTGAATGCGAGGGAGAGAGGTGATGGGGGGGTGGGAGGGGGAGAAATTGGTAGGTTAACTTAAAATACACTGCATCAGTTGCGCAGACTTTGACCTGAGCAGTTTATCAACTAATGCTATTGTGGAACATTGTTTGCCCGAAGAGCAAGCAGGCTGTTTACGATTACCGAGTATTTTATGTGAGAAGACAAATGCACTCAAAATCTTTCACAATTCGATTTGTTGATCGGTTAGATTTATCACAACAAGGTGGTTTTCAAGGTCCAAAAAGGGATAGCGAATCAATCATCACATCTCTGAATCAGCTTTTGTACTGGAGAAGAGGAATATAAAGAGATAGCTTTTTCAGGTATTTTATTGTTTGTGAAAAAAGGAACGAGTTTACTGACTGGCTATGGCATTAGCACCTATACATCGCAGACCAGTGAGACAGCTGAATTGCAGCGCTATAGAGCAACATGTCTGCTGAGGGCAATGAATCGTGTCATATTATAGAGTACATTTTATTGTTACTCTCCGAAAAGTTCCATTGATTCGGTACTTCTTTGGTGTCGATGTGGCACTTACAGGTCACCTATTTCGTGAAGAGCATGGTACTTGACCACATTGACAACACACAGAGATGCGCCATGTACAAGATCATTCAGGTTGCAGGTAGGGAATCGCTCCTGCTTAGTACAATATAGATGGGAAATTATCGTGGTGGCTTTGCGGGCCTCAATCATAACGCCATGACATATGAGTAATATTTGATGCAAAGAAATTTTACGGCTGAAAAAATCAAGGTGTGGCGGATTTTCTTCGGATACTGGCAATTGGTTCACTGGATGTGTTGTTCTAATTGTTGATGTCATCAACTTTTGAAACACATACACAAGGGTTTGTATACATTTTGCTGTTTTCCCCCGCATTTCCATCCCAATTCCTGACGTCCATACTTTGATCTGGATCACGTGGCGCTCTTGACACGTTCTTCACTGTGCATCCAAGCTTCCCATTCACCCGCACCCCCCCCCCCCCGTATTGATTTGGAGTAAAAGTTGGAACAGGGAATCACTTCAACCGGTTGACACGGACTCTGCATTCACCTAGGACTAGAGATGTATAGAAGTTTACATTGTTGTATAAATCGACCACAAAAGAACGTAGCAACAAGCTTTGAAATGGATTCAAATCAAAACTGCATTGAAGACTGAGGATAATCAAAACAGCACCATAACCTAGTTGAACATGTCGCTTTGTGTCTGTTGAATGAATGATCATGCGAATGATTCGTGTCAGCGATTGCTTACCACTTGAGCTGAATTGTGCGACATCTCGTGGGTCAAGTGAGAAAGACAAGATATGGACATGCAATGGGACACATACAAACAGCGTAGAGCTCAAACGCTGAATCTGTTACTATCGGAATTGTCATGATTGTTGGTGATGACATCTCGCTGTTTGTTAAAAGGGAATGGCGGTTCAGGCCATTCTAAAAAAATTCTTTGGAAATTTTCCATGGTGATTATTGAGCTTGGCAAGATAGTAGACTTATTAGTTAGTGCAATATAGGTTTTGTTTAGAATGACCTATACCCTCAAAGAGAGGAAGAACGAATGTTCTGATCTGGACACAGAACGTGATTGGAGTGATAGTGTCAGAGGCAGACAAGTTTTGTGCCTTGATGTCCAGTTACACTCTGTGTATGTATGTATGTATGTATGTATGTATGTATGTATGTATGTATGTATGTATGTATGTATGTATGTATGTATGTATGTATGTATGTATGTATGTATGTATGTATGTATGTATGTATGTATGTATGTATGTATGTATGTATGTATGTATGTATGTATGTATGTATGTATGTATGTATGTATGTATGTATGTATGTATGTATGTATGTATGTATGTATGTATGTATGTATGTATGTATGTATGTATGTATGTATGTATGTATGTGTGTGCGTGTGTGTGTGTATGTGTGTGTGTGTGCAGATGTATGCGCGTGGATGATCTAAACGAGGCTGATCTCTTCCTAGCCATGTTCACATCGTTGTAGTAGTCATCGTAGTGATCTCATATACCGTCTGTCGTGAATACTTGAGAGGAAGATTGGAACTGACTGAAAGTCATCTCCGGGAAAGCTTAGCGGTAAACCCATCCAACTGATAATTACCACTAATTCCGCTTAAGCCACTGTCCGTACTTGATCCATATATAATACTGATGATGATTTAAAACAAATCAGGTACCAGAGCAGCCTAGCGCTTTTATATGTTCTCAACCCTAAAGTGAACGTCTCTGAGTTGTATATACCCGTGGCATGTCATTTCAAAAGTTGGTCAAACGGATATGGAATACCCGCTTAGAAACGGTAATATTTTACAGCGGAGTTGCTCGGTATTCAGTCCCGTCCCGTCTTTCTGCGCTTGTTCTCACATGCATTTGGTTTTCTTGGTCCGGTGAGTAAAAATTATATTCATTAGAACTCGATCCGATATGTAATGTACGAAGGATCCGGGAGCATTTTGATCTACTACGTGCAACTATTCAAAGTGATCACGGTCTCTGTGAAGGTAACTGTTAGATGATCATAGCCTGAGGAACATCCCACTTTTCTTCGTGTGGTACGCATACTTTGTTTGCCCTTGACAACTGGCTCTATTGCCTTAGCTGTTTTGGGGACGATCTGTCAAGTATATCTGCCAAAAGGCAGCTGGGTGAAAATCGGATTTACTAGAATGGGAATTAAGCTCATTTCACTTTATTGGGTTATCAGTGGTGAATAGAGCTTCGTTGTGCCGCACTGAGTCAAGGTATGAAAATTCAGACGTCCTACCACTCAGATCACTCCAATTTAGGGTTGACTGAGTGATCATTTTCATGTTCGGTTATTCGATAATGAGGCTTCGTGTGTTTGATGGGAAAGTTAGTTTAAATTAGTTAGTTTTGTCGATTTTTTGTTCTGTTCTGTTCTGTTTTGTGCTCTTCAGTTGTGCGTGCATTCGATTATGAATCAAACCGGAGTAGTCATTTTGCGGGCTACTTTCATGTTATTCTTCGCGATATGGTTCTGGTGAGACTTCGAACTATAAAAATCAATAATAGTTTGGTGACTTTCTCGAGACCTAATCCTCTGTTTAACGTTTTCCGGTTATTGGTGTTCATTGGCATCAGTGGATGTGAGCTGGACGTATAAAAGTGTAACGAAAATTGGCAATTCGGGACTAATTCGATTTCATCCAGATTGCCGCTGGCCAGAACCGGTTAAAGACTTCCAATGGCTCAGGGAAAGAGGAACTAGCTTCAAAATTTAGCACACACTTCAGTCGTCACTCATTGTGTTATCAGAACCGGGAGGAACGAAAATTTGGCACTTTCGCGTGGAAACGAATCACAAATTCAGGTTGTCTGCGGTTTCTATGATCTTGAAGTTGCCCCTTTGGAGTTCTGCTTCCACTATTCATGTCTGCCATACAGATATGCCGAAGTATAACTGAGCACTAAATATCCCACTAATACACACGCATATATAAGAGGAACGAAAACACCATCTTTATATCAAAATGATGTTCACGATGATGAGGAGAAGGAGAGATTGAAGGGCGAGTTTCGTGGTCGAAAGAGCTCACCAGTTCACATGACCCGCGATGTTCGACATTCCATTGTTCCTCATACACACACACACACACACTGTTTCTGTGTTTTTCTCTTCATTATCCCCTCTCAAACGGAAGAAGACAACAGTCACGCAAAAATGAAGGTGGCGGCTAGCCGCAACAAAATAAAAACGGAAAGGAAATTGATAAAAGCCGTTCAATTTGAAATGTAATCCTTGAAATGACATACTACAAGACCATCAAAGTGAACGTCAGTAGTTTTTTTATTCAAGTGGAAAAGGTGCATGTCGCACGCAACCACGTTGTGGCTATAATGAACTGGTACGAAATAAAGTGAACTAGAATGTGACGTAGTGTGGTGTGATTTGACGACACCCCTATCGGTTTCTCCGTTAGTGTCTTCACAAAGGATCCGCAATTGCTTGGGGAGAATTCATTCGATGTGGATATCGGGAGAGGGGGTCGAGAAAGTCAAACAAGCGTTAGTATCTCGTTTCTGACCGCACCGAAACACACACACACACACACACACACACACACACACCAAACTCTCGGATATTTAGCAAAATACACAGAAGCGTACTGTGATCGCATACAGCACATCCTTGTACAACTGTCTATGTGATAGAAATTATGCATTCTTGTCGACCACTTAAACGGCATATTCTGTAATTGACCCCACAGTGAATCATAAGGTATCCCCATTGATTACGGTAGGTGATATTGTGTGAACTTTGAACGGTGGGAAATTCGTTGCTACAAAAACGGGAAATAAATGTGGAGTGAAAGATTTGCTACGGTAAGAAACGGAAACTGTGAGAATATAGGGCTTTTCGGTTAGTTGTGCTTCGTGGGCGAAAGAAAACATTTGGAGTTATCAAGAGCTTGACCGTTGCTTATCTTAACTATTCGGCTGTCTATGACTAGAAGTTCAAATAATCCTACACGGTTGCGTTGCGCACAGGTCAGTTTGTTTTTATTCACACTCAAGCATGCATTTAACGAAAATGACCGGCGGTGATCAAACGGCCAGCCCCATGAGGTTTAGAATTTCCTGTCGCGGATTCCACTCCTCTGATTGCCGCTTCTGGACACTTTCCCCACTTGGCTTCCTTAAAATGTCAGCGACCCCCTTCCTGAAATATCGTGCTATTGTTATGTAACTAAAAGGCAGTAAATAAAGGAATAAAATGATACCCATACTCATTGGGGATTCGCTGCATTACTTGGGGTTGGTGGAAATCACAACCACAATAATTGTAGTATTATCGTTCATTGAATTACCATAAGTCAAGCTTCATATCAATCTGAACGACATCGGATGTGAATTACCCCTCCCCCTCCAAAGATGACCGATGGGCTTAACTATCAAAAAAATCTATAGTAAGGGATCTAGTATACACCCGAGTATCACCTATTGGGAAAGATGCCGAGATTGCGTTCAAATAACACGTATTGATGATTCATTGATCGTGACTAAAGAACCTCGTTCTCTTTGTCTCGATCCAGATCATAGAGCAAGATGTACAGAAAACAGCTTGCAAAGTAAATATGGAAAAACCCCGGGGAGCCAAAAAGTGTCGAACTGTGTGGAGACATGAAACGACTAATTAATTTGTCCCATAAAATTTGTTGTACTAAAGCCTACGGGATTTGTGCATGTTCGTGTTCTCTCTTGCCTGTTTGTGGTGGCGTGTGACGGCTTTGTGGCCTAGCTTTGGTTCAACTGTGGGATCTATCGCATTTGTTTTGGAACTTGAAATCTTCCCATTCAAGTGGGCATCATCAGAGTTCACTGCTTCCGCGAAGAACGGGGACAAAAATGGAAAAATGCGATGTCCTGATGAAGTGAAATGATATAACTTCAGCTAAGGTACGATAAGCAATCTTCCCATCCGGTTTACTACCTTGCTGTCAAAGAGGACGTTATTCGGATAGGATTTTACAAAAGAAAGTTAACATGAATGACACAGAGATAAAGAATTGAAATCTACCGGAGGTTTAGAAAAATTTCGACCCTGACTGGATTCCGGATCAATGGAACAGATGTGGCCATTTGAGGTTAGATCAGCATAAGAGACGAAGCGAGAAAAGTTGGGATCAGTGAGTCTAAGTGGCCATACAACTTTAAGGGACTGCACTTGGCAACATATTTTTGAAGGTGGTCACTATTAATCTCTCCAAAATGAGGATATAATACCGACCGTGATTACCGAGTACACACACACACACACACACACACACATATGCACGAAATCCATCCCGATTTTGTGCTAGTGTTACAATTGCTTTATTTGCATAAGCCGAGTAGGATCCTACACTAAACGGTTCACTGCGAATGTGTACCTTCAAAAATGTCATATGTTAGGTACTGGGACCGTGTGTCAAAAATACAGAGGGAATCAATTAGAATCATAATTCTGAAAGCTGTTGACAGGTGAGTGTGTGGGTTGAACAGTAGTGACATAATAGTTAGTAATGGAAGCAAATTTCAACAGGTTAATTTGACCGATGAGCTGATAGCATACAAGAAGTATCACAGATATTTTTAGTGATAGTGTTCGCGTGCTGCGGTAATCACGGAATCTTGTCTGCAAGTGAGCTACTGTGTTATTGCACATTTTGGGCAACCCTTTATGGAACACACCACAGACCGCCAGTCGGGTACTCCTTATGGCATACTCTCTACTTTTTACGATATGCCAGTTGGATGGTACCCACACTATGGAAATGAACACAGTCACGTATTCAGTAATCGAACTCGATGATGCGTGCTTTCTGATTGCCTGTTTGACAAGGTACGGAGTCATAGTGGATAAATTACTATTCTCGGCGTGTCAGTGCAGCGGGGATATTTGCCTCGCGAAGATTGCAAAAAGCTCTTCTCTGGGGTTTTCACCCTTTTATCAAAAAGCAGAACCATATGACGTCACCTGTTTTTACTGGTCGTATCATGTAGACTGTTAAGGAAAATTTTGCGATCTATGTGCTACTCTCAGGAAAACTGCGAACTTGAACTGTAAGCAGAACCCGTATTCAAAGTTATGAAGAAACCATTCTCTTAAGATGAGCGCTCCGGTTCGGTCAAAGTTCGGACGAAAACAAAGTTATGAGACCAACTAATCTCCTGAATAAAACACTTCTCCTCGACATAAACATTTCATTTCACCTATACCTATCACTTCATGGCTATGGAATACGAAGTCACTCCAAGTTATCTCCCTCTTGGGTGATATACAAAAGGTGACTAATTTAATAAATGCGGTATTTCGTATACGGCTTCGATCCACAAACGCGAAAGGATGTGCACCAAAGTTAAACAGTACGACGTGTTCTTTCACGTGCAAATTTCTCTACTGTGATGTCCGATTTGCAAACTTATTCCCTGAATAATAATACGCCGGCTAGTCTCTATTCTCAGTGATCCATTTCGGCTTTTTAGGTATGGGATTTACAAATCGGGCTTTGATGCCGTTGGCTATCTTGCATTCGATTTCTGGCACTATTTTCACCCCGCCAGAAATTCAAATGTGCAAAAAGTGTTTTAACTACTTTCTACAACACTGAAAATAAATTCTCCAACGAAATGAGACTAGGGCTGTTGTTGGGAAATTTCCGGTAACTTAAACTTTAAAGTGTTTACGGTTTTGCCTTTGTAAAAACATATAACAAATAAATAGATCTGTCCGGCTATATGATGGGTTTTCTTAGCTAAGGCAGAATGTGACGCTTCACTCAGTAGAAAAACAGTTTTTACAGATAAATTGCTGGTCTGACAGAGTGGAACATTTATTTTCTAGCCCAACGAGTTCTGAGTTGTTCAGAGTGGTTTTTGGATGATACCTCATCGGTAAGTTTGATTAGCACTTATTACAGTCAATATCAAGCGGCGAAATGAGTTCTGAGAACTTGAAGTTATTGAAAAGAGTTTTTGTGGAGTTTTTTTATAATCCCGAATCAAGATCGTATATACTGTTTGAGTTTCAATATAGATCACAGAAAATAAATCGATAGCCAAAAAGACTTGGATTGTGAGATGAATTTCCTTGCGATCACAACAACTGATTATCTGTTTTGGGTGTCCGTGGCTGGTTTGAAATCGGTCGAAAGATGAGGCGACTTATGTAAATGTTGTACGGTCAAGTACACGACACTGTTGTTAGAAATTATAAATAAACGAAATCTGTCCCATCGCCAGTGTTCTTTTTCAAGCTAAGTTTTACATAAATAAACGCATGTGGCACATCGACGTCTTAACACACTCGGAACCTCGATCGGTCCTAATATGCTCAGTGGAGCAGATTACTTCAACTCCCAACAGTATATAGAAGTTTGCCGGGAAGTATTCTCGCTGGATGAAATTAGTGCTCCTCGAAATTTCTTCAGCCAAAACAATGCAGATCACACCATCATCCAAGTCAAAAACTTTCACTTTTCCCCCACCGCGTCTTGTTCACGCGACACATATTACATGAATCATGCGAAAAAATGCTTTATTTTAAAGAAGATTTCCAAGAAAAGCGTGCCACAGAAACACGGTCTATCGAAATTTTCCCAACCATATTTTTAGCACAGGAAAACGAGACTGAAAACAAACTGGGCCTAGCTCATATGACTTTGACATCAGTTTCAGGCGTTTGAAGTAAGCTGAGGTTTATTTTCTTGGCCGAATTTACCATCAACCGTGAAATTGTCTTTGAAGCTCTAGATAATGGTAGTGGTTTTCATTCGTGCATTTTGCATTGTTCTTGTATCTTACTCCCAGGTACAAATGTGATCAACCCATCAGCTGTTTAAAGAACCGTACCTGGTGGGTTCGGCTTTTATTCGTCAACCACGAAAACTGCCAATGGTGGATTTGACCTTCATAGTGTTGAAAATTATTCCCATTCGAAGGGTAACTAAATTTGATATTTTAAGTTTCGGGTAAGCTGTGGTAAGCAAGCTTTTAGAAGCCGAATTGTTGTTTGATTAACGTAAGTGTGGGATCCTGTTGATACACTTACTGGGCTTTATACTCATGGAGTTTTCTGCATTTTTATATTTTGGAGATCGAACACAAACAACCCCCCCCCTCCCCCGCGGGGGGTCCTTGCATACTACAAAATCTATCACTTTCACCAAAGTCATGCTGTTTCAACTGTCCACGGGGAAAGACAGAGCTGATGTAAACAGGAAAAAGTAATACGGAATTTTATTTGTCCAAACTTCGCCTGGTAAAATATTAGAAAATGTGGGAACAAAAAGCCCACGGCGAAGTGACTAATTTCGCTTTGGAATTTGAACAGGATCTTAATATAGAAAAGGTTTCACACTAATCCGCTTTCTTGGTGACTATCTGATTTCCACAATCGGATGGGGGAAATTCAACATTCTGGTGGCAGGATATCGGTTTGTCAAAGGTCTGTCAAGGTCATAAGAGTCCGCTTTGTGCACGTATTTGGTTATGAAGTGACCAATACCGTTTGAAGGACATCTAGATCAAATAAAGCATGGAGAGGAAGAATGTGCCGTAAAAACTAGCACTATTTTATGGTCATCTATCATTTCAGTATTTTCATTTTTTTCATCAGCTGTACGAACAGTACGAACTCCTATTTTCGGCCACTTTCCGGTTGAGTCAAATTCTACAGCTGACTCATTCGGTTCTCGTGTGCTCTCATACTGAATGGAACTGAGGCGAGTGTCTGAGAACATCTACGTTATCCTACAAACAACCATGTCCCTACGCATCCCAGCTACTGCTATACACGTACCACAATTTACACCCCCATCCTCTCCCATCGCAGTTCTCTCTCTCGTTTTTTCCTCTGTGTCACGAGCAGGCAGATCAAAACTGTCCAGTTGTGAGTCAATTGACAGAGAAATCAAGTGGCTGCTCATGATCACTATCTCGTGTCGCACCTGCCAAGTGAGTGCTGCTAATATCTGGTGCTGGACTGTAGCGATCCGTGTGCAATCAGTTCGTCTGTTTATGCAGTCGTCGTCGGCAGTAGTGGTTAGTATTCTCTCCCACCCCCTGCCCTACACTTGCCTATCCATGTAGTTAGTTGATTTGATGCGGAAAGAACAGTACGGTAGCAACCACTTCGGAGTGAAGATAACCCGCATCAGACTGTTTGCGACAAAAACCGGCGTGGTTTTTGAGTGTGTGTGTGTGTGTGTGTATTCATAAACAGAACTTGCAGCGGTTCTACCAGCATGTGCTAAACAGGTAGACAAGTTAGCTGCGTCCATCCAACGAATATTTTTCTCTTTGTGGTTACAATTCTTTAATTCCCCCTCTCCCGTTATTTATCAGTTTTTGTACTCACT
The DNA here is from genome assembly GCA_948099385.1 of Fasciola hepatica. Taxonomy (NCBI): domain Eukaryota; kingdom Metazoa; phylum Platyhelminthes; class Trematoda; order Plagiorchiida; family Fasciolidae; genus Fasciola; species Fasciola hepatica. The sequence goes on along the minus strand of CANUEZ040000104.1, from coordinate 2,087,029 downwards.
CCGACCCCGTCCCTTCTGGCCCAACCTTAACATTTTGATGATAATAATATTACTAACGTTTCTTGCAACTACTCGCTTGGATATCATTCTTGTTGTTCGATGAATGAAAATATTGTACGAGAGAAGCCAATTACTGGGCAAAGCTCATGCTCGCCATCCCGATTATATGGACTATCCACCTAAAAGGGATTTGGTCTCACAAGACTACACACATTATGGAAGCAATACTCTGCTACAATAAGCAGAATATTTCCAACTGGGTCACCGTTATTATCATAATTTCATGGTTTTCAATGATGCAGTATTCATAACCACGTAAATGGAAATGATTTTACATTCAGGTGACCAACCGCGAATCGCAGAGCGGAAAGTAATCAGGCCGATCGAGCTAGCATGGGTAGGAGACGGTTTATCCAGCGGAGAGTCTTGCAGAACTGTGGAGAAACATTGTCATGGTGTGATAAGCTGTCTAAGACAAATCCAACTGACGCAAAGTCGTTCCTTCAGTCATAGAATACAGGAATGTGAATGTATTTTAATTGTACAAGAGAATTACGAATATAAGGGTGTAGATAATTGGCATCCATAGGGAGACAGAATACTCGGGTCCCAAATAAGAATGAAGGACTGAGAGAATATCTGGCGATCCTTATATGGGAGTACTGATGTCACGCTGGGGTCTGATCGGGGTCGGCTATTGAAATTCTTCCGGGAGCGGTTTTTATACATTGTTTAGACATTCACATTGGTTCCCTCCCTATGTAAGTGTAAAGAATGATGAACTTGAGAGTAGAATGTCAATCGAACATGGCAAGTTGATGCATAAAATCATTACGCTAAAATGCTGCTGGAATTGGAGAAGGGCTTCTTAAATTTTAGAGGGCTGTACACTACTCATGAGTAAACAACGGAAGAATTAAAATAAAACGGTAATTACCAATAGCAATTTATAGTCCATAGTCACAGATGATGGCGATGGCCGATGGTCACAATACTGACGGGAAACAGCCCGTTATTGGACTCACTAGGATAGCTTGTTGGTAGCTTTGGAGGGTTTAAAACCCCACGTATGTTGGATCTGAGTCCACGTTGGTACCTATTGAATATGTATTGTTGATGGTTGGGGTACAGTAGGAAATTTCGAAGATTTTTACTCATGAAGGAAACCTTAGTACCGTATAATGGGTCAGTCCGTGAGACTAATCATTTGGTGTAGGAACTAAACATATAATCAGCACCACATGCACTCCCATTAGGCTTGTCTAAGGAGAGCCCGGACCCAGGGGATCTTTGGTGCACCCACTCTTTATCTTAGACCAACAAGGTAAATTAATGCGCACTACAATCCCGATCCGAGTCAACTAATAATAAACTGATTTCACAATACTAGAATACTTCGAGTAGCTTTCTCGGTTAACTATCGAGGAGTGTTCATTTCTTTCGGAAAGCTTCTGATTTGTAGACTTTCGGGGTAATCACGCACACAACAGCTTTCATGTGTTTAACGGAGACGTGTAATGTGAAGTTGAAGGGATCTGTTAATAACCAATCTGCTCTTTGTCTGTGGATAGTGCGAGAGACTCACCTCCCCCCACTCCAACTTGTGTAGGCTGTAGAACGGTTTCGAACAGGAGGGACCGTGAATGGCATTAAGTGTAAGCGATTACCAAAATAAAGTGGAAGTTCTCCGCAACTCGTGATTCCTAACCCACCAAAGAAGGCAGTTTCTGTGGTGACCAAGACGTTGATACTGTATCGTAAAATAATCTGAAGTGATATAAATTCATTAACTCAGTTCACTGATAAAATGGATGCAGTCTTCTTTCATTGATATTATCGAGAGCAAGCAGTGCATACAAGATCCGTTTATTAGCCGTAGGTAATCAAACAAGCAGGTAAGCAAGAAAATACCGTAACCGAACAGGAGCAGACCAAACTTGCAGTCGGCAAGGCTAAGCAAGACCGTCCGATGTGTGATGAAACGTCATTGGTTAAAGCGACTGAATCGCGTACAAGGTGTGTGCATGGGTGTGAGTAATCGTGGTAGCTAATAGACACGGAACAATAGGCAGTCGGTAAATTAGACTGGAGGCATTCTGCTATCGATCTGATCGTCGAAAGGGTCACACACCCGTACCATTCCAGGTGAAATTCTGATTTGACTTCGAGCAGAACAGTTTTTCTTATCCAAACCTGTAAATCTGTGTAGTACTTTGTACGTCATCTCTAAGAAGAGTATCAGGATGAAGCTCAGATAACATTAGGTGTAAACAGATGGCATTGTTCGCATCCTTAAAAACTCCGCTTCACCATATAGTCGAAATTTAGGCAACATGTAGCTGGCAGTCGGACCATTATCAGAGCACAGAAGTAAATCGGTAGTCGAGGCGTAATTTCAAAGCCAAAATGGTGTCAAATACGGTTACCAGACACAAATCCGACTTGATTCTCCCCACCTTCTCCGTGAGTGAGGGGAACTACGACAAAAAATACCCGTCGCATACTGATCACAGCTCAGTGCTCAACATTATGAATCATAATCGTAAAATCATCTTTTTTGATTCCAAGCCTGTACATGATTGAATCGAAGTGTAGGACCACTCCTAATCCCTGTAGGTCACGAGTGGTGTAACGACCCGAATGACAGTGGATCGCTGTCTATCACTAGTATGAACAGTGATCAGAGTTACTTAAGAGACCATCAAGGACCTTTGGTCAACTGGTATGACGTATTTCACTTTGAGACCTAAAGTTACCCCAGAACTTTCGAGCCGTGTCAAGCTTGCGAGAGATGGTCTCCATCCACGATCTTCCCGCATTATTTCTTGCAATTTGTCCTTTCTGGTGGATCGTAGTCCATCTCGATACTTTTTGGAAATTGGTTGTAGCTCAGGCTGATGTTGTTCAACGTCTTCTGGTCCCTGAGCTTGGCGGTTAGGTAGCAAACTTTTCATCATTAGTCTTGATGATATCGTCAGCGGGCAGGTTCGCCACCTAAACGCCAAGCTCAGCGATCAGAAGCCGTCTTTTAGGTACTCGCTGAAAACCATCTTCCCCAGGCGTAAATGACATTAATTCCCGAATAATTCACACTAATTACTGAAGAATTGCTCGACGGTGAATCACTTTTAGACCCAGGAAAGCTGACAGATCTGAAGTCGAAAGGACGGATGGATGGACGTTGTATGAACGATTAGTTAGGTGTTCATATGGGATAACCCCATCCAGTGAATACCAACCATCTGTTGTCCAAATTCTCCACTTTTGCAATAAATGGCTCAAATGGAACCATAAAACGAGCTTGTTTGCATACCATGATGCTATCACAAGATAGCTTGTGGGGAGGATATCATAATAGGAAGAGACAGAAAAAGAAGTGGAAGAATGTGAGGGCGGGGGTGGTGGTGGATGTGATAACACCAAGAGTGTGGGTCCAGGTGTCATTCTTCTCAGCGACCTACATAACTAAACGCAACAGTTAATGTATGACTGATTAATTGCAGTACGGAGTTATTTTAATCGGCTTAATGGATCTAGGGCAAGAAAATTAGCCTAGAATTCAGTCAGGCATTTAACTCAGACGACCACAAACCTTTAGCGTGCGTCTGTGATCTTTATCACAGTATCCCATCTGTCCGTTTCGTTGACGTAAGGAAGTTTAGTAGTACTTTATTTTCCTAGTCACTCGAAAAATCCAAAAATCCTTTCTGCACTGAAATATTTTGGTTGTTACTCTAGGGATTTTTGCTGTTGCGGGTAACCAAGAGCTTGATCAAATGGTCGATGCACAAATGTCCACGGCTGTTATTATCTGCCATCAGAAACCAACGCAACTTATGTTCCACTCAGAAATTGGGGTATTCCCGCTAGACAGACGGCTTCTTTGCCGTTCGCTTTTACTTCGCCAGATAAATGTTGCTCAGCTGTCAGTAGATTTTAGTCTTTTTGAGTCATGGGCACTTCGGAGTTGCTGTTTTAACAGTAGCCTCCTAACAGATCAGATTCAAATGTGACAGACGATTTCTTTCTTATACTGAAGAAAGACGTCACTGAAATTTATCGGTGTCGCTTTATGGAGATGGAAATGAAGCACTGAATGAAATGATTTCGGTACACAGTTGACAAACTTTTGTGCCGAAATAACCCGGAAACCCATATGGATTAGGATGGAATCGACAAGTTATTCACGTCGACATGATTTGCACATTGTGGTGCACGTCCACCTATGAATAAATGACTTTTTTCTGTGGTTTTCTCTCTCTGCCTCCTTGTTATGGGCCCTGTAGAGCGCGCACTGATTTCAACGCCATTCAGGACAGCCTCAGTTCGAACATTCTGCCAGTTTGAATTTTTGTCGCAACTTTTCTGAGTCATGCACGCACGTTCGCTTCGTACGCGCATATCGATTTGTGGTCAGCTGATCTCGCAGACGCACGAGGACATGCTTTCGGTTCATTCGTGTGCATGTGTGAACGCTATTGCGGACACATCGCACTGGTCTTTTCAGTACACGCTGTCCATTGACTGTTGAGAAGAAAAGTTTAGCAAAATACGATGCGCGACAAAAGTGTAGGACCCCTTCACTTTTCCTTACATTTCCGCTTTTGTATTCCCTAACAAAACCATATCTGGTCAGAAAGACTGAATGCTCAATGGGAGGCGGAATATGAAACTTCACGACAAAATATTATAGCGTGCTAATTAAAGCTGAACATGCGAAAAAGGGGTGACAAAAGTATAAGATCCCCCAGCTATGCTACAATACTTACAACTGAAAGCCGCATGCCACCACCATTCCGCTTTATAAACTCGATACGTCTTCTCAGCATCCTTCTTGCAAAATCCTTGATCGTCCCTTGGTCAATATTCTCCCATTCTCACTTAAGGGTGGTTTTCGATTCACTCTTTGACTGGTGAACCTTGGAACCATTGTACCTCTGGCGAGCAAGTATGCCCCAAAGATTCTTTATCGGGTTTAAATCCGCATGACCTTGGTCCCAGAGGAAAACAGCCAACATTGTTTAGCGTGCGAACAGTGAGCAAAACCATTATCATGTTGGAATATGGCATCACCAAGTAATTTTATGGTTGGTAGAGGGTGAAAAAACAGTTCCAATGTATGAATACGCGCTACGTAATCTTGTATATGCTTAAGTATAACCAACCATCAAGATTTTGTCGTTGTTTCACCGGCTGAAATTTCTTTCTTCTTTTCAGATACCATGCTAGTAGTAATTCCAAGCATCCGAGTTCATTGTAATTTGATTTTTCTCGTCACTGGAAAAGACATTTTCCTACTCTTTTGTCCATGCTACGTGTGTTTTAGCCCATCATAAGCGCCGTTGTTTATGCTGCTATACCTTTCTGTATTTCATCCACACAGATTTTGGTATTCTTTGTAACGTTCGTTTGAAAAAACTTCGACTCCGACCAAAGCATTCAACGTCGACATGGATCATGTGTTACTGAAGGCTAGACGAATTAATTTGCTTTCGTCTGTTTCCGTGAGCGTTTTGGGTCGACCCAATCACCTTTTAGGCGCACGTGGCTCGTTACATTTCAGATACCGTCGTACATCGATTCTCTGTCTTTTGCTTTTCCTGCTGATTTCATCCAAATCGAGTCCCATTTAATAGAATTCAGACATTTTGTCCTTCACAAAATTTGGTAAGTTCTTTCCGTGTGGCATTGCGCAGACAAAATTCGGTGTGAGTTTCGTAAAGTGTATAAATGCTACCGAAGTGAGTGAAGGTCACTGGGACTAACTAGACAACTAGTGTGCATCACGTGCTCAGATGCGCGTGACTCAAGGGATTCCGGTTCTCGTGAATTTGTCAGTCGTCAAATCCACAGACCGAGCTAATCATTTTGGTTGCCAGGCTCAATGATCTGCCTGGTTCCGCGAAATTTTCCATGGGATAACACACCGGAATAGGGAGTCCGATACTTTTGCTATCTCCTTTTTTCACGTTATCCACTTTAATTAGCATACACTGCAAATTTTCGTTCTGAAATTTGGCTTGCTGGATTGTATCGTGCTCTCGGTCGTTTCGACCAGATATGGTTTCGTTAGAGAATACAGAAGCGGAACTAAGCGGAAGAATGATAGGGGTTCTATACATTTCTCGCCCACTTTGTTTGTTTCTTATTGGAAACTTAACCCTTATTACCTTTGCGTTCATTGTTCGCCGTGTGACAATTATATCTGACAGGAAATTTGTACTAACAATCTGATAAGAAGCACTATGCAATCACTGTTACACTCAAATTTTGTCAAGAACTGTAATTATATTCAATCAAAGTATCATCTTATAATTTCGAGCAACGTAACAACTTTACTGCTTCCGTACGAACACGATATCCCCACACACGAATGGACTTGTGCTCCGCTCGTGTCAATGTCTCGCGAACCAGGTTACAACCGTCAATTAGGAGTTTCAAGTCCCACAAGTAAGACATGTGACAGTCGTTACCCGTTTTTTCTAGGAGCGGGGAATGGCTACCCAATCGGCTTGTCAAATATGCACCAGTTCTGGTTTGCTCTGTTGAGGAGGTGTGCACGGAACCGATCAGATATAAATGGAAATAGCGGAAAAAATTGTTGTTTTTAATAAATAAAAATTGCATTAAACACATGCTGCCCTCTGCCGTCCCCCCCTCCCCCCCTTATTTTACTGCTTAGGAAAATAGCAGAGGCTTGTTGCATTCCGTGCCAGAGGGGAAAAGCCAGAGAAATTAGATACGCTTCCGCCAGTCCACTTATCTACTAGTCTGCATGCAAGTGTGTGGGTTCAGACAAGCAGACAGACCAGTGCGTGCACAAAACTAAGTATGTCACGTGCCCATCTGTCCAGCTGTAGTCAGTTCAGACACCAACTTCACCACTGCCACCACAACCAACATCATGGCCATTGTATCAACACGAAATCTTTCACGTAGATACTCTCGTTCTCGTGTCGTCTAATGTTCCATAAAACACGCACACACACAAACACTGTCATGTGTTTCAAAGATGGGTAAGGTAAGCAAAACTGATGAATAAATAGATAAGGATACACCAACTCACATTCATTACAACCCGTACTGTTTCGGTCTAATTGAGCAGAAATAATTCCTCCACTTAGATCTTCCTCACTCCTATCGAGTACCTTCGTGGGCCTTTCATTTTTTCATTTTTTACTCGTGAACACTTGAACATATCTCGGCATCAAAGCGTCTGTCCGATTGCTGTATTGACTTTTTATCGTTGTACACAGAAAGAAGAATTTCGGGATCGATACTCTGCCCCACTTTATTGAAATGATTCACCATGCAACACGGACTCCCTGTTCATGGTTACGAATCGATGAAAGCAACGTACAACTATTTCATCTGGAACCATCAGCTGCACTGCATATCCAACAAGGGCTCGAACCCAGTGTGTGTATGACTACACGTCCTAAACGTAAACTGTTGGTTATTGGGTCTATTTTTGAAGACTTTCTTCCCATAACTAATGCATAATCCATAAGGACTGTTTGTCACTACATCGGACGTTAAGGGCTCGCCAACCACACAACAGTCGACTCCTCTGATGAATTTCTGCTCGGTAAGGGAATAAGTGGAATGGAGAAATTGCCCGCACGCTTATTTGGACTACTTTGTCGGACTCAGTAGTAGGCAATTTAGGTAGCACTTGAAACTATTTACCACGTACTGTAAATGTTCTGCTCAACCAGCTCGGAATTTTCGGATATGCAATGCAGCCAAGGGATCCCAACTATGCAGTTTGACACAACCGCGGAGTGGTTTTATTATTTCGAATGATAAATTAATAATTGTGGGTAGTAAATACGTTTGCTCAGATCCACAACCTCATTTTGCTCACCTTTTCTTCTATCATGGGAATTACTCTGGCAGCACATGTATGTGGTCCCGTTCGACATGATGTCTTACTGAATCCGGTAGAAGATAAACTGACTTCCATCAAAATACATTAACAACGACAGGATGGAAACCAGAAGCGGGAGAGGGAAAAAATCAGAGGAGAAGATTAACGAGGAAACGCGAAACGTGTAAATCCTACCTTCAAAAACTAAAATTTATCGATGAATCTGACAGAGTTTTGAATACTTTTGCGAAGCGATCTCGCATGTATGGAAAATATCGATCACGATGATCTTAGTCTCTGTGGGAATTGAATCCACCCGGTTAACCGGGTGTAATGGAATAATGCGTACCTAGATTACACGTAACAAGGATTGACAAGATAAGAACATCAGGATCGTATTCCGTTGGCTTGATCAGCACAAACTCATTTGCATATAAGGGAAGACGTGTAACTGTTTGCAGTGAAAGTCCTAACCAATCGCAAAGTGATCTTGCTCTATCTGGGCTATTGATCTGTCAAAGCCCGGCTTCACCCAGTTGTTTTGCTACTGAAAATGAAGCTATCGTGCACCAGGCTGCCTGTGGAAGTTTCCGAATAACCACATTTGCCATTTCCACCTTGAAAATCTATTATCACGAACAGGAATGACACTATTAGGCTACCGTGAATGACGTCGGTGCAAGTCATAGTGGAATACGGTTCAGATTTTTGTGGAACCAAATCAATAACAACCATTATTTTTGACATCTCACATTAAATGTCAATAAGAATGAATAGGCAGACAACAAGCTACACAAATCTCTTCATATATAACAATATCCGAGATTGTAGAGAGGAAACCATTACATTTTAATTAACTTATCAACGTAAATTACAGCACCGGTTGATTTTACCATGGGACTAGAGGCTCTCAGTTCAAGTGGACATGCTTCTCATTCGGACTTTCAGTTCTTTTATTTAGCTTTTTTCACTATTTTACCAGCAGTGGTCGCCCTTATGCTTTTCCAAGTTGCCATCTAACGTACCCAGCTGTCCATGTACGTATATACTTAACAACCTTGATGCTTGCAAATTTCCAAACTGAGAAATGGGAGAAGATTTCTTCGCCACCTTCCTTCAAGGGCTCCTTCGGTGTTTCCAGCAATGTAGATCACAAATAAATTCCCTAGGTTTCTCACACAAAACTAACAGGTGCAACCCGATTCCATCTGATGAGTGATAGGAGGAAGAATTATTGTTTTATGGGTTTTAAAATCAAGCTGCTTTCCATCAGTGAAATCTAAATATTTGATATACAACAACCCATGTCACTCGCAGGCATAATTCAAGGGAAAAAAGCGCGAGCTCCAAATATTACTACTCCTCTACTCCTCTAACACCACCACTCTGTCTGTCTGTCTGTCTGTCTGTCTGTCTGTCTGTCTGTCTGTCTGTCTGTCTGTCTGTCTGTCTGTCTGTCTGTCTGTCTGTCTGTCTGTCTGTCTGTCTGTCTGTCTGTCTGTCTGTCTGTCTGTCTGTCTGTCTGTCCGACCGTCTATCCGTCCGTCCGTCCGTCCGTCCGTCCGTCTATCTGTATGTATGTCTGTAAGTCTATGTGTATGTAAACGTATCTGTATGTCTGTTTCGTCGCAAGATTCATTTTCCTCCCACGTGCACGGTACGAAAATAATCTGTTTACAAGATGAAGCCGTGAACAATGGTACACAAAGCAGGTACGTTCACGATAGCGTTACCTCTTTTGGAGATTAAACGGTAAACGATAAAATTAAGAATGAAACTGTGTAGTCCGTCCTCTCCTAGCCCCAAACCGGCAGGCCCTAGATGGTCCACCATCTAGCACGTTGAAAGAATGACTATTCATTCACATACGGTAGGTGGATAAATCTGGGTCACTGTATGTGTGCACACTAATCTACGACATGCCCTTACTTGACTTTGTCCCCTATGCATCCAGTCCCGTATTTTGATGCTATATTGTTGTGATTTCGAGTCACCGAAAAAGAGGCTGTTTACCAATATATCTTTCCCAAATGTGCTGTGCTAGTTTTTTCAGTCTTTCTGCATATTATGCATAGAGCTTTATTTCCATTTACTGGCCTGATGCAAATATAAATGTCTTACTGATAGTCATCCTAATGATTTCATTTTAAAGCCCTCGGGAACAATGAGCAGTACGTCCTTCTTTTCGTGGTTCCCAATAATACTACAGGCAAAGCATGAATCATCCTGCTCAACACCCCATTGCAAACCGCATTCACAATTCTACACGCTTTCGGAAATTTGTAGTTGAAAAAAACTCTGCCGAAAAAAGAGAGGGGATACCTAGTCATTAGCTAACCGTAAACCGCAAAATTTGGTTGCAAAGTCTGCACGAAACAGATACACACAGAACCACTCATTCGCTTAATTTCGAGGCACAACAGTAGACAGATGGTACTCTGTGTTATTCGGTTTTTTGTTTCCCGCATTCTCTCTTTCTCCTTTTGTCTAACTTTAAAGCCACTTGTCGTTTAGTCTATTAGGTTAACCCCGGATTTCCTCACTTTGTCATCATCACTTTCTTACCTCTATAATTTGGTCTGTCGTGGTTCACCTAATATTAGTCGAACATGTGTGTGTGTGTGTGTGTGTGTGTGTGTGTGTGTGTGTGTGTGTGTGTGTGCGTGAGTGTGTGCGCAGTCTTCGCATTAAATTGATGTACCAAGGTAACATCCCATTCCATGTGCCCAGTTTGTGTTTCCGAACTCATGTGAGGTCAGGTGAGACACATTTTTTCACATGACCTATTTGTCATTAACAGAGAAGTAGGGAGGGGGTACAAAGATCTATGTGTGAGGGCGAGGTGAGCAGAAGAAAACGAGTGATTTCGGAGAGTACCAAACCGGAAGCTACGAAAACAAACAAAAGGTAATAAACACCGAACGCCGAAGAAACCGGACATCTGTCGGGGAATTTACAAGCACGTGGATGTTTTCCTCCAGTAACCTCCGAAAAACGTAATGAGTCTTACGTGTCTTTGATGAGTCCCGAGTTTGAATGAGATCATTCGCTTTAGGCGCCTCTCCACTGTGTACTTTTGAAACTTCTTTGCGTGTTGTTTTGGCCATGACTATGAGGCTAGGACTTGCTATCATCTATTACTCAGTAGACTCACTGAAACTGCAAGGTTTGTTCCTGAGATAGTTGAAATTGCAAATTCTAACTTCTAGAAATCATGCGGAATATTGGAAGCCACATCACCCGCGAAGGTCAAGCACGGTTATCGTGGTGAGTTTCTGACCCTTTCGTTCCGCGTTCGAATCCACGCACGGCAGCTGATCATGTCCTCAATTAGTCGTGGCTCCGTTCCTGAAATGTTGCCATACTCTTACATAATAAAACGGAAGTAAATACAACAGTGGTTAAAAGACAAGGTGCACTGTCATAGCAATATTGAAATCACCAAGTTCTCCACCTCACCTCTTTCTTCATTCGCATTCACGTGGTGGTGCAAAAATGTTATCGAGGCTGACCAGGAAAGCGAACAACCAGTGTGATACAATTGGAAATATACAGATTCCGAATTGACAGGTCAGCTATGACGGATAAAGAACTACTTTACCACAGTGGTTACAGATCTTCCCTCAGAAATACATTATTGCTGCACTCGTACGCCCGTGTTCTTCTTCCCGATATTTGCGCACTCGCAGTGGATATTATGTCGTGTGTGGAGATGTAACATGATACCTACCCAATGCCCAGCTCAGTAGGATACGTGTTATCAATCAGAAAGACGTGACACTAAGATTTTTTCAAATTCTCCGTTCGGAAATGTTTTTAACAGAGCCGGAAACCGGAATTTTATCCTGAAAAACGGGCGTTATTCCAAATATTGAAATTAACAGAATGAAAAGGATTATTCATATATTTAAGAACAACTCATCTGCTCATGAATTTCTTCAAATAACTTAAAATCCCTTACTATGAGAATTCGGAAGCAATTTTGGGCAAAGCCTAATCAGTGGAGTTTATACAGATCAAGGAGCTTTTGAGCAGTTTAGTCAACTTGAAATGTGACCCCCGCCCGTGCTATTCGGCAAGCTGGCTTGTCACGGGGAGGGTCACAACCAGACAACGATTGCAAAGTAAACCAGTAATACTAGTGAATCCCAGCCAAGAATACAATGAAATTCCACGGTTATTAGAATGAGTCGATCCGTGTAGCCCGATCACGAAATTATCGTATTCTGCTAAGGGACTCATGTAATAATGAGTAACGATTGGGATGTTGCCAATGTTCATTCGAATAGTGATGATGATGATGATGATGACGATGATGAAGTCACAGTGGTGATTTAGTAGGAGTTAGTTACATGAATAATTAATAAAATAGAGGACTGAAAGTAGTACATGGACAATGGGTGGCTTTTTAATTCCCCTTAGCATCCGACCAGGTACCTCGATGTTTTGTGCTTTAACTCCCTACATTCAAAAGTAAGGTGAAAAATGATTACACACAATAAGCTCACCTAATAATGTGCACACTTCTCGAAAATCGAGTGGCCTGCATAGATGCATGATCGGGGATCTAATCCCCTAGGATAGTGCAGTCCACGTCCAGTTTCGTCCAGGCATGTCGCTTGTGGTTTTGTCACGGATCCACATTGGACTGTGCATTACCACTCTCTCCCCTAACCATTGGGAGTCAAAGGGAGGATAAACGATTTGATGCATCTCGTGCTTGGGGAAAAATATACTAGAAAGCTGTCATCTCCTAAATCAAGGTATTATCTCTTGTCGAACGAAACTCAGGAACAGGTTTGTGCATCTTGCTCATGGAATCTGATTCCAGTGGTGTATGCTCGAATTTGCGTTTTGGCTACTGATAAAAATAGTAGTAAAACGTATTTGATTGTGAATGATTCCAGACAAAAAATTATGTTGGGTTTTCTCCTTGAAATGTGGATCAACGGCACCGGCGTTTACCAGTTATAGCTTGGAAAGTGCAGCGGTTAACCACGAACTGGTTACACAAATTTACCGATATCCTCCGATGCTCCTGTTGGGGATATTTCAATAAACATAAGCTCACTTATTTTGGATAAACTGACCACGGTGGTCGAATTGTAAGCCAAGTTCATAGAACTCCAGAGTTGTACCACACTTCAAAGTGCACCATTGTATGTTCACTCTGACAAGGTTGACGCATTATTTATTCAGTGAGATTTGAATATTTTACCGAGTTTCCTCTGGAAACCCGCTTACAGGTTACCTGTTTGTTCTTTTTGATCTCGTAATCGTTTGATAGTAATTCGACGAATATCCGCCAGCTGTTATGAATTTTATCAGCATTCGTGTATAAAATTAACTCAGAATGTATCCTCAGATCGTCATGTAGAAATCTGCCGTAATGAAGAACTTCTTTACTTTTGCGCAGACATCACTGTAGTAAAAAAACAGGAAAGCTACTAATTAGTTTCAGTGTACTCAGCAGTTGCAATCATTGATTGCACAACCGTTATCGCTCATCTTCGTCTGACCTCTTGACTATGGAACTCTCCAGGTCGTTATGACACTGCACAACTTAATAGTTGGGCCTGCATTCAAGAGACTTTGAGATTTTTGGAAATGTTGGTAGTTGTGATATAACGTAACAAATGTATTCTAATGCGTTCATATTGTAAATTCGTTCGAGTGGACCTCAAAGTCATGGTGATTTCAAATCGCCCACATAATTTTACCGCCTTCCGATTTGATTACCTGTTATCGCTTCGTCAGAATCAAGTCTCAGTTGAAACTCCTAGTCGAAAGTACGGAATATACAGGTATTGTCGTAATTCCTTAGACGTCAGGTTGTGAGGTTGCACCCTCATAAACCTTTCTAAGATAAATGAGAAAAATGTGAAACTTCTCCCCTACATACTAGCAATAAATTCCCAAACCTGTTAAAATAGTAACTTTTAGCGGGAAATTTCCAATACTAAGTCATAAAATTGACCAGTGGTTTTACTACGGTAAAATTGTATATCAAATGGATGGACGTGTGCACGCCTATTTGATGCACAGCCGGATGTGAGACAAGACCTGGTGCGTCGTTCTAAAGTAAGGCAGTTTTTCTAGAATAATTTCCGGTCTGGTGAATTCAGAACTTTTATTTTATAAACACGGTGAATTTGATAGGGTCTCACAAAATCGTACTAGTGAAGAAAATTTCCGGATAAGCTCTTTCCATCGAATTTGAGGTGACCAAACATATCACTCCAGCTGATATAATTTGCAATAAATCACACCCAACCTTGGTAATGGCGCTTTGTCAAAGCTAACCTGAACAACGCAAAGCTTACGGGGCTCAAACATTTTACGGTAGCAAAATCACTGGCAAATTCAGTACACTTGATATTCACAATTCCCTGCTAAAAGTCCCGATCTGAATAAGATTAGGAATTTATTCCTTGTGTGCGAGAATGAATTAATCAGAAATTAGAAAATCCTATAAGGGTGCACCCTTGTATGGGACAGATTCATTAATGGGAAAACCCTGATGTCTAGGGAGTTTTGGTATTATCCGAATAGATGTCTGGAATACGCTTATGAATAGTGCTAGAAATAAGAAGTCGAAAAATGTCTAGAGAGGACTTTCAACTGGTGGCTTAGGAAAGTGTATTCTATCGAGTCTGGAGGCGAACCACAAGCCAAATCTCATTCATCGAATGAATAGAGGAGACTTGAGTTGATAGGCAGATCCGAATGTTTGAAACATTGGGTCCCCTTTATCCAATTCATGAGAACGGAGAGAAGACATAAGTCGCGAGATGCAAACATTTCGTTTACTCTTGTCAACCGAATGTGCATTCTGTACATCGTGGCAAACCAAACAGTACCAAAACGAGAAATACACTGGGGGCATACGATGGGAAAGGCGAGGCGAAAAGCGAGCCGTGCTCGTAAAATCTGTGAAAACCGGAAGTGTGTCAAAGGCGAGGTCGACGGGAACCTCGCGAAGGTCAGTTCAGTAAAATGTACGCAACCGAAGAGAAATATTGCAGCCGGAACCAAGCCCCAGAAAAGATGATAGGGAAAATAAGTCCAAAAAGATGTCCGGGAAATGTTCTTTTGCTCGGAACGACCGAGGTCATTCCATTTCTGTGGGGAAACTCGTTTCCACACAAGGGCATGGCAATATGTATCTGGTAAAGACTGTCACGCGCACCTATCTATTAACCAGTAGCACCAGAAAGCCGGAAAGATACAAAATGTTTTCATGGTAAAGTGACTGAATAAAACAAAGGATACACAAGGCACGAAACAACTGGTCTACAGTGTGTCAAGATCGAGACATATTCAGAGTGCTTTGAAAAATCGATACCTTATGCTGTCAATTGGTTCATCGTTTGTTATTAAATGTAATTATCAACATTATTCGAATCCTAATTGGGACAACTGGCGAGTTCATTAGTGTCTATTCACAGACTCAAAGCTACGCCTAAGAGGTGGACACAATTTTAAGCCATATGTTTACCGAAAACTCCTATGCGATAATCTCACCCATAACACGGCGGAAGACTGAAGTAAATCGATCAAGTTGTTGGGGCTTTGAGAATGATCAGTCTCTTCTCCGTTGATCTTCAGCACCCCAGTCAGCGACAGAAGATACCCATAGAAGCTTTCACCCTGAAAGAGATGAAACTGAATCATACTATTATTTCAAGTGAAGCATCCTAACTACACAGTGAGGAGCATGCTGACGGGCCATAGTGAAATCTGTTGAGAAATAAAGTGCTCCTGGTGGTTTATTTTTACAGCTTCAGAAACCCTTCATTACACGCAGTTCGGGAGGTAACAACCAACGGTCATTGAGTGAATTGAAAACCCTCAAATCTCTTATATATCGGTCCGACAAATTCTTCGTTGAACTTAAGCTAGACCACTAACTTCGTTGTTAGATAGCTGTATAGGATTCAGATAAAAGGAAAAGCTCCGGAAGAACTTGCTAGGGAGTATTCACAGTGGGAGTCAATGCGAGTAAGAGGGAAAGGTGGACATCTAGAGTTTTGGAGTAACTCTTTGGTTTGAAGCTTTGGCTCAAGTGCTATCGAGTCTTCATGCTTCCTTTCGTCCTCCGCTGGCGAGCTGGGACTGACAAAACTAGATTTCCAGCTGACGAATTGCGCTACTCATGAGTACCAAGTTACTAAAACGGGAAATCAAGATAACATTGACGGATGTAACAAATAGGCACCTACTGTACCTTGATCGGTTTAGACTTTGAGGAAAACTAAAACATACGTGTGCTCAACTTTTGATGGCCACTCGAATCATATAGTTTTTTGAATTATGCAGTTCTTAATTAGTCGATTTTCGACTGGAGAGAGAACCAAGACATCGGCCTCGTGGAACTGGAAATTTTTCGTTTTTGTCTAACACCGTAGTCCACCCAGTATGCCACCTCCGTGGTCGTAATGGACTCTATGAAGAAACATTTTTGAGGTATAAGGAAACTTTCTCTGTAGAAAACCTCTCGCCATGAAATAAACCCACCAGAACAGATCGGGAAACACTAGCTGGAATCTTATCACCACCCCAACAAGAAACACCTCCGGGTAAAATATATTTCAGCAGTCTTTCGGAAAAGAATTCTGTGTGTGCTTTCATCCTGGGATATGAGATCAGTTGGGAACACTAGGCCGAGTCTTATCTTGGTCAGTCAGCAATAACGGTACACACTTCAGTTAATTGACGGTGGTATGGTTTCCTCCGTAAGATCGATATTGTTCGCCCCTCAAGTTTACTCAGACACTTATTAGGCGAAGAATAATCACGAGGCCAATAAGCCATTATGTACCAGATTTTGACAAGACTTGAGGTCAGTCATCTCAACATCCCGATTTGCGCAAAATGTTAAGTTTTGATGAGGCAGGGTTGCTGTTTCGAAACAAACCAAACAGAAATTTTGTGCAAGTAAGCGACATGAAAAAACAACAAAAGATCTGTAGTCGGTAATGCTGTGCTGCAGTGCCTCCTCTGAGAAGTCAAATTTAGTGTCATCGAGCAAGCCTCTGGATTATCCCCGGTCAGTGGCTCCTCGATAGTCCAATCCAGAAGGAAAAGTAACTACGAACAAACGCAGAAACTGCATTCTAGTGTAACAAAAAACAACACTCTGTATAGCATGAAGCAGAGAGTGCAAGAACGCATGTGGTGTTGTTACTGATTGCTCAGCTTGGTGTTCAAATGTGATTGGTTATGTTAGGTTCCAAATATTCAGTCGGCTGATAGGCTGGCCGGTCGGTGTGAAGCAGTGGGTTGTCTGTCAATGGTCTTTGTGAACAATGAAGTGTGATGGACCGATTGATTCATGGGTACGTTCGTGACGACTTCACTGCTGTGCGGAATGTGCGGGCCTTGTCATTAGTTAGTGTTCACAAAGACCCTTCCGTGGGTTGGAAGAATGCGAACTGCAGCCTCGCAGATGACCTGCTTTTCAGGGAGATTTATGACTCTCTGAAATCAAAACCGTTGGTCATCGGCGAAAATGCTAATCCAAGGTGTTCCAAAATCGACTGCTAATCGGAGATGGCTATGAAAACGACCGAAGCTCTTGGGTGGTAAGGAACATAACTGACTTCTTCTTAACTATCTCCTTCCCTGAACGCGATACCTCTTGGTCAGGAACAGTTTCAGCAATACAGACTAGTCATTCATGATGGGAGGACTACTTTACTCACAGATGGTGTTATAGTCAGGGGTTTGTCATATTTTAATTATTCTTGTCATGTTACCCGCCATCATTATTTACCGTTATAGTTACTCGCTACTCATGAGTAAATTATACTAGTTAACGAAAATCGTTTATGGGAGTGCCGGCTTACCACCTCTGCTGTATTTCCATGGTACCCAACACCAACAAAACCGGTTCTGCGGGCGAGTTTGTATGAAATTTTACCGACTGTGGTAACAACTGACGGTTTCGTGGGAACTTAAAAGCACTAGACTCATGAGTTTTAGCCAAGTCACTCTAGCTGGTAAACGGAGCAATCGTGCTGTTTTGCTTTTTTGTCGAAAAGTCACTTTTACTGGATAAGATAAATTCAAGACACAGCTACTTATATGGGATCAGCACCCCTGATAGAATGTTCTCCTATTTTTGCCAAAATAGCCCGTAACAAGAAATTCATGTGGGTGAATCGTGCAGTGTTCAGGATCATTAAAAACTGACATACATTAGTAGTAGTAGTGTCTTGGGGAGCACATACTACTCGCGGGATTGGTAAGTATTGGCTTCCTGAAACACAATTATGGACAGTTTTGGACTGATGTTGAACGTGACTTCGTCAGAGGGACCGAACGCAGTTAGGTAAACGAAGGCATATGAACTACACGACTGCATCCTGCGTGTGGATAATGACTGTATTCTTGTGAACCAGACTGCTGGTATGCATTTACGCATTGTTGTTACATTTGATTCATGTTGGTGACCTCCGAACGAGTGTTCTCAATAGACGACCTACTTAGCAGGCACGTCTTCTGGACGAGGACAGCAGTACTGGTATTAGTAGTAGTAGCAGTAGTATTAGTACTGCAGTGATTAAGACTTTCACCCAATTTTCAGTAAATTGTTAACTGACTGTCGTTTGCACCCCACCTTTCACGCTCAAACCTCAGGTTGTCCCACTGACCCTGTACCCAGAAGCACCATATTCGAATTTCACTTTTGTTAAAGCCTATTAGTGATGCTTGTCCTCTTCCGCATCATGGGTCTCATCCCCGGCATTTTCACCTGGAAGGCGTGTATTGCCATTGCGCCATGGGTTTGAGTTTGGGCACAATGGCTTATCGAGTAGAGAAAACCATATTTTGGTGGGAGGCATTCCCTTGAAGTTAATAGGGTAGATACCGTGTCTCCGTTCGAAGCTGTCGGGCACTTTTGGCTGTCATAGAGGACGATATCTGAACAAGCTTAACCTGGTGATTCGGATCAGCCCAGACGGGAACGGGGTGGTGCATTGGTAATGCACGCACATTCAAGGTGAAAAGGTCGGGGTTCGCACCCTAGAGGATACGCACCATTGATGAGCTGCAACAAGAGCGAAAATCGGGTCTGGTGTCCCCGAGTGCGGGGTTGGTCGGATGACCTGGGACCTGTGACTGAAAGGTGGAGCCCAAAGTACAGTACCCAACAAAGTAAAGTGCAGTCAGTCCCACATTAGTGTATATATATATATAGAAAAGAGAAAATTCGTCTTATAAATGATGTAATGTGCATTTCGCATTCAAATTAGTCAAATAAAATGTGGTTCTTAATCCAAGAGATCGATGCCTTTGATGAGTTTTATGTAAGAAGAAAGTCTATGTTGCACCAGTAGGGGGTTAAAAATGTTCACATGTGTTGCTCATTCAAATATCAATGTTAGTTGTACACTTATTTGCACGTATTTCCAGTCTGAGTATGGCATACTTGTGAGGTATTTCTTGAAACTGCATATTAATAAGCTTAAGCCTATTAATTAATAGGTAGTTTCCATCGGACCTTTTATCTACCAATGGCATTTTTGCGCACACAAATTTGTAGACCCTGCATGGTTGTGTAATGTGAACAATGACCTTTGTAATTATTACTTTTTACCAAACTGACTTAGACTAGCCTGTTGGTGGAATCGAAAGATTTTTCCTTTCCACTGTGGGCGCAGTCAAAGTCTGTTGAATGTCCATTAATTTTCATTGGGGTACTTTAGTCTACGACGAAGGTAGTAAGCGTCCTTTGTGAGCACTAACGGTGTCATTGAAAGGCGTAGTGAAAATGATGCACATGACGTGCGAAGAACTACTCAAGTAACAGTATTGTGGCCCGGGCTTAGACAAACCGTGATACGTGCGTATCATGATGGTGGTGAATGTGACGTACGCACAACGTAGAACGTATACTAATTAACGTGAAAATAATAATGGATTAAACCCCCTAACCGACCGCAGAATGAATGGAAGATGTGTATGTGGAGTGCAGGTACGTGTATGCAGGTCTACAACCTTTGGAATATGTATGTGTATATGATCATGCGTAACATAATGATAATAATAATAATAATATTAATAATAATAGTGATAACATCTATATCCTCTGTAATTCCTAACCTTTCCGGTGTCTTCGCCAAACCAAGCACCATTGCCACCGAAATCCCTAACTCGCTCCGTTAAACATGTCCATCTTTTTTCCTCTCACCGCCATTTTCCCGTTGTCAAGCTTTACAGTGAAGTGATTTCGCAGCAGCTGAGAATTCGCCCTGGGGCTCATGGGACATACTTGACTTGACTTGATTTGAGTTGAGTTGACTTGACTTGGAAGCTCTTTCAAATTGAAACCAAAATGTGAAAGGCTCCAGCATGACCATTTGCCTCGTGATAGTGCTTTACAACCAGTTCATGGGCTTCACAGCGTGGGGTCAAGAAGAGAAGCAATTCATCTGTTAGCCTAGATGCCGCAAGCAAATGATCCCCTAATTAAGTGAATTCTTCAGGCTCGGTAGGTCTTAAGGACTCCAGAACAATCGTCGCTTTCGGCTGGTTTAGGTCCTTTCAGAAGAAGTGATGCCGGGTCAACCTGGTAAATATAAGTAGGCTGGGCACCTTTACCTAGAAAGTGACGTAGTGACTAATGACATCATTGCACTCCCTAAGCCCTGTGGGTATCAGGTGCCGGCCTGTTAATAGATATGTTGCCACAGGGAAGTTCAACATTTTTCAGGCGCTCTAGGGCTTTTGGACAATTTGACGTCTACGTAGTGTGATGGAACCCCCCTTTCTGAAGCATACTACCCAACTTTCCAGCCAGCCTGGTGGCATCGTTTGCACTTTCTGCCCGAACTAAACAATCATGAACTCCGAAATTCTCCTGAACGACTCTAACCATCATGGCTGAATATACATGACTATGGCCACCGGATGTGCGTACTCTACTTCGCAAATGGCGCACTCCACTACCCGTTATGAAAGTGACCGTTATTCCGACTACGTCCATCAACCGTCACACTACAAGGCCCCGTTGTTGTGCTCGTGAAACAAGACTCACGTACCAACATTCCTGGTGAAGGATAGCGAATGCACCTGAAGGAAGACAACACCTCTCGGTTTTAGTCACAAATTAGCGGCCCATGGAGGCCGGTTTCGCATTCTCTCGTGTACTCTTCTTCACAATACGTCTAGCTGGCATAGCCTCTATCGACTCCGACCTTTTTCACTAGGCTCTTGCTCTGTGTGCTGTAATTCGAACGAATTTTGCACCTTCTGGGTGAGGTCAGCTGATCTCAAAATGTTGACTTCCGGGTTAACCAGAGCCAGGTTTGACGGGGTTCGTCATAACAAAACCAAAGGGTGATTTGAATGCATAGGGTAGTTTTCTTGTATATATCTCGTGATTGAAGGTCCAGTGAGTTTCAGCAAGTCGCAAACAATCGGGACTCCAATGTATTTATCGGACGCGCTTTTGAAGCTCGGCCCCCCGAAGTGTGACCAGCGGTCGAAACCGCTCGCGCCATAGTCCTTGAGGTATGTCTTTAGAAGATTATTGATTACTTTGGCCTTATCAGTTCTCACAACAAAGTCTTCGTTCAGCGAATCTATCGACGGACGGACCCCCTCACACGACTTCCTTTTCACACCACGCGGAGTGCGAACTGCCATTTTACTTTCACGACCATCTAAGCTGAAAGTGTTTGCCACATCCTCAGAGACAAGGGTCACTTCTGACCTACTATCCAAAAAAGTAAACTTCTGATGGCCCCGAGGAACCTCCAAATTCACAGGGATGTGCCAAGTTGGGCACACTTTGCTTTCGCGGCCTTGAGGTCACAATTAATAATAATAATAATTCTGTACACTCCCAAAGCATGTCTTACCCATGATCAACATTTTTACAAAAATTAAGAAGTGCGCAAGAGATAGGGGGGGAGGGGGGTAGGAAGAAATAGAGGGGAAATGAGAGGGAGATAAATGCTTGCCTATTAAGGAAGAACGGGAGAGTTCAAGTGAACCCAGGGATGCATTCAAATACGTGCCCGGTGAATTTGAATGTCAAGGTCAGGTGAAGCAGCTAGCTGAGCCAAGCACGAGAAGTAGCTGTGCCTCGGAGTTGGAAGGATGGAACTGGAGAGCTGCTTGCTTGCAGGGGTTACACAAGTGGACTGAGCCAGAAGGCGCCAATCGCCAAACTGCCTAAGAGGGAGATCCACGGAAGAATTGCCGAGTCGAACATGGAAAATGTGGTGGCGGTGAAGTGATTATAAATTTGTTCGTACAAAAATGCAAAGATTGGAACTGCGAGTTCTTATATGGTGGTTGGTCATGGTCATGGGTGGGTCTGATGCGTAATGGAGGGAAGTGTAAGAAGGAAGAACAAAACAGGATATGGCAAAATGGTAGCCGGTGAGGTATACGCTCAACCTGCTTTATGAGTATATGGAGTACCAAGTGGACACAGATTGAGAGCCGACAAGGGCGAGATGGGCAAAGAAGGAAATATTTCGGGCTTGGGCAGAGTAAAATGGATAGGGCGAGAATGACATAATGCAGCGAGGGTTGTCACTGTGAAACACGATAGGGCCATAAACAGAATGGACAGGTGTGCATACAGAGGTAGACGGACACGTAGGGGATGTGATAAGAGTGCCGACAAGAACGATTGATGAGCAAACAGTGGCGGAGGGAGAGTGGTAGGAGCGGGTGACCGGCAAGCGACAGGATTGGATGCTGTAGGGTGAGGAGGGTTGCAGCGTGCATTCCGCAACTGGTGTTAGTGGGTGGGGCTGACGGTGCACCGGACACCCAACCTGAAAAATCACTTCATGAAGTGAACACAAGAGGTGTGACCGACCAGCCTAATTGCTCTCGCGCATCGTTGCAGACGGCCTGTACGCCCGATATGCGCCGGTCGACGTGGGATAGTGGGAACTTTGACAACAGAGCCAACGGAAACAACGGTTTACAGACGGCCATGTAGCATTATTATCCAGGTGCACCAACCAAGGAGGTGATCAGTATTGTGCCCGAGGTGGCTGACCGGCACTGCGGATCACTAGGAAAGAAACTGAGATGGATGAACGCAGTTTGGGTGTGGCCCAGCTGAGGGTCAACGGCTAACGAAAAGAAAAACAAATGTGGAGCACGGGCTCATCGATGCAGCGGATCCCTAAGGCAAATTGAGGCCATGGAACTTGAGACTAAAGAGGGAAACGCTTTGGTGGGAGCTAAAAAATCCAATAGGGCTGTTAAAATTTCACCCAGAGTAGTCATTTAGTAGAAGAGAAGACCAGTTTCTGCATGAAATTATGGAAGAAACTTAGCCGGAGGATAAGGTGGGGGGAGAACTGGTGACATCGTAACTGGATGTTGAGTTCAGGTAATGAGCCACCTCAAGTGGGTGAAATGAGACTGAATTTTCTGGCACAAAATCGCTGAGATAGCGATGGTAGTATGTTTTTTGGGACCTGATGTGGAAAAGAGTCAATGTAAGCAGAGAGATATCAAGGAGAGTCCGGGTAATGTCCACTCTTTTGCTATACATTCCGAGACAGAAAACAAGGTGAGACGTTGCTGGAGGGAGACAGGCGTTGACCGGCAAATAGATGAGGATTAGTACAGAAAACCGAAATGACGAAAAAGAGTTTTATGGAGAAAGGCAGGGTAGACAGACCTCAATGTCGGTCGATTGGCAGACGGACTAAGGCAAAGCTGGGTCTATGGCATGTGAGACTAAGGAAGGAAACGGTGAACTATGGATAACTGAGAGCAGTGAAATTCAGTAGCGAGGTTGGGGTTTGATCTGTATTAGTTAATCAGTAGAAGAGAAAAATTAAATTTTGCATAAAATTATGGAAGAAACTTAGCTCTGGGATACGGTGGAGCGGAAGTGGCGACGTTACAACTGGATGTTGACTTCAGTGGGCGAGCCATGCTAAGTGATGGGAATGAGAGTGGATTTTCCAGTTCATAGTCGCAGAGGTAGCGATTGAGGTATGTGTGATGGGACTCAACGCGGAAAGGAGGCAGGTTAAGCAAAGATTTCGAGGAGCTTTGTGTTTCTTACCTTACTCGTGCAAATAATTGCACGAAAGTCATATATATGTATATATATATATACATATACATATAAATATACGCATATATGCTTGTATATGTATGTATAGCGGACCAGGGGGTAGTTACTGATGCACCCCTCGTAGCGTAGTTGAGGTTGGTTTCAGGGCCGCAGACATGATATAATTAAATAAAAGTATTAAATCGTGGCGCATGTTGGGCATATAAACAAACTGTGAGGAGTATTACGGTGGCCTCTGTAGTGCTACCAATAAAGCACTCGATGACGAAGACTATCAAATTTGTTTATTTGAACAATGACCGTTTTTGGTGGCGCCACTTGCTCCGCCTGTGTACGTCGTCTGCACGCCGTTGCGCTCCTCCAAT
The DNA here is from genome assembly GCA_948099385.1 of Fasciola hepatica. Taxonomy (NCBI): domain Eukaryota; kingdom Metazoa; phylum Platyhelminthes; class Trematoda; order Plagiorchiida; family Fasciolidae; genus Fasciola; species Fasciola hepatica. The sequence continues at coordinate 2,062,728 of CANUEZ040000104.1, read as the reverse complement.
ACACACGTTGTCCCGCTCCAGCGTTTTGAGTTCTGCTTTGCGCGCTGCCGAGTATATTCACTATCGTGTCACATACCGAGGACCACGGGCTATAGACTCTATACGGGAGCAGGTCCTGACTTAACTGACATAAATCCTAAACTGGTGAGCCCGAAGAACAAATTAATTCTCGAAGTACATTCGTAAGTCCCTCAATCACATTTATTCGTTTACATATACACTTTTCCGATATATAAACGGTAAATTCCGGATATCAGTTACCATATCCCTTATATATATTTTCTCATATCCATATTATAAGTGTTTCACTTTTGCTGCACTGACCTCTTTATATCATTTTACATTTGATATACCATTGCAACTATGGCTAGCAACGACCGTAAACCTGACCCGGAACCGTCCGTTTCGACAGTCTCCCTAGCCGTCCCTCAGTTTTTTATTGATGACCCTCAGCTCTGGTTTCATATGTTGGAGGCAGAGTTCGAATCACATAGAATTACAAGCGAACGAACCCGTTACTTGTGGACTATCGGTCGCCTTCCCCGTGACGTTGCTACTCAGATACGCGACGTAATATTTAATAACAGTTCTTACACAGCCGTGAAAGACGCGGTAATCTCTTGTCTTTTACCGTCAGAATCGTCCAGACTAAAACGGCTGACCCAAGGGACAGAGTTAGGTAGCAAGAAGCCCTCTGCATTACTGAGAGAAATGCAGCAGCTGGCAGGGCAACTTTTAGAGGAAAACGTCCTCAAAGAGTTGTGGGTACAGCGACTGCCACCCAACATTCAAGCACTGCTCGAGGTTTCCAGCCACCTTAAGCTCACAGAAGCGGCTAAACTGGCGGACGGTATTATGGACCGGTACCATCCACAAATTACCGCCGTAACAAACTCGAGCAGCCCCCAGACCACAGCTCCCACCGTAGAAACACACCCCGAGGATACTCTGATAGCTGCTTTCGAGCGGGCTTTCAGACGTTTTTCCTCTCCTGGTTGTTCTCACTGTAGAAACCATATATCTTATCACAACTCTGACCGACGTGAACGTCTCAGAAGCCCTTCCCCTAACCGCCTGGTTAACCCATCTCGATCAACGTATTGTCGATACCACAAACGGTTTGGGGAGAAGGCTCGGCGCTGCGAAGCCGGTTGCACCTTCCCAGGTGCCAAACAGGGAAACTAATATCCCGACGCGTTCCGGCGACTAACGCGGTCGGCAGCCATAATAGCAGTCGTCTGTTGCATGTCCGAGATTTAGTTTCCAATAGCCTGTTCCTAATTGACACCGGTGCAGCAGTAAGTGTCATTCCAAAGGAGGCAGGTGATGCAACGAACCCGTCAGTCCAACAACTCCGTGCTGCCAATGGCACTCCCATTGCTACTTACGGCCGTAAGTCACTTACACTCAACTTAGGACTACGCCGCACCTTCCGCTGGGTGTTCATAGTAGCGGACGTCCCTTATCCCATACTAGGCATCGATTTCCTAGACCATTTCGACCTCCTGATCGATGCACGAGGCCGGAGAGTTGTCGACCGGCAGACTTCTCTTTCCGTAACCGGGTCGTATTCCTCCGTGAATCACATCACGCCCCTATACATCGAACCGCAGGCCGAACACCCGTACGCAGACCTACTTTCAGCTTACCCGGCAATGCTAAGACAATCTGGCCCCCTTCCCGCGGTGACCACTAACGTTACCCACCATATTGTCACTAAAGGACCCCCAGCATTTAGCCGACCACGTCGCTTGACCTTAGACAAGCTACGCGTAGCACAGGCTGAGTTTGAACACATGCTAGAACTAGGCATAATACGCCCGTCCAGTAGCCCTTGGGCCTCGCCCCTTCACATGGTTCCTAAACCTAATGGCGATTGGCGCCCCTGCGGTGACTACAGGGCCCTCAACCAGGCTACTGTCCCGGACAGATACCCCATTCCACATATTCAAGATCTTACTTCTACCCTGTCTGGTTGTTCTGTTTTCAGCAGAATCGACCTCGTCAGAGCATACCACCAAATCCCAGTAGCAGAGGCTGACATCCCTAAAACCGCTATCACAACTCCATTCGGACTATTCGAGTTTTTGCGCATGCCTTTTGGGCTCAGCAATGCAGCCCAAACCTTTCAAAGGTTTATGCATGAGGCAACACGCGGTTTGAAGAATGTCTACGTGTACTTAGACGATATTTTGGTGGCAAGTTCTTCAAAAGAAGAGCATATGACACACCTGCGTGCTCTTTTTGAGCGCCTTAGCCAACACGGTGTAACCATTAACTCTGCTAAGTGCGAATTAGGTAAGACGACCATCACGTTCCTAGGTCACGAAATCTCAGCCTCAGGCATACAGCCCCTGCCTGACAAGGTGGCGGCAATTCGCGACTATCCTGAGCCTCACTCTTACCGACAGTTGCGCCAATTTTCTGGCCTGGTTAACTTTTATCGCCGCTTTATCCCACACTGCGCCGAAATAATGCAGCCTCTAACAGACCTTTTACGTGGAGGTAAGCGGAAATTCATTTTTCCCGACACGGCGCAGGCAGCGTTTACTTTGATCAAGGATGCTATCGCCAACATAGCACTCCTTGCACATCCCGATCCTTCTGCTGCCCTGGCATTAGGAACAGATGCTTCGGACACGGCTGTTGGCGCAGTGTTGCAGCAATTCGTCAACAATTCATGGCAACCAATAGCTTTCTTCTCCAAGCGTCTCCAGCCTGCGGAATCCCGATATAGTACGTTCAGCAGAGAACTTCTGGCAATCTATTTGGGTATCCGACACTTCCGGCACACACTCGAGGGCCAATTGTTCACAGTGTTTACAGATCATAAACCACTAGTGTACGCCCTCCAGTCAGCTTCTGACCGATATTCGCCACGCGAGATTCGCCACTTAGACTATGTTTCGCAGTTTACTACGGACATTCGACACGTCTCTGGGGCACACAATCCCGTAGCAGACGCACTCTCACGCGTCCACAATATCGACTACCCACTACCCATGGGCATAGACCTAGAAGCAATCGCCGCAGCCCAAACGACAGATCCTGAGGTAGAGCAACTCAGACACAACAGCTCCCTGCACCTAGTGGCAGTGGCCCTTCCAACTTCGGACGTAACTATCATTTGCGATGTGTCACAAGGTCGACCCCGACCACTGGTTCCTGCCAGTTTTCGCCGACGAGTTTTTACCAGCCTCCACAACTTATCGCACCCTGGGGTAACCGCCTCAGTGAAACCGAGCGATTCGTCTGGCCTTGCGTCAAACGTGACGTACGTCTTTGGGCTCGTGCTTGTCTCCAGTGCCAACGAGTTAAGATACATCGTCACACCAAATCTACTTTAGGCACATTCTGCGAACCGAACGCACGCTTTCATCATGTGCATGTGGATCTCGTGGGGCCACTTCCGCCATCCAATGGCTGCGTCTACATCCTCACTTGCGTAGATCGTTTCACTCGCTGGCCACAGGCCATACCTATTCCTCGCCCAACCTCAGAGGAAGCTGCAAAAGCATTTCTAACCGGTTGGGTGAGTCAGTTCGGTTGCCCTGCTATCGTGACCACTGATCGCGGTTCTCATTTCGACGGCGCCTTCCACGAGCTACTAAACGCATTCGGTTGTCGACACAACAAGACGACAGCCTATCATCCTCAGGCCAATGGCATGGTGGAGCGATTCCATCGCCAGCTGAAAGCTTCCCTTCGTGCTCGTGATAATCCATTATGGAGTGAAGTTTTGCCGATCGTTCTCTTAGGACTGCGTAACACCGTTAAAGCCGATATGGGTGTTACGGCGGCTGAACTGGTTTATGGTTGCACACTACGACTTCCAGGTGAGTTGGTTTCTCCATTACCACCTATGAGTTTTAATTACGGGGATTACGCAAAACGGCTGTCGCACCAAATGCGGGTGATAAAGCCCACCCCACCACGAGAACAAACCCTCAGCAACTACATACCTACCGCTCTAGCTACCACCAGCCATGTTTTTATTCGAGTAGATGCAGTGCGATCACCACTGCAGGCGGCTTACTCTGGCCCGTTCCGCGTCGTCCAGCGAAAGGAAAAGAAATACGTGGTGGACGTCGAGGGCAGGAAGGAGACCATCAGCATAGACCGCCTCAAACCAGCCTTCATCGAGGCAGAACCCACCTCGAACAACCCTCTCAGTGTCCCTACCTGCTCACAACCTTCGGTTAGTCGTCACGAGTCGGCCCCTGTTACTCCCACTAACGACCCCTTGTTACCTGTTGCAACACCAAACTCCACGAAAGACACAGCTGCACCGATCAACAGGAGAAATCGACGCGGCCGCGAGCTGCGACAGCCAACGAGGTTTTCTGAATGTGTAACAGTTGTATATATTTAAGTTTACTCTTCATATTCAACTTGTACATAGTCCTATTATACATGAATGCACGACCACGTGGTGATCACGACAAGAGTGGCGGCAGCCTGTATTGCGCCGGTATGTCCCCCTCAGTCGAATATCCGATCGCGCCTCGAGGCGCAGCTTCCTTGTGTTTCTTTCCTTCCAGCTCGTCCCGTCAGACAGAACCAGATGGAATTCCAGGATCTCGCATGGCTCCAACACAAGGCTCACTGGATCGCGACTGGACCCATTTGACGCCGGACGCTGGCTCGCTTACGAAGGCAATGACAACCACAGGGACACGGAACTTTGGGATATGCCGACAACGACAAACCCTACAACACAACCACCACTGCCAGGTCACGAACAGGATCTACCCCGGTCGGAACATTTTGAGGAGGACGCAATTTTGCGATCGACGCACAGCGACCAGTGTGAGTCATGGAGAACGGCTTGTGCTGGCTTCGCTGTTGTGTTTGACCGCGGCGGGAGGCATGGAAAACGTCTCTCGCCACCGAATCCGACGTACCCATCACGGGTCGAAGCCCAACTGCGTCGGCCTTCTAGGGGGAGACCCCTGTAGTGCTACCAATAAAGCACTCGATGACGAAGACTATCAAATTTGTTTATTTGAACAATGACCGTTTTTGGTGGCGCCACTTGCTCCGCCTGTGTACGTCGTCTGCACGCCGTTGCGCTCCTCCAATACACACGTTGTCCCGCTCCAGCGTTTTGAGTTCTGCTTTGCGCGCTGCCGAGTATATTCACTATCGTGTCACATACCGAGGACCACGGGCTATAGACTCTATACGGGAGCAGGTCCTGACTTAACTGACATAAATCCTAAACCTCTCTAAAAATGCAAACGCATCTGGAAGGACTTATTTCAAAGTGAACTTGGCGGGATTCGATGAGTCGGTATAGAAGAAAAATTAGTGAACGCAGACATGCTATGAATAGGTCGACGGCGAAGTCTAAGGAGAAGCGGTCAAACGAAGCATTCAGAAATCGAAAGCGGGGAAATTATTTTGGAAGGTAAGGTAATGCCAGAAAGCAGAGCAGTGTCTCAAAGGTCGAAGCTTCTCTGGTGAGCCAGACTTTCGGTCATGTGAACTTTGAATAAAGGCAGGTAGTTTGGACAGAAAGGAATTTTTTAATAGCATGCGCAAATACATACTTTGACTGAGAAGATCTGATGAGCATAGGAAGTTTACTCCAGATTCTGGAGTACGTGAAGGGAAGGAACTTAGAACAGAACAGTCCTCACAGAGGGCGTGTAATAGTATACTGTCTTTTGCATTGTGAATATCCAGTATCCGGGGAGAAGCGTAACGGGTGGGAGGAATGGGATTGCTTAGCCAATAGTTTACACAGAAACACCAGGTTCAGCTTGATGCTGCGAAGCCACAACGGTTCGACTTTTAGAGTTACACATCGTTCCCTTTAGTTTAGGTTGGGTGACCAACCGATAGGCCGCCTTTCGAATCTCTTCTGAATAAATTCAATAATAATACTGTCGGATTTTTGCATACTAGAGAAGATTAAGGGACAATATTCGAGAAGGGGCCTGGCATGTACTTTGTACGTGTAAAGAATGCTCTGCCCAAGCTGGAAGGATCTGAACAGAAGACCAGAACATTTTTAGCCTTTGCCGTCTTGGAAGACAGCATGTTCGGAGAAGTTGAAAGAGCAAGAATAACCTAGGCCAGGGCCTCTCACTAAGGTCTGGTTGTCGACGGGTGAACCACCGATGCAAAAGGAACCAGGAGGAACCCAGAATTTGTAAGAAAATACACTTATCGAAGGAGAATTTCATCGCCCAGGTTGGGCACCACTCATCAGGGGCAGCTAAGTCTGAGGAGGTTTTAGGAATAGTAGTGCTGAGATCGCCAGGCGAAAAAGTGTAGTCTATCTTAATGTCGTCCGCGATCAAGAACGGAGTGCCATTAAGTATTGTGAGAAACATATCGTTGATATATAGGAGGAGAAGAAAGGGGCCCGAACGCTGCCCTGAATAACACCGCTAGAAACAGGCCTGGGGTCGGAGGTGTGCCCGTTATTCAAGATAGCCTGTGAAGGATGGGATAATTAAAACGAGAACCAAGAAGGTAGCGGATCGATGATGCCAAGTGATCATAGCTTTGTTAGAAGGTGGGGGTGAGGTACATGATTAAATGCCTCAGATAAGTCAAGATGAGGAACAAAAGATTTCCCACTTTCAGCGGAGTCAGTGATAAGGTTCAGAAAATCATACTGGCAAGTCATGCAGGATCGTGAACAGAGGAATCCATGTTGGTTGTCATTCATAAGGTTGGAGCCTAATAATTAGTTATTAACGTGATCTTCAACTGGTTGTCCCATTATTCTGGATAAAATGGCGGTATGGTTTATAGAGCGATAATTATATGCCTTACGTAAAGGTCCCTTTTCATGAACGGGAACGAGTACCCACCATATTTTGGTGGGAGGCATTCCCTTGAAGTTAATAGGGTAGATACCGTGTCTCCGTTCGAAGCTGTCGGGCACTTCTGGCTGTCATAGAGGACGATATCTGAACAAGCTTAACCTGGTGATTCGGATCAGCCCAGACGGGAACGGGGTGGTGCATTGGTAATGCACGCACATTCAAGGTGAAAAGGTCGGGGTTCGCACCCTAGAGGATACGCACCATTGATGAGCTGCAACAAGAGCGAAAATCGGGTCTGGTGTCCCCGAGTGCGGGGTTGGTCGGATGACCTGGGACCTGTGACTGAAAGGTGGAGCCCAAAGTACAGTACCCAACAAAGTAAAGTGCAGTCAGTCCCACATTAGTGTATATATATATAGAAAAGAGAAAATTCGTCTTATAAATGATGTAATGTGCATTTCGCATTCAAATTAGTCAAATAAAATGTGGTTCTTAATCCAAGAGATCGATGCCTTTGATGAGTTTTATGTAAGAAGAAAGTCTATGTTGCACCAGTAGGGGGTTAAAAATGTTCACATGTGTTGCTCATTCAAATATCAATGTTAGTTGTACACTTATTTGCACGTATTTCCAGTCTGAGTATGGCATACTTGTGAGGTATTTCTTGAAACTGCATATTAATAAGCTTAAGCCTATTAATTAATAGGTAGTTTCCATCGGACCTTTTATCTACCAATGGCATTTTTGCGCACACAAATTTGTAGACCCTGCATGGTTGTGTAATGTGAACAATGACCTTTGTAATTATTACTTTTTACCAAACTGACTTAGACTAGCCTGTTGGTGGAATCGAAAGATTTTTCCTTTCCACTGTGGACGCAGTCAAAGTCTGTTGAATGTCCATTAATTTTCATTGGGGTACTTTAGTCTACGACGAAGGTAGTAAGCGTCCTTTGTGAGCACTAACGGTGTCATTGAAAGGCGTAGTGAAAATGATGCACATGACGTGCGAAGAACTACTCAAGTAACAGTATTGTGGCCCGGGCTTAGACAAACCGTGATACGTGCGTATCATGATGGTGGTGAATGTGACGTACGCACAACGTAGAACGTATACTAATTAACGTGAAAATAATAATGGATTAAACCCCCTAACCGACCGCAGAATGAATGGAAGATGTGTATGTGGAGTGCAGGTACGTGTATGCAGGTCTACAACCTTTGGAATATGTATGTGTATATGATCATGCGTAACATAATGATAATAATAATAATAATATTAATAATAATAGTGATAACATCTATATCCTCTGTAATTCCTAACCTTTCCGGTGTCTTCGCCAAACCAAGCACCATTGCCACCGAAATCCCTAACTCGCTCCGTTAAACATGTCCATCTTTTTTCCTCTCACCGCCATTTTCCCGTTGTCAAGCTTTACAGTGAAGTGATTTCGCAGCAGCTGAGAATTCGCCCTGGGGCTCATGGGACATACTTGACTTGACTTGATTTGAGTTGAGTTGACTTGACTTGGAAGCTCTTTCAAATTGAAACCAAAATGTGAAAGGCTCCAGCATGACCATTTGCCTCGTGATAGTGCTTTACAACCAGTTCATGGGCTTCACAGCGTGGGGTCAAGAAGAGAAGCAATTCATCTGTTAGCCTAGATGCCGCAAGCAAATGATCCCCTAATTAAGTGAATTCTTCAGGCTCGGTAGGTCTTAAGGACTCCAGAACAATCGTCGCTTTCGGCTGGTTTAGGTCCTTTCAGAAGAAGTGATGCCGGGTCAACCTGGTAAATATAAGTAGGCTGGGCACCTTTACCTAGAAAGTGACGTAGTGACTAATGACATCATTGCACTCCCTAAGCCCTGTGGGTATCAGGTGCCGGCCTGTTAATAGATATGTTGCCACAGGGAAGTTCAACATTTTTCAGGCGCTCTAGGGCTTTTGGACAATTTGACGTCTACGTAGTGTGATGGAACCCCCCTTTCTGAAGCATACTACCCAACTTTCCAGCCAGCCTGGTGGCATCGTTTGCACTTTCTGCCCGAACTAAACAATCATGAACTCCGAAATTCTCCTGAACGACTCTAACCATCATGGCTGAATATACATGACTATGGCCACCGGATGTGCGTACTCTACTTCGCAAATGGCGCACTCCACTACCCGTTATGAAAGTGACCGTTATTCCGACTACGTCCATCAACCGTCACACTACAAGGCCCCGTTGTTGTGCTCGTGAAACAAGACTCACGTACCAACATTCCTGGTGAAGGATAGCGAATGCACCTGAAGGAAGACAACACCTCTCGGTTTTAGTCACAAATTAGCGGCCCATGGAGGCCGGTTTCGCATTCTCTCGTGTACTCTTCTTCACAATACGTCTAGCTGGCATAGCCTCTATCGACTCCGACCTTTTTCACTAGGCTCTTGCTCTGTGTGCTGTAATTCGAACGAATTTTGCACCTTCTGGGTGAGGTCAGCTGATCTCAAAATGTTGACTTCCGGGTTAACCAGAGCCAGGTTTGACGGGGTTCGTCATAACAAAACCAAAGGGTGATTTGAATGCATAGGGTAGTTTTCTTGTATATATCTCGTGATTGAAGGTCCAGTGAGTTTCAGCAAGTCGCAAACAATCGGGACTCCAATGTATTTATCGGACGCGCTTTTGAAGCTCGGCCCCCCGAAGTGTGACCAGCGGTCGAAACCGCTCGCGCCATAGTCCTTGAGGTATGTCTTTAGAAGATTATTGATTACTTTGGCCTTATCAGTTCTCACAACAAAGTCTTCGTTCAGCGAATCTATCGACGGACGGACCCCCTCACACGACTTCCTTTTCACACCACGCGGAGTGCGAACTGCCATTTTACTTTCACGACCATCTAAGCTGAAAGTGTTTGCCACATCCTCAGAGACAAAGGTCACTTCTGACCTACTATCCAAAAAAGTAAACTTCTGATGGCCCCGAGGAACCTCCAAATTCACAGGGATGTGCCAAGTTGGGCACACTTTGCTTTCGCGGCCTTGAGGTCACAATTAATAATAATAATAATTCTGTACACTCCCAAAGCATGTCTTACCCATGATCAACATTTTTACAAAAATTAAGAAGTGCGCAAGAGATAGGGGGGGAGGGGGGTAGGAAGAAATAGAGGGGAAATGAGAGGGAGATAAATGCTTGCCTATTAAGGAAGAACGGGAGAGTTCAAGTGAACCCAGGGATGCATTCAAATACGTGCCCGGTGAATTTGAATGTCAAGGTCAGGTGAAGCAGCTAGCTGAGCCAAGCACGAGAAGTAGCTGTGCCTCGGAGTTGGAAGGATGGAACTGGAGAGCTGCTTGCTTGCAGGGGTTACACAAGTGGACTGAGCCAGAAGGCGCCAATCGCCAAACTGCCTAAGAGGGAGATCCACGGAAGAATTGCCGAGTCGAACATGGAAAATGTGGTGGCGGTGAAGTGATTATAAATTTGTTCGTACAAAAATGCAAAGATTGGAACTGCGAGTTCTTATATGGTGGTTGGTCATGGTCATGGGTGGGTCTGATGCGTAATGGAGGGAAGTGTAAGAAGGAAGAACAAAACAGGATATGGCAAAATGGTAGCCGGTGAGGTATACGCTCAACCTGCTTTATGAGTATATGGAGTACCAAGTGGACACAGATTGAGAGCCGACAAGGGCGAGATGGGCAAAGAAGGAAATATTTCGGGCTTGGGCAGAGTAAAATGGATAGGGCGAGAATGACATAATGCAGCGAGGGTTGTCACTGTGAAACACGATAGGGCCATAAACAGAATGGACAGGTGTGCATACAGAGGTAGACGGACACGTAGGGGATGTGATAAGAGTGCCGACAAGAACGATTGATGAGCAAACAGTGGCGGAGGGAGAGTGGTAGGAGCGGGTGACCGGCAAGCGACAGGATTGGATGCTGTAGGGTGAGGAGGGTTGCAGCGTGCATTCCGCAACTGGTGTTAGTGGGTGGGGCTGACGGTGCACCGGACACCCAACCTGAAAAATCACTTCATGAAGTGAACACAAGAGGTGTGACCGACCAGCCTAATTGCTCTCGCGCATCGTTGCAGACGGCCTGTACGCCCGATATGCGCCGGTCGACGTGGGATAGTGGGAACTTTAACAACAGAGCCAACGGAAACAACGGTTTACAGACGGCCATGTAGCATTATTATCCAGGTGCACCAACCAAGGAGGTGATCAGTATTGTGCCCGAGGTGGCTGACCGGCACTGCGGATCACTAGGAAAGAAACTGAGATGGATGAACGCAGTTTGGGTGTGGCCCAGCTGAGGGTCAACGGCCAACGAAAAGAAAAACAAATGTGGAGCACGGGCTCATCGATGCAGCGGATCCCTAAGGCAAATTGAGGCCATGGAACTTGAGACTAAAGAGGGAAACGCTTTGGTGGGAGCTAAAAAATCCAATAGGGCTGTTAAAATTTCACCCAGAGTAGTCATTTAGTAGAAGAGAAGACCAGTTTCTGCATGAAATTATGGAAGAAACTTAGCCGGAGGATAAGGTGGGGGGAGAACTGGTGACATCGTAACTGGATGTTGAGTTCAGGTAATGGGCCACCTCAAGTGGGTGAAATGAGACTGAATTTTCTGGCACAAAATCGCTGAGATAGCGATGGTAGTATGTTTTTTGGGACCTGATGTGGAAAAGAGTCAATGTAAGCAGAGAGATATCAAGGAGAGTCCGGGTAATGTCCACTCTTTTGCTATACATTCCGAGACAGAAAACAAGGTGAGACGTTGCTGGAGGGAGACAGGCGTTGACCGGCAAATAGATGAGGATTAGTACAGAAAACCGAAATGACGAAAAAGAGTTTTATGGAGAAAGGCAGGGTAGACAGACCTCAATGTCGGTCGATTGGCAGACGGACTAAGGCAAAGCTGGGTCTATGGCATGTGAGACTAAGGAAGGAAACGGTGAACTATGGATAACTGAGAGCCGTGAAATTCAGTAGCGAGGTTGGGGTTTGATCTGTATTAGTTAATCAGTAGAAGAGAAAAATTAAATTTTGCATAAAATTATGGAAGAAACTTAGCTCTGGGATACGGTGGAGCGGAAGTGGCGACGTTACAACTGGATGTTGACTTCAGTGGGCGAGCCATGCTAAGTGATGGGAATGAGAGTGGATTTTCCAGTTCATAGTCGCAGAGGTAGCGATTGAGGTATGTGTGATGGGACTCAACGCGGAAAGGAGGCAGGTTAAGCAAAGATTTCGAGGAGCTTTGTGTTTCTTACCTTACTCGTGCAAATAATTGCACGAAAGTCATATATATGTATATATATATATACATATACATATAAATATACGCATATATGCTTGTATATGTATGTATAGCGGACCAGGGGGTAGTTACTGATGCACCCCTCGTAGCGTAGTTGAGGTTGGTTTCAGGGCCGCAGACATGATATAATTAAATAAAAGTATTAAATCGTGGCGCATGTTGGGCATATAAACAAACTGTGAGGAGTATTACGGTGGCCTCTGTAGTGCTACCAATAAAGCACTCGATGACGAAGACTATCAAATTTGTTTATTTGAACAATGACCGTTTTTGGTGGCGCCACTTGCTCCGCCTGTGTACGTCGTCTGCACGCCGTTGCGCTCCTCCAATACACACGTTGTCCCGCTCCAGCGTTTTGAGTTCTGCTTTGCGCGCTGCCGAGTATATTCACTATCGTGTCACATACCGAGGACCACGGGCTATAGACTCTATACGGGAGCAGGTCCTGACTTAACTGACATAAATCCTAAACTGGTGAGCCCGAAGAACAAATTAATTCTCGAAGTACATTCGTAAGTCCCTCAATCACATTTATTCGTTTACATATACACTTTTCCGATATATAAACGGTAAATTCCGGATATCAGTTACCATATCCCTTATATATATTTTCTCATATCCATATTATAAGTGTTTCACTTTTGCTGCACTGACCTCTTTATATCATTTTACATTTGATATACCATTGCAACTATGGCTAGCAACGACCGTAAACCTGACCCGGAACCGTCCGTTTCGACAGTCTCCCTAGCCGTCCCTCAGTTTTTTATTGATGACCCTCAGCTCTGGTTTCATATGTTGGAGGCAGAGTTCGAATCACATAGAATTACAAGCGAACGAACCCGTTACTTGTGGACTATCGGTCGCCTTCCCCGTGACGTTGCTACTCAGATACGCGACGTAATATTTAATAACAGTTCTTACACAGCCGTGAAAGACGCGGTAATCTCTTGTCTTTTACCGTCAGAATCGTCCAGACTAAAACGGCTGACCCAAGGGACAGAGTTAGGTAGCAAGAAGCCCTCTGCATTACTGAGAGAAATGCAGCAGCTGGCAGGGCAACTTTTAGAGGAAAACGTCCTCAAAGAGTTGTGGGTACAGCGACTGCCACCCAACATTCAAGCACTGCTCGAGGTTTCCAGCCACCTTAAGCTCACAGAAGCGGCTAAACTGGCGGACGGTATTATGGACCGGTACCATCCACAAATTACCGCCGTAACAAACTCGAGCAGCCCCCAGACCACAGCTCCCACCGTAGAAACACACCCCGAGGATACTCTGATAGCTGCTTTCGAGCGGGCTTTCAGACGTTTTTCCTCTCCTGGTTGTTCTCACTGTAGAAACCATATATCTTATCACAACTCTGACCGACGTGAACGTCTCAGAAGCCCTTCCCCTAACCGCCTGGTTAACCCATCTCGATCAACGTATTGTCGATACCACAAACGGTTTGGGGAGAAGGCTCGGCGCTGCGAAGCCGGTTGCACCTTCCCAGGTGCCAAACAGGGAAACTAATATCCCGACGCGTTCCGGCGACTAACGCGGTCGGCAGCCATAATAGCAGTCGTCTGTTGCATGTCCGAGATTTAGTTTCCAATAGCCTGTTCCTAATTGACACCGGTGCAGCAGTAAGTGTCATTCCAAAGGAGGCAGGTGATGCAACGAACCCGTCAGTCCAACAACTCCGTGCTGCCAATGGCACTCCCATTGCTACTTACGGCCGTAAGTCACTTACACTCAACTTAGGACTACGCCGCACCTTCCGCTGGGTGTTCATAGTAGCGGACGTCCCTTATCCCATACTAGGCATCGATTTCCTAGACCATTTCGACCTCCTGATCGATGCACGAGGCCGGAGAGTTGTCGACCGGCAGACTTCTCTTTCCGTAACCGGGTCGTATTCCTCCGTGAATCACATCACGCCCCTATACATCGAACCGCAGGCCGAACACCCGTACGCAGACCTACTTTCAGCTTACCCGGCAATGCTAAGACAATCTGGCCCCCTTCCCGCGGTGACCACTAACGTTACCCACCATATTGTCACTAAAGGACCCCCAGCATTTAGCCGACCACGTCGCTTGACCTTAGACAAGCTACGCGTAGCACAGGCTGAGTTTGAACACATGCTAGAACTAGGCATAATACGCCCGTCCAGTAGCCCTTGGGCCTCGCCCCTTCACATGGTTCCTAAACCTAATGGCGATTGGCGCCCCTGCGGTGACTACAGGGCCCTCAACCAGGCTACTGTCCCGGACAGATACCCCATTCCACATATTCAAGATCTTACTTCTACCCTGTCTGGTTGTTCTGTTTTCAGCAGAATCGACCTCGTCAGAGCATACCACCAAATCCCAGTAGCAGAGGCTGACATCCCTAAAACCGCTGTCACAACTCCATTCGGACTATTCGAGTTTTTGCGCATGCCTTTTGGGCTCAGCAATGCAGCCCAAACCTTTCAAAGGTTTATGCATGAGGCAACACGCGGTTTGAAGAATGTCTACGTGTACTTAGACGATATTTTGGTGGCAAGTTCTTCAAAAGAAGAGCATATGACACACCTGCGTGCTCTTTTTGAGCGCCTTAGCCAACACGGTGTAACCATTAACTCTGCTAAGTGCGAATTAGGTAAGACGACCATCACGTTCCTAGGTCACGAAATCTCAGCCTCAGGCATACAGCCCCTGCCTGACAAGGTGGCGGCAATTCGCGACTATCCTGAGCCTCACTCTTACCGACAGTTGCGCCAATTTTCTGGCCTGGTTAACTTTTATCGCCGCTTTATCCCACACTGCGCCGAAATAATGCAGCCTCTAACAGACCTTTTACGTGGAGGTAAGCGGAAATTCATTTTTCCCGACACGGCGCAGGCAGCGTTTACTTTGATCAAGGATGCTATCGCCAACATAGCACTCCTTGCACATCCCGATCCTTCTGCTGCCCTGGCATTAGGAACAGATGCTTCGGACACGGCTGTTGGCGCAGTGTTGCAGCAATTCGTCAACAATTCATGGCAACCAATAGCTTTCTTCTCCAAGCGTCTCCAGCCTGCGGAATCCCGATATAGTACGTTCAGCAGAGAACTTCTGGCAATCTATTTGGGTATCCGACACTTCCGGCACACACTCGAGGGCCAATTGTTCACAGTGTTTACAGATCATAAACCACTAGTGTACGCCCTCCAGTCAGCTTCTGACCGATATTCGCCACGCGAGATTCGCCACTTAGACTATGTTTCGCAGTTTACTACGGACATTCGACACGTCTCTGGGGCACACAATCCCGTAGCAGACGCACTCTCACGCGTCCACAATATCGACTACCCACTACCCATGGGCATAGACCTAGAAGCAATCGCCGCAGCCCAAACGACAGATCCTGAGGTAGAGCAACTCAGACACAACAGCTCCCTGCACCTAGTGGCAGTGGCCCTTCCAACTTCGGACGTAACTATCATTTGCGATGTGTCACAAGGTCGACCCCGACCACTGGTTCCTGCCAGTTTTCGCCGACGAGTTTTTACCAGCCTCCACAACTTATCGCACCCTGGGGTAACCGCCTCAGTGAAACTAGTCACCGAGCGATTCGTCTGGCCTTGCGTCAAACGTGACGTACGTCTTTGGGCTCGTGCTTGTCTCCAGTGCCAACGAGTTAAGATACATCGTCACACCAAATCTACTTTAGGCACATTCTGCGAACCGAACGCACGCTTTCATCATGTGCATGTGGATCTCGTGGGGCCACTTCCGCCATCCAATGGCTGCGTCTACATCCTCACTTGCGTAGATCGTTTCACTCGCTGGCCACAGGCCATACCTATTCCTCGCCCAACCTCAGAGGAAGCTGCAAAAGCATTTCTAACCGGTTGGGTGAGTCAGTTCGGTTGCCCTGCTATCGTGACCACTGATCGCGGTTCTCATTTCGACGGCGCCTTCCACGAGCTACTAAACGCATTCGGTTGTCGACACAACAAGACGACAGCCTATCATCCTCAGGCCAATGGCATGGTGGAGCGATTCCATCGCCAGCTGAAAGCTTCCCTTCGTGCTCGTGATAATCCATTATGGAGTGAAGTTTTGCCGATCGTTCTCTTAGGACTGCGTAACACCGTTAAAGCCGATATGGGTGTTACGGCGGCTGAACTGGTTTATGGTTGCACACTACGACTTCCAGGTGAGTTGGTTTCTCCATTACCACCTATGAGTTTTAATTACGGGGATTACGCAAAACGGCTGTCGCACCAAATGCGGGTGATAAAGCCCACCCCACCACGAGAACAAACCCTCAGCAACTACATACCTACCGCTCTAGCTACCACCAGCCATGTTTTTATTCGAGTAGATGCAGTGCGATCACCACTGCAGGCGGCTTACTCTGGCCCGTTCCGCGTCGTCCAGCGAAAGGAAAAGAAATACGTGGTGGACGTCGAGGGCAGGAAGGAGACCATCAGCATAGACCGCCTCAAACCAGCCTTCATCGAGGCAGAACCCACCTCGAACAACCCTCTCAGTGTCCCTACCTGCTCACAACCTTCGGTTAGTCGTCACGAGTCGGCCCCTGTTACTCCCACTAACGACCCCTCGTTACCTGTTGCAACACCAAACTCCACGAAAGACACAGCTGCACCGATCAACAGGAGAAATCGACGCGGCCGCGAGCTGCGACAGCCAACGAGGTTTTCTGAATGTGTAACAGTTGTATATATTTAAGTTTACTCTTCATATTCAACTTGTACATAGTCCTATTATACATGAATGCACGACCACGTGGTGATCACGACAAGAGTGGCGGCAGCCTGTATTGCGCCGGTATGTCCCCCTCAGTCGAATATCCGATCGCGCCTCGAGGCGCAGCTTCCTTGTGTTTCTTTCCTTCCAGCTCGTCCCGTCAGACAGAACCAGATGGAATTCCAGGATCTCGCATGGCTCCAACACAAGGCTCACTGGATCGCGACTGGACCCATTTGACGCCGGACGCTGGCTCGCTTACGAAGGCAATGACAACCACAGGGACACGGAACTTTGGGATATGCCGACAACGACAAACCCTACAACACAACCACCACTGCCAGGTCACGAACAGGATCTACCCCGGTCGGAACATTTTGAGGAGGACGCAATTTTGCGATCGACGCACAGCGACCAGTGTGAGTCATGGAGAACGGCTTGTGCTGGCTTCGCTGTTGTGTTTGACCGCGGCGGGAGGCATGGAAAACGTCTCTCGCCACCGAATCCGACGTACCCATCACGGGTCGAAGCCCAACTGCGTCGGCCTTCTAGGGGGAGACCCCTGTAGTGCTACCAATAAAGCACTCGATGACGAAGACTATCAAATTTGTTTATTTGAACAATGACCGTTTTTGGTGGCGCCACTTGCTCCGCCTGTGTACGTCGTCTGCACGCCGTTGCGCTCCTCCAATACACACGTTGTCCCGCTCCAGCGTTTTGAGTTCTGCTTTGCGCGCTGCCGAGTATATTCACTATCGTGTCACATACCGAGGACCACGGGCTATAGACTCTATACGGGAGCAGGTCCTGACTTAACTGACATAAATCCTAAACCTCTCTAAAAATGCAAACGCATCTGGAAGGACTTATTTCAAAGTGAACTTGGCGGGATTCGATGAGTCGGTATAGAAGAAAAATTAGTGAACGCAGACATGCTATGAATAGGTCGACGGCGAAGTCTAAGGAGAAGCGGTCAAACGAAGCATTCAGAAATCGAAAGCGGGGAAATTATTTTGGAAGGTAAGGTAATGCCAGAAAGCAGAGCAGTGTCTCAAAGGTCAAAGCTTCTCTGGTGAGCCAGACTTTCGGTCATGTGAACTTTGAATAAAGGCAGGTAGTTTGGACAGAAAGGAATTTTTTAATAGCATGCGCAAATACATACTTTGACTGAGAAGATCTGATGAGCATAGGAAGTTTACTCCAGATTCTGGAGTACGTGAAGGGAAGGAACTTAGAACAGAACAATCCTCACAGAGGGCGTGTAATAGTATACTGTCTTTTGCATTGTGAATATCCAGTATCCGGGGAGAAGCGTAACGGGTGGGAGGAATGGGATTGCTTAGCCAATAGTTTACACAGAAACACCAGGTTCAGCTTGATGCTGCGAAGCCACAACGGTTCGACTTTTAGAGTTACACATCGTTCCCTTTAGTTTAGGTTGGGTGACCAACCGATAGGCCGCCTTTCGAATCTCTTCTGAATAAATTCAATAATAATACTGTCGGATTTTTGCATACTAGAGAAGATTAAGGGACAATATTCGAGAAGGGGCCTGGCATGTACTTTGTACGTGTAAAGAATGCTCTGCCCAAGCTGGAAGGATCTGAACAGAAGACCAGAACATTTTTAGCCTTTGCCGTCTTGGAAGACAGCATGTTCGGAGAAGTTGAAAGAGCAAGAATAACCTAGGCCAGGGCCTCTCACTAAGGTCTGGTTGTCGACGGGTGAACCACCGATGCAAAAGGAACCAGGAGGAACCCAGAATTTGTAAGAAAATACACTTATCGAAGGAGAATTTCATCGCCCAGGTTGGGCACCACTCATCAGGGGCAGCTAAGTCTGAGGAGGTTTTAGGAATAGTAGTGCTGAGATCGCCAGGCGAAAAAGTGTAGTCTATCTTAATGTCGTCCGCGATCAAGAACGGAGTGCCATTAAGTATTGTGAGAAACATATCGTTGATATATAGGAGGAGAAGAAAGGGGCCCGAACGCTGCCCTGAATAACACCGCTAGAAACAGGCCTGGGGTCGGAGGTGTGCCCGTTATTCAAGATAGCCTGTGAAGGATGGGATAATTAAAACGAGAACCAAGAAGGTAGCGGATCGATGATGCCAAGTGATCATAGCTTTGTTAGAAGGTGGGGGTGAGGTACATGATTAAATGCCTCAGATAAGTCAAGATGAGGAACAAAAGATTTCCCACTTTCAGCGGAGTCAGTGATAAGGTTCAGAAAATCATACTGGCAAGTCATGCAGGATCGTGAACAGAGGAATCCATGTTGGTTGTCATTCATAAGGTTGGAGCCTAATAATTAGTTATTAACGTGATCTTCAACTGGTTGTCCCATTATTCTGGATAAAATGGCGGTATGGTTTATAGAGCGATAATTATATGCCTTACGTAAAGGTCCCTTTTCATGAACGGGAACGAGTACCCACCATATTTTGGTGGGAGGCATTCCCTTGAAGTTAATAGGGTAGATACCGTGTCTCCGTTCGAAGCTGTCGGGCACTTCTGGCTGTCATAGAGGACGATATCTGAACAAGCTTAACCTGGTGATTCGGATCAGCCCAGACGGGAACGGGGTGGTGCATTGGTAATGCACGCACATTCAAGGTGAAAAGGTCGGGGTTCGCACCCTAGAGGATACGCACCATTGATGAGCTGCAACAAGAGCGAAAATCGGGTCTGGTGTCCCCGAGTGCGGGGTTGGTCGGATGACCTGGGACCTGTGACTGAAAGGTGGAGCCCAAAGTACAGTACCCAACAAAGTAAAGTGCAGTCAGTCCCACATTAGTGTATATATATATAGAAAAGAGAAAATTCGTCTTATAAATGATGTAATGTGCATTTCGCATTCAAATTAGTCAAATAAAATGTGGTTCTTAATCCAAGAGATCGATGCCTTTGATGAGTTTTATGTAAGAAGAAAGTCTATGTTGCACCAGTAGGGGGTTAAAAATGTTCACATGTGTTGCTCATTCAAATATCAATGTTAGTTGTACACTTATTTGCACGTATTTCCAGTCTGAGTATGGCATACTTGTGAGGTATTTCTTGAAACTGCATATTAATAAGCTTAAGCCTATTAATTAATAGGTAGTTTCCATCGGACCTTTTATCTACCAATGGCATTTTTGCGCACACAAATTTGTAGACCCTGCATGGTTGTGTAATGTGAACAATGACCTTTGTAATTATTACTTTTTACCAAACTGACTTAGACTAGCCTGTTGGTGGAATCGAAAGATTTTTCCTTTCCACTGTGGGCGCAGTCAAAGTCTGTTGAATGTCCATTAATTTTCATTGGGGTACTTTAGTCTACGACGAAGGTAGTAAGCGTCCTTTGTGAGCACTAACGGTGTCATTGAAAGGCGTAGTGAAAATGATGCACATGACGTGCGAAGAACTACTCAAGTAACAGTATTGTGGCCCGGGCTTAGACAAACCGTGATACGTGCGTATCATGATGGTGGTGAATGTGACGTACGCACAACGTAGAACGTATACTAATTAACGTGAAAATAATAATGGATTAAACCCCCTAACCGACCGCAGAATGAATGGAAGATGTGTATGTGGAGTGCAGGTACGTGTATGCAGGTCTACAACCTTTGGAATATGTATGTGTATATGATCATGCGTAACATAATGATAATAATAATAATAATATTAATAATAATAGTGATAACATCTATATCCTCTGTAATTCCTAACCTTTCCGGTGTCTTCGCCAAACCAAGCACCATTGCCACCGAAATCCTTAACTCGCTCCGTTAAACATGTCCATCTTTTTTCCTCTCACCGCCATTTTCCCGTTGTCAAGCTTTACAGTGAAGTGATTTCGCAGCAGCTGAGAATTCGCCCTGGGGCTCATGGGACATACTTGACTTGACTTGATTTGAGTTGAGTTGACTTGACTTGGAAGCTCTTTCAAATTGAAACCAAAATGTGAAAGGCTCCAGCATGACCATTTGCCTCGTGATAGTGCTTTACAACCAGTTCATGGGCTTCACAGCGTGGGGTCAAGAAGAGAAGCAATTCATCTGTTAGCCTAGATGCCGCAAGCAAATGATCCCCTAATTAAGTGAATTCTTCAGGCTCGGTAGGTCTTAAGGACTCCAGAACAATCGTCGCTTTCGGCTGGTTTAGGTCCTTTCAGAAGAAGTGATGCCGGGTCAACCTGGTAAATATAAGTAGGCTGGGCACCTTTACCTAGAAAGTGACGTAGTGACTAATGACATCATTGCACTCCCTAAGCCCTGTGGGTATCAGGTGCCGGCCTGTTAATAGATATGTTGCCACAGGGAAGTTCAACATTTTTCAGGCGCTCTAGGGCTTTTGGACAATTTGACGTCTACGTAGTGTGATGGAACCCCCCTTTCTGAAGCATACTACCCAACTTTCCAGCCAGCCTGGTGGCATCGTTTGCACTTTCTGCCCGAACTAAACAATCATGAACTCCGAAATTCTCCTGAACGACTCTAACCATCATGGCTGAATATACATGACTATGGCCACCGGATGTGCGTACTCTACTTCGCAAATGGCGCACTCCACTACCCGTTATGAAAGTGACCGTTATTCCGACTACGTCCATCAACCGTCACACTACAAGGCCCCGTTGTTGTGCTCGTGAAACAAGACTCACGTACCAACATTCCTGGTGAAGGATAGCGAATGCACCTGAAGGAAGACAACACCTCTCGGTTTTAGTCACAAATTAGCGGCCCATGGAGGCCGGTTTCGCATTCTCTCGTGTACTCTTCTTCACAATACGTCTAGCTGGCATAGCCTCTATCGACTCCGACCTTTTTCACTAGGCTCTTGCTCTGTGTGCTGTAATTCGAACGAATTTTGCACCTTCTGGGTGAGGTCAGCTGATCTCAAAATGTTGACTTCCGGGTTAACCAGAGCCAGGTTTGACGGGGTTCGTCATAACAAAACCAAAGGGTGATTTGAATGCATAGGGTAGTTTTCTTGTATATATCTCGTGATTGAAGGTCCAGTGAGTTTCAGCAAGTCGCAAACAATCGGGACTCCAATGTATTTATCGGACGCGCTTTTGAAGCTCGGCCCCCCGAAGTGTGACCAGCGGTCGAAACCGCTCGCGCCATAGTCCTTGAGGTATGTCTTTAGAAGATTATTGATTACTTTGGCCTTATCAGTTCTCACAACAAAGTCTTCGTTCAGCGAATCTATCGACGGACGGACCCCCTCACACGACTTCCTTTTCACACCACGCGGAGTGCGAACTGCCATTTTACTTTCACGACCATCTAAGCTGAAAGTGTTTGCCACATCCTCAGAGACAAAGGTCACTTCTGACCTACTATCCAAAAAAGTAAACTTCTGATGGCCCCGAGGAACCTCCAAATTCACAGGGATGTGCCAAGTTGGGCACACTTTGCTTTCGCGGCCTTGAGGTCACAATTAATAATAATAATAATTCTGTACACTCCCAAAGCATGTCTTACCCATGATCAACATTTTTACAAAAATTAAGAAGTGCGCAAGAGATAGGGGGGGAGGGGGGTAGGAAGAAATAGAGGGGAAATGAGAGGGAGATAAATGCTTGCCTATTAAGGAAGAACGGGAGAGTTCAAGTGAACCCAGGGATGCATTCAAATACGTGCCCGGTGAATTTGAATGTCAAGGTCAGGTGAAGCAGCTAGCTGAGCCAAGCACGAGAAGTAGCTGTGCCTCGGAGTTGGAAGGATGGAACTGGAGAGCTGCTTGCTTGCAGGGGTTACACAAGTGGACTGAGCCAGAAGGCGCCAATCGCCAAACTGCCTAAGAGGGAGATCCACGGAAGAATTGCCGAGTCGAACATGGAAAATGTGGTGGCGGTGAAGTGATTATAAATTTGTTCGTACAAAAATGCAAAGATTGGAACTGCGAGTTCTTATATGGTGGTTGGTCATGGTCATGGGTGGGTCTGATGCGTAATGGAGGGAAGTGTAAGAAGGAAGAACAAAACAGGATATGGCAAAATGGTAGCCGGTGAGGTATACGCTCAACTTGCTTTATGAGTATATGGAGTACCAAGTGGACACAGATTGAGAGCCGACAAGGGCGAGATGGGCAAAGAAGGAAATATTTCGGGCTTGGGCAGAGTAAAATGGATAGGGCGAGAATGACATAATGCAGCGAGGGTTGTCACTGTGAAACACGATAGGGCCATAAACAGAATGGACAGGTGTGCATACAGAGGTAGACGGACACGTAGGGGATGTGATAAGAGTGCCGACAAGAACGATTGATGAGCAAACAGTGGCGGAGGGAGAGTGGTAGGAGCGGGTGACCGGCAAGCGACAGGATTGGATGCTGTAGGGTGAGGAGGGTTGCAGCGTGCATTCCGCAACTGGTGTTAGTGGGTGGGGCTGACGGTGCACCGGACACCCAACCTGAAAAATCACTTCATGAAGTGAACACAAGAGGTGTGACCGACCAGCCTAATTGCTCTCGCGCATCGTTGCAGACGGCCTGTACGCCCGATATGCGCCGGTCGACGTGGGATAGTGGGAACTTTGACAACAGAGCCAACGGAAACAACGGTTTACAGACGGCCATGTAGCATTATTATCCAGGTGCACCAACCAAGGAGGTGATCAGTATTGTGCCCGAGGTGGCTGACCGGCACTGCGGATCACTAGGAAAGAAACTGAGATGGATGAACGCAGTTTGGGTGTGGCCCAGCTGAGGGTCAACGGCCAACGAAAAGAAAAACAAATGTGGAGCACGGGCTCATCGATGCAGCGGATCCCTAAGGCAAATTGAGGCCATGGAACTTGAGACTAAAGAGGGAAACGCTTTGGTGGGAGCTAAAAAATCCGATAGGGCTGTTAAAATTTCACCCAGAGTAGTCATTTAGTAGAAGAGAAGACCAGTTTCTGCATGAAATTATGGAAGAAACTTAGCCGGAGGATAAGGTGGGGGGAGAACTGGTGGCATCGTAACTGGATGTTGAGTTCAGGTAATGAGCCACCTCAAGTGGGTGAAATGAGACTGAATTTTCTGGCACAAAATCGCTGAGATAGCGATGGTAGTATGTTTTTTGGGACCTGATGTGGAAAAGAGTCAATGTAAGCAGAGAGATATCAAGGAGAGTCCGGGTAATGTCCACTCTTTTGCTATACATTCCGAGACAGAAAACAAGGTGAGACGTTGCTGGAGGGAGACAGGCGTTGACCGGCAAATAGATGAGGATTAGTACAGAAAACCGAAATGACGAAAAAGAGTTTTATGGAGAAAGGCAGGGTAGACAGACCTCAATGTCGGTCGATTGGCAGACGGACTAAGGCAAAGCTGGGTCTATGGCATGTGAGACTAAGGAAGGAAACGGTGAACTATGGATAACTGAGAGCCGTGAAATTCAGTAGCGAGGTTGGGGTTTGATCTGTATTAGTTAATCAGTAGAAGAGAAAAATTAAATTTTGCATAAAATTATGGAAGAAACTTAGCTCTGGGATACGGTGGAGCGGAAGTGGCGACGTTACAACTGGATGTTGACTTCAGTGGGCGAGCCATGCTAAGTGATGGGAATGAGAGTGGATTTTCCAGTTCATAGTCGCAGAGGTAGCGATTGAGGTATGTGTGATGGGACTCAACGCGGAAAGGAGGCAGGTTAAGCAAAGATTTCGAGGAGCTTTGTGTTTCTTACCTTACTCGTGCAAATAATTGCACGAAAGTCATATATATGTATATATATATATACATATACATATAAATATACGCATATATGCTTGTATATGTATGTATAGCGGACCAGGGGGTAGTTACTGATGCACCCCTCGTAGCGTAGTTGAGGTTGGTTTCAGGGCCGCAGACATGATATAATTAAATAAAAGTATTAAATCGTGGCGCATGTTGGGCATATAAACAAACTGTGAGGAGTATTACGGTGGCCTCTGTAGTGCTACCAATAAAGCACTCGATGACGAAGACTATCAAATTTGTTTATTTGAACAATGACCGTTTTTGGTGGCGCCACTTGCTCCGCCTGTGTACGTCGTCTGCACGCCGTTGCGCTCCTCCAATACACACGTTGTCCCGCTCCAGCGTTTTGAGTTCTGCTTTGCGCGCTGCCGAGTATATTCACTATCGTGTCACATACCGAGGACCACGGGCTATAGACTCTATACGGGAGCAGGTCCTGACTTAACTGACATAAATCCTAAACTGGTGAGCCCGAAGAACAAATTAATTCTCGAAGTACATTCGTAAGTCCCTCAATCACATTTATTCGTTTACATATACACTTTTCCGATATATAAACGGTAAATTCCGGATATCAGTTACCATATCCCTTATATATATTTTCTCATATCCATATTATAAGTGTTTCACTTTTGCTGCACTGACCTCTTTATATCATTTTACATTTGATATACCATTGCAACTATGGCTAGCAACGACCGTAAACCTGACCCGGAACCGTCCGTTTCGACAGTCTCCCTAGCCGTCCCTCAGTTTTTTATTGATGACCCTCAGCTCTGGTTTCATATGTTGGAGGCAGAGTTCGAATCACATAGAATTACAAGCGAACGAACCCGTTACTTGTGGACTATCGGTCGCCTTCCCCGTGACGTTGCTACTCAGATACGCGACGTAATATTTAATAACAGTTCTTACACAGCCGTGAAAGACGCGGTAATCTCTTGTCTTTTACCGTCAGAATCGTCCAGACTAAAACGGCTGACCCAAGGGACAGAGTTAGGTAGCAAGAAGCCCTCTGCATTACTGAGAGAAATGCAGCAGCTGGCAGGGCAACTTTTAGAGGAAAACGTCCTCAAAGAGTTGTGGGTACAGCGACTGCCACCCAACATTCAAGCACTGCTCGAGGTTTCCAGCCACCTTAAGCTCACAGAAGCGGCTAAACTGGCGGACGGTATTATGGACCGGTACCATCCACAAATTACCGCCGTAACAAACTCGAGCAGCCCCCAGACCACAGCTCCCACCGTAGAAACACACCCCGAGGATACTCTGATAGCTGCTTTCGAGCGGGCTTTCAGACGTTTTTCCTCTCCTGGTTGTTCTCACTGTAGAAACCATATATCTTATCACAACTCTGACCGACGTGAACGTCTCAGAAGCCCTTCCCCTAACCGCCTGGTTAACCCATCTCGATCAACGTATTGTCGATACCACAAACGGTTTGGGGAGAAGGCTCGGCGCTGCGAAGCCGGTTGCACCTTCCCAGGTGCCAAACAGGGAAACTAATATCCCGACGCGTTCCGGCGACTAACGCGGTCGGCAGCCATAATAGCAGTCGTCTGTTGCATGTCCGAGATTTAGTTTCCAATAGCCTGTTCCTAATTGACACCGGTGCAGCAGTAAGTGTCATTCCAAAGGAGGCAGGTGATGCAACGAACCCGTCAGTCCAACAACTCCGTGCTGCCAATGGCACTCCCATTGCTACTTACGGCCGTAAGTCACTTACACTCAACTTAGGACTACGCCGCACCTTCCGCTGGGTGTTCATAGTAGCGGACGTCCCTTATCCCATACTAGGCATCGATTTCCTAGACCATTTCGACCTCCTGATCGATGCACGAGGCCGGAGAGTTGTCGACCGGCAGACTTCTCTTTCCGTAACCGGGTCGTATTCCTCCGTGAATCACATCACGCCCCTATACATCGAACCGCAGGCCGAACACCCGTACGCAGACCTACTTTCAGCTTACCCGGCAATGCTAAGACAATCTGGCCCCCTTCCCGCGGTGACCACTAACGTTACCCACCATATTGTCACTAAAGGACCCCCAGCATTTAGCCGACCACGTCGCTTGACCTTAGACAAGCTACGCGTAGCACAGGCTGAGTTTGAACACATGCTAGAACTAGGCATAATACGCCCGTCCAGTAGCCCTTGGGCCTCGCCCCTTCACATGGTTCCTAAACCTAATGGCGATTGGCGCCCCTGCGGTGACTACAGGGCCCTCAACCAGGCTACTGTCCCGGACAGATACCCCATTCCACATATTCAAGATCTTACTTCTACCCTGTCTGGTTGTTCTGTTTTCAGCAGAATCGACCTCGTCAGAGCATACCACCAAATCCCAGTAGCAGAGGCTGACATCCCTAAAACCGCTGTCACAACTCCATTCGGACTATTCGAGTTTTTGCGCATGCCTTTTGGGCTCAGCAATGCAGCCCAAACCTTTCAAAGGTTTATGCATGAGGCAACACGCGGTTTGAAGAATGTCTACGTGTACTTAGACGATATTTTGGTGGCAAGTTCTTCAAAAGAAGAGCATATGACACACCTGCGTGCTCTTTTTGAGCGCCTTAGCCAACACGGTGTAACCATTAACTCTGCTAAGTGCGAATTAGGTAAGACGACCATCACGTTCCTAGGTCACGAAATCTCAGCCTCAGGCATACAGCCCCTGCCTGACAAGGTGGCGGCAATTCGCGACTATCCTGAGCCTCACTCTTACCGACAGTTGCGCCAATTTTCTGGCCTGGTTAACTTTTATCGCCGCTTTATCCCACACTGCGCCGAAATAATGCAGCCTCTAACAGACCTTTTACGTGGAGGTAAGCGGAAATTCATTTTTCCCGACACGGCGCAGGCAGCGTTTACTTTGATCAAGGATGCTATCGCCAACATAGCACTCCTTGCACATCCCGATCCTTCTGCTGCCCTGGCATTAGGAACAGATGCTTCGGACACGGCTGTTGGCGCAGTGTTGCAGCAATTCGTCAACAATTCATGGCAACCAATAGCTTTCTTCTCCAAGCGTCTCCAGCCTGCGGAATCCCGATATAGTACGTTCAGCAGAGAACTTCTGGCAATCTATTTGGGTATCCGACACTTCCGGCACACACTCGAGGGCCAATTGTTCACAGTGTTTACAGATCATAAACCACTAGTGTACGCCCTCCAGTCAGCTTCTGACCGATATTCGCCACGCGAGATTCGCCACTTAGACTATGTTTCGCAGTTTACTACGGACATTCGACACGTCTCTGGGGCACACAATCCCGTAGCAGACGCACTCTCACGCGTCCACAATATCGACTACCCACTACCCATGGGCATAGACCTAGAAGCAATCGCCGCAGCCCAAACGACAGATCCTGAGGTAGAGCAACTCAGACACAACAGCTCCCTGCACCTAGTGGCAGTGGCCCTTCCAACTTCGGACGTAACTATCATTTGCGATGTGTCACAAGGTCGACCCCGACCACTGGTTCCTGCCAGTTTTCGCCGACGAGTTTTTACCAGCCTCCACAACTTATCGCACCCTGGGGTAACCGCCTCAGTGAAACTAGTCACCGAGCGATTCGTCTGGCCTTGCGTCAAACGTGACGTACGTCTTTGGGCTCGTGCTTGTCTCCAGTGCCAACGAGTTAAGATACATCGTCACACCAAATCTACTTTAGGCACATTCTGCGAACCGAACGCACGCTTTCATCATGTGCATGTGGATCTCGTGGGGCCACTTCCGCCATCCAATGGCTGCGTCTACATCCTCACTTGCGTAGATCGTTTCACTCGCTGGCCACAGGCCATACCTATTCCTCGCCCAACCTCAGAGGAAGCTGCAAAAGCATTTCTAACCGGTTGGGTGAGTCAGTTCGGTTGCCCTGCTATCGTGACCACTGATCGCGGTTCTCATTTCGACGGCGCCTTCCACGAGCTACTAAACGCATTCGGTTGTCGACACAACAAGACGACAGCCTATCATCCTCAGGCCAATGGCATGGTGGAGCGATTCCATCGCCAGCTGAAAGCTTCCCTTCGTGCTCGTGATAATCCATTATGGAGTGAAGTTTTGCCGATCGTTCTCTTAGGACTGCGTAACACCGTTAAAGCCGATATGGGTGTTACGGCGGCTGAACTGGTTTATGGTTGCACACTACGACTTCCAGGTGAGTTGGTTTCTCCATTACCACCTATGAGTTTTAATTACGGGGATTACGCAAAACGGCTGTCGCACCAAATGCGGGTGATAAAGCCCACCCCACCACGAGAACAAACCCTCAGCAACTACATACCTACCGCTCTAGCTACCACCAGCCATGTTTTTATTCGAGTAGATGCAGTGCGATCACCACTGCAGGCGGCTTACTCTGGCCCGTTCCGCGTCGTCCAGCGAAAGGAAAAGAAATACGTGGTGGACGTCGAGGGCAGGAAGGAGACCATCAGCATAGACCGCCTCAAACCAGCCTTCATCGAGGCAGAACCCACCTCGAACAACCCTCTCAGTGTCCCTACCTGCTCACAACCTTCGGTTAGTCGTCACGAGTCGGCCCCTGTTACTCCCACTAACGACCCCTCGTTACCTGTTGCAACACCAAACTCCACGAAAGACACAGCTGCACCGATCAACAGGAGAAATCGACGCGGCCGCGAGCTGCGACAGCCAACGAGGTTTTCTGAATGTGTAACAGTTGTATATATTTAAGTTTACTCTTCATATTCAACTTGTACATAGTCCTATTATACATGAATGCACGACCACGTGGTGATCACGACAAGAGTGGCGGCAGCCTGTATTGCGCCGGTATGTCCCCCTCAGTCGAATATCCGATCGCGCCTCGAGGCGCAGCTTCCTTGTGTTTCTTTCCTTCCAGCTCGTCCCGTCAGACAGAACCAGATGGAATTCCAGGATCTCGCATGGCTCCAACACAAGGCTCACTGGATCGCGACTGGACCCATTTGACGCCGGACGCTGGCTCGCTTACGAAGGCAATGACAACCACAGGGACACGGAACTTTGGGATATGCCGACAACGACAAACCCTACAACACAACCACCACTGCCAGGTCACGAACAGGATCTACCCCGGTCGGAACATTTTGAGGAGGACGCAATTTTGCGATCGACGCACAGCGACCAGTGTGAGTCATGGAGAACGGCTTGTGCTGGCTTCGCTGTTGTGTTTGACCGCGGCGGGAGGCATGGAAAACGTCTCTCGCCACCGAATCCGACGTACCCATCACGGGTCGAAGCCCAACTGCGTCGGCCTTCTAGGGGGAGACCCCTGTAGTGCTACCAATAAAGCACTCGATGACGAAGACTATCAAATTTGTTTATTTGAACAATGACCGTTTTTGGTGGCGCCACTTGCTCCGCCTGTGTACGTCGTCTGCACGCCGTTGCGCTCCTCCAATACACACGTTGTCCCGCTCCAGCGTTTTGAGTTCTGCTTTGCGCGCTGCCGAGTATATTCACTATCGTGTCACATACCGAGGACCACGGGCTATAGACTCTATACGGGAGCAGGTCCTGACTTAACTGACATAAATCCTAAACCTCTCTAAAAATGCAAACGCATCTGGAAGGACTTATTTCAAAGTGAACTTGGCGGGATTCGATGAGTCGGTATAGAAGAAAAATTAGTGAACGCAGACATGCTATGAATAGGTCGACGGCGAAGTCTAAGGAGAAGCGGTCAAACGAAGCATTCAGAAATCGAAAGCGGGGAAATTATTTTGGAAGGTAAGGTAATGCCAGAAAGCAGAGCAGTGTCTCAAAGGTCAAAGCTTCTCTGGTGAGCCAGACTTTCGGTCATGTGAACTTTGAATAAAGGCAGGTAGTTTGGACAGAAAGGAATTTTTTAATAGCATGCGCAAATACATACTTTGACTGAGAAGATCTGATGAGCATAGGAAGTTTACTCCAGATTCTGGAGTACGTGAAGGGAAGGAACTTAGAACAGAACAGTCCTCACAGAGGGCGTGTAATAGTATACTGTCTTTTGCATTGTGAATATCCAGTATCCGGGGAGAAGCGTAACGGGTGGGAGGAATGGGATTGCTTAGCCAATAGTTTACACAGAAACACCAGGTTCAGCTTGATGCTGCGAAGCCACAACGGTTCGACTTTTAGAGTTACACATCGTTCCCTTTAGTTTAGGTTGGGTGACCAACCGATAGGCCGCCTTTCGAATCTCTTCTGAATAAATTCAATAATAATACTGTCGGATTTTTGCATACTAGAGAAGATTAAGGGACAATATTCGAGAAGGGGCCTGGCATGTACTTTGTACGTGTAAAGAATGCTCTGCCCAAGCTGGAAGGATCTGAACAGAAGACCAGAACATTTTTAGCCTTTGCCGTCTTGGAAGACAGCATGTTCGGAGAAGTTGAAAGAGCAAGAATAACCTAGGCCAGGGCCTCTCACTAAGGTCTGGTTGTCGATGGGTGAACCACCGATGCAAAAGGAACCAGGAGGAACCCAGAATTTGTAAGAAAATACACTTATCGAAGGAGAATTTCATCGCCCAGGTTGGGCACCACTCATCAGGGGCAGCTAAGTCTGAGGAGGTTTTAGGAATAGTAGTGCTGAGATCGCCAGGCGAAAAAGTGTAGTCTATCTTAATGTCGTCCGCGATCAAGAACGGAGTGCCATTAAGTATTGTGAGAAACATATCGTTGATATATAGGAGGAGAAGAAAGGGGCCCGAACGCTGCCCTGAATAACACCGCTAGAAACAGGCCTGGGGTCGGAGGTGTGCCCGTTATTCAAGATAGCCTGTGAAGGATGGGATAATTAAAACGAGAACCAAGAAGGTAGCGGATCGATGATGCCAAGTGATCATAGCTTTGTTAGAAGGTGGGGGTGAGGTACATGATTAAATGCCTCAGATAAGTCAAGATGAGGAACAAAAGATTTCCCACTTTCAGCGGAGTCAGTGATAAGGTTCAGAAAATCATACTGGCAAGTCATGCAGGATCGTGAACAGAGGAATCCATGTTGGTTGTCATTCATAAGGTTGGAGCCTAATAATTAGTTATTAACGTGATCTTCAACTGGTTGTCCCATTATTCTGGATAAAATGGCGGTATGGTTTATAGAGCGATAATTATATGCCTTACGTAAAGGTCCCTTTTCATGAACGGGAACGAGTACCGAGCGCTCAAGTTGGCAGGCACGGAGCTACCACTAGGTGAAAGAGTGAAGAGGTTAAGCAGCATAAGGGGAGATCCGGTCCTCCATTGACAAGAGCAACTGGCGGTAGGCCAATGGGGCCAAATCGAGGGGCGGGTTTGCTATTGGATAATGGCTTAGAAATACACCTAGCATCGAAGGGTATCGCGGAAAGGACAGAGTCACTAAGTGGTAAAGATGGGGGAGGGGCAGTGTCGTCAGCTGGAGCCATGACTGAACAAAGGAATGCATTGAAGTCTTCGGCTATGCAAGATGAGGAAGGGATAAATGAATTCTTGTCCAGAATCAGGAGTTGAAAGTCGGTCAGGATCGGGGGTGGAATCGAGCGCCGTATGTAAAAAGGGGGTCGGGATGCAGATTTCCTGGACATAAAGTAAGAACCCACGCCGATTCGGTCTGTTGGTCCGTAGATGACTGTATCGTACCAA
Source organism: Fasciola hepatica (assembly GCA_948099385.1). Taxonomy (NCBI): domain Eukaryota; kingdom Metazoa; phylum Platyhelminthes; class Trematoda; order Plagiorchiida; family Fasciolidae; genus Fasciola; species Fasciola hepatica. Next base: position 2,030,566 of record CANUEZ040000104.1, on the reverse strand, counting down.
AGATATTTGATCATTAGGGGTGCTCTCAGACAGCCAGGATTCCTTTGTTAACACAATGCCGTAATTATTTGTGAGGACGAGTTATTTTAGGTGAAGGAGTTTGCCAAGAATAGAACGAGAAGTGAATAACGCTAAAGCTATGCTATTTGCGAGAGATGGTTTAGACACATCAGGGGGCATTGGAGGTGAGGAGAAGAAGAGATATCGCGATTGGAAGGAGTGGAGTTCAGGGTCAAAGGGGTATATGTTGGTGTTGAGGCCAGTGGAGGTTCAGATGGGGTGGCTTCCAGCCGGGCTGGAGTAAATGTTGCTTTGAGAGGGACTGCTGAGTGGTAGAACAACTGGGCATCAACAGAGTGGAAAAAGTCGGAGCAAAGAGAAAACCTGTGGACTTTGGCGGGGCGATATCAGACACGGGTGATTGGGAGCCGTTGAGAAATACCGGCCAGTCGGAATTGAGTATTGACTGAAAGGGAATGCAGAGGGCAGGGCTGAAAATGTATGAGGAATAGGGACGTTGGGTGGTAGATTAAGCTGCACTTTATGACAGGGGTAAGGCAAGTTGGGTGGAACACCAAATATGCAGCTGTTAGTATTGAGAGCAGTAGGGATAGTTGTTGAGTGAGGAATACGACGTAAGGTTGAGTGGACAGCATGTGGACGCCGTATTTTGGTATTGGCAGGCGGCATAAGTGGTGAATTTGTAGGGACCACCGATGCATGGGAGCAAGGGGTACTTTTTAAGGTCGAAACCGGATTCGAGGAGTTGAGGAGAGTTGATTTAAGAGGAGACGGCGGATGGAAGGAGGGGTTTGCGAGAAAGGTAGGAAGACTGAAACACCCATTCCTCTGGACGGCGAGTAGTTTATCACCGGAGGGAAAAGAGAGCAAGTTAGAGTCAGGGATGTACCCTGTAGCGGTTATTCCGACTGTGAGTAACGCGTAGCCAATTCAAAACGAATCCCAAAACCAGAACAAAATTGATTCGTAGTTTCTACGGTATTGGATTAACAAGTTATGCGCATATAAATATGTACAAACCTCAACTGTACGGCCACAACGTCTAGCAACGAGGACCAGAGTTCGACAAAGGTCAACGTCAGGTACAACCGCCATGGCAGTCCAAGATCGAATCAAAATTATGCCACTTCACGTGAGCAAAATATAAGCGAATGTTGAAGTGTAGCGATTGGCGCATCTTGTACTTGTTCGAGGGTCAATAAAATAAAGAGCACAGTCTCAACAACACAAGTATATGACTACGGCTAGGGAGAATTTCCACGCATTTACTTTACACCGCCCACCAAATTCTCCCATGAAACTGTCAACATCCAAGGATTAAATAGGGGGTGCTGATTCGCCCTAACCTACCTAGGCCCTAAGTCATTGCATACGCAGGTCACTATGGACTTCGTCTATCGTTGGCCAGTCGCAGACACGCTTGCGGTTTCCTTGGGGTTATGCTCCATCTCTCGACGTCTTAGAGTTTCTTCTGAGAATGACGCGACATTATCCGTACACAAAAAAGGACTTCGATGTGATCGGGATGCGTAGACAGATTACGGAATGTGGAGGAGAAGGCTGCCAAAACGAGAGGAAAGTACGTGACAAGATGAAGACTGAGTGTTTCTGATGAAAAATCGAGATGGCCACAGGGTACTCGAACATCAGGGGCTGAACACGTGGTGTGATCGCATTAGACGTATGTTTGACTCAAGACTTATATCCACTTGGACACAGGTGGAATAATAATACAAAAAGGTCACGGAAAAAGAGATATTTCTACAGGCGGTCAACAAGTGCTTGTTCAAGAGTTTCCGCTGCTTCTCAAACAATATCTTGTTCTGTGATAAACTAGGGTTTCGACAACTAACTTCATAGTAAATCGTGAACTCCGTATGAAATTAGACACAAATATGCTTCGAAGACTGTGTAAAGGGTTACGACCTACAGGAGAATGCTTGAGGAATAAATAAGTAAATTCAGCTTCATTTGGTATCAGCAGACTTGGTTTTAGCTTGGTCTGTAGCGTCGACTTCGCCCTTGCCATTGTCACCTTCAAGCAGACATATCTTACGGATATCTCGCAATACCAGAGGCCTGTTGCTCAGCATGCTTTCTCCTTTTCTGTTAGTAAGTAGTCAGCGTCTCGTCATCGAGGGTTTGTTGTGAGGTCAGGGCTGTGACTATTTTCCTAGTCGATCGTGCCAGCCTTTCCCAAAAGCCACCACGACGACTGGCATGAGGTGGGTTCAAGTGCCATTCTATCCCCTTTGTTACGGTCTTGTTCTGTATTTTGGCATGGTCCAGGCGGTTCCACCATTTCTCTAACTCCTTATGAGCCCCAACGAAGTTCGAGCCACTGTCCGAGTATACGTTCTTGGGGACGCCCCGCCTCGCGATGAACCCTCGAAAGACCATTAGAAATGAATCGGTGGTCACATTACGCACTACTTCAAGATGGACTGCTCTGGATTGTGAGCGTGTTATCAGGCAGCCATACCTCTATTGCGCGCTCCTTTGCTGTCGTACAAGTAACGGGCTAAAGCAGCCGACGCCAATTTCCACGAACGGGCACCGTCCTGGTTGAACTCTTACGGCTGGAAGGGGGGCCATCATTTGTTGGCCTGCTACCGCTCCCCGGCGACGACAAGTGATGCAGTTGCCTATGACTTGCTTGACTGTCGCTGGTCCCTTTATCACCCAAAATCGTCGACACATATTGTTCAATAAGTGGTTCAAACCTGCGTGTCCCTCTTCTCAATGTACATCGTCTATCAAGCATCTCATCATGTAGTGGTCACCAGGGACTATTAAGGGGTATTTTGTTTCGCACTATAGATTTAAATTCGTCTGCCGCCCTCCAACTCTCAGTAGTCCGTTGATTATCATAGGGTTTAGTTTTCGGATACTGCTGTACAACAGCCTGCTTCTTTTGGTGTTATCATCTATCCTGGCTAGCTCGAGGGCCTCGAACGGGAAAGCGACTAGATGTAATGGGCATGGAACGTCGAGTTTGGCTTGGTTCTGCTCGCCCGGTGGTATTGTCCCCACATTTATTGTGTTCGGTGGTCGTGTGCTTTTCGTGATCTACAGGAGTATTTTATATCGTGCCCACCAGACCACGGCCCTTAACATTATTTTCCAGCCGGGAAAGTGGCACAGTTTTTCTATTACGCTTGTGCTTCCAGTGAAGTTTGTAGCCAGTATCAGTCTTTTGGTCTCCATACCGCCATTATCAGGCTTAGGTATTAGTAGCGTTGGCCACACCTCTTTAGCTGCAGTTGGGAAGTCTGGTCCCGTTGTCCAAATCCGCAACCTGTCGAGTGTTTTCAGGCCCCTTGAGCAGAAGTCGGCTGGGTTACCGGCGGATTGTACATAGTGCCATTGATCGGTTTTAGTCGACTCGTGGATTATAGTGAGTCTGTTGGCCACAAAAGTGTTAAAACGAGTGATAATGTTGTTTATGTAATGAAGTACCTTGGCTGAGTCCGTTCAAAAGCTTGGTTCCCAGTTTATCCGGTAGAAGCATCTTCTAATGAGCGTCGCCACTTTCACGGCTAGTACTGCTGCCGTCAGTTCCAGCTTCGGAATGGACACCGTTTTCAGTGGAGCTACTCTCGCCTCTGCGAATAATATCTGACTGTGCAGCCCACCATTTGCGTCTGCCCAGCATCCGTCAGCCACTCTCCCGTAGCCTGTTTTTGATGTATCAGAAAATAGGTGGCGTTGTGCGTCGTTTGTGCATTTGATTAATGTCAAGCATCTTTGTATTTTGATCTCACCAAGTTGATCCAGGCTGTGCAGCCAGTCGCGCCATCGCTTATCGTCGTCATCCTGGAGGGGCGGAGTTCAGGGTCAAAGGGGTATATGTTGGTGTTGAGGCCAGTGGAGGTTCAGATGGGGTGGCTTCCAGCCGGGCTGGAGTAAATGTTGCTTTGAGAGGGACTGCTGAGTGGTAGAACAACTGGGCATCAACAGAGTGGAAAAAGTCGGAGCAAAGAGAAAACCTGTGGACTTTGGCGGGGCGATATCAGACACGGGTGATTGGGAGCCGTTGAGAAATACCGGCCAGTCGGAATTGAGTATTGACTGAAAGGGAATGCAGAGGGCAGGGCTGAAAATGTATGAGGAATAGGGACGTTGGGTGGTAGATTAAGCTGCACTTTATGACAGGGGTAAGGCAAGTTGGGTGGAACACCAAATATGCAGCTGTTAGTATTGAGAGCAGTAGGGATAGTTGTTGAGTGAGGAATACGACGTAAGGTTGAGTGGACAGCATGTGGACGCCGTATTTTGGTATTGGCAGGCGGCATAAGTGGTGAATTTGTAGGGACCACCGATGCATGGGAGCAAGGGGTACTTTTTAAGGTCGAAACCGGATTCGAGGAGTTGAGGAGAGTTGATTTAAGAGGAGACGGCGGATGGAAGGAGGGGTTTGCGAGAAAGGTAGGAAGACTGAAACACCCATTCCTCTGGACGGCGAGTAGTTTATCACCGGAGGGAAAAGAGAGCAAGTTAGAGTCAGGGATGTACCCTGTAGCGGTTATTCCGACTGTGAGTAACGCGTAGCCAATTCAAAACGAATCCCAAAACCAGAACAAAATTGATTCGTAGTTTCTACGGTATTGGATTAACAAGTTATGCGCATATAAATATGTACAAACCTCAACTGTACGGCCACAACGTCTAGCAACGAGGACCAGAGTTCGACAAAGGTCAACGTCAGGTACAACCGCCATGGCAGTCCAAGATCGAATCAAAATTATGCCACTTCACGTGAGCAAAATATAAGCGAATGTTGAAGTGTAGTGATTGACGCATCTTGTACTTGTTCGAGGGTCAATAAAATAAAGAGCACAGTCTCAACAACACAAGTATATGACTACGGTATGGAGGATTTTCAAGCGTGTACGTTAGATACCCAACGGCCGATGAAGTGGGAGATCGAGGCAGTAGTTAGTCTTTTACTAGGTGCCAGCAGGACAGGGGAAGCAAAAATGTTTTGAGCAACGGTGATATGATCAGATTTTAAAAAGTTCAGCACGGGAGCAAATAAAGAGGCAGGGGGCGGTGGGAAGAAGCGGGAGGAGAGCTTGAAGATAAAGCCACAGGTACCTGAGAAGAAGCGGTGGAGCAATAGGCTGTCTGGGTCGAAGGCTCAGGATTGTCAGACGTCTTTCTGATGGGGGAATTCGAGTGAGTTCTAGTATTTTTCCTTCGGAGGGGGTTTATCTTTGGCTATTTCTATGTTTTTACAGGGGGAATTCGAAGCTATATTTTTACGCATTCTAATGAACTCCTTGGCAGATAAATCATCTACAAATGGCATAAGGATTAGATAGTTAAAGCACCGGATGGGCCTACGCAGCCTTGATATTTGGCATGGAAGGTGAGCCATACCACAGGCATTCAGTAATTGGCCTGTTAAGTGTGATCGGACATGGACGGGATCATGTCTCCGCTGTGACGGCTTCCATATCCAGGCTTGTCACGAGGATCACCAGATCGCGAGAAGCAGCTAACCGATTGGCTTTTTAAGCAGAGAGGGCATCGTTTGTTGGTTTTTATAGACAACTGGTGTTCAGTGACCCCCATGCTAGAAAAACTGCTCCAGTTAACCAAATCGTGGTCATTAAGGCAAATCACGCGCCACTAGCTATTACCATTTCGGTCATTGGTCATAGTGTCAGGGTGATTCCTCTTACAATCATGGAGGTGGCTTTCGCCTCTAAACACTCAATGCCTCTGATGGTTTTCGTGTACAGGCTGACTATGTGGACTACTTGCAAGTGAGACTTTTCTCTCTATGACCGAGAGCAAGTTCCTGATCGAGGATTCATTTCCGTCTTCAATAATGCTGTCCGCAGCGTCCCCCCATTTCTATAGTAGGCCTTTAGGCGATTTATCAGCTGTCCGTGAGAGGTTGTTCGCACATTTTAGCCCACCCGCTTTATTCGGCTGGATTACCGTATCTAAACCCTCCTTGACTTTTCTAGGTAGACGGCCGGGACCTTCAAGACCTCCAAAACCATGTATGGGCCCATCATATAGGTCCTTACTTACTGCTCGGACGATGTCATAAGACCGGCCAAACTTCCGCTTGAGGATATTCATCGCCTCTTCCAACTCCTCATCCCTGGAAAAGAGAGGGTAACACTCGATTGGTTGTTTAGCATGACCTTTACAGTAATAGAACAGGTAGGAAAACTTCTGCCTATCGTCGGCTAACTTGACAGCTATACTGCATTCGAATCTCCGCACAAACTTACGAAAGTTCTGTGGGGTCGACCAAAGTTATCCACTTCAATCCACGGTAGGGTTACTCCCATGATGAGGGACCTAAGAGAAGACCACTACATGTACCGCTTCTGTTGATGGATAGATAGCTTCTTGATCCACTTGGACGTTGCATTTAAAATACCTTTTATCATATGGAGTCACTTGAAAACTGACTGAGCCCTTCTCTAAACCTGACCCTTTCTTACGCAACCTGAAAGCTCCCTCTTCCAGTAGAAGTTCTTGCTCACAACAGTCAATCTTCCCTTCGGTCCTATCCACTTTAAATCTAGGAGCCAGATTGTTGCAAACAATAAAGCTACTTGCCCGACTCGGATGACAAGGAGCCATGCAGGCAGGCAAGGGATATTGAGTACTGTTGATTCCGAGCTGTAGAACCAGGTTTGTATTATGCGTGGTCCAGTCCCAGAGGTCGTTTCCACTTAATTGATAACGCTGGTGGGCACGACAACATGACGATGGCAATCAAAAATGCGCCCTACCCGGGCATTGAGCCGAACGTCAAGGGACCGCCATAGAAGTGGGAATCATCAGTTAGTTTATGGCACGGTACTGCGTAATGTCACTTTATAAATATATGAATACTAGCCTCAGTAGTGGTCCTTTTGGCCAAACGATCCAAGAACCAAAGTGGAAGATAAGGCAGCCTCAATAAACAACAGTCAAGCTTCAACCGCTAAAGCCAGGAAACGGTAGACAATGTGGTACTGTAAAACAGTTAGTGGGTTGGTCAGCCATATTGTATACGAAAACGACAAAGAAAGTTCTTTGGCACTGCTTTCGATGAGTACGCGAATAACAACTACCAGCGAATTCAAAGTACAGTTTTACACATTCTGGACTGGGTCAGTGACCCAGCCAAAAGGTCGACCGTTCCTTGGCGGCTAGTGCCGCTCTTGTTAGGTGTTGGGACACAACAAGCTGTGCCCTTACCCTGTCCCGCCTATGACCGTGAAATGCGTTACTGCATACCGGCAGTGGTTAGTTGGGTGTATGACGTCGACCAACGTCATGTCTTCGAACGCGTTGGCCGACTGGTTACTTACTAGAGGGAAAAACAGGAAAAATTTGACAGGATATCGTCTATAAAGGCCTATGGATAACCCCGATTCTGCAGCATTCCCCTACGTGCTTTGCTTCATTGGCACGATCAAGAGAACTTAACACTTCCGTTGCTAAACTCGTGGCTGCGAGGACTCTTACAGAAAATTCGCCGAGTGAAATATCCGAGTTCTGCTGTGATCTGGGAGCCTTCCGTCATGTCGGAGGCATGACTCTCTTGTTTAATGGTTATGCGACGGTTAGGAATGTACTAACCATCAGTCTCTCGTTTGAAATTGCGATTAGAAAATGTTGCCTACTGCGACACAATGTAGGACTAACCGACTGCATTGGGGTTGCGAAGAGTTCTCATCAAGAATTAATGACTAAACGAACCATCTTCTTCCAGAGCGATCTCCTTTGTGATGAATGCAGAAGCATTTGCTGAAATATTACTGCTTGCCGGTGACAAAGCGATGCCGCTTTTACTTGCCACTCCACTTGTTCGCCAACCTTATACGTAAATACTTGAACAAGATGTTGATTGAAAGCCATGCAAAGTTGACGTGTGTGAATCTGTGTTAGGGTACATCCACTTAACCGTTTCACAGAACTGAGCCCAATTATTGACCGCCTTAAGGTGCACATACCTAACCAAGCAGCACGGGAAAAAAAGCGGCAAACGAGCGGCGAGTCAAATGCAACGGATTATATACGACAGCCAGACGGGTCAACAACCAACTTCAGCCATTTAAAAAAATGGGGAGCTGGTTATCGAGATTTGACAGAGAAAAGCAAGGCTCGCCAGAAATAGCGATATGGTTTTAGATGATACACAGCTACTGAACAAACTGTTGGTATTTTTGTCCCATTATAATGCAAAAGATTTTTCGTCAGTTATTTACCGTTTGCTCTACCCCTTCCCAGGTTGGAACTTGCCCTGCTCTCCGCTCTAAGTCCGATGGATTGTCCATGACGGAACAGTTTGCTGTACTCGAAATGAACGGAATGTTGCAAAGATGACTCTTCTCCCCCTGCCCAGGGGTTCATGTTCTAGCTCACCGGCAACGCTAAACGCAAGGCGCAGTCAAGACTAAGGTCCTGAACCCCTTTTATGTTGTCGAGGGGTCTACCTCCCAGCTGACCTGCAAAACCAGGTGCAAGATACTGCCAGGATTTGTATTCTGAACCGTCCCTATTTCCCGTGGTTTCATTTCTCAGTGAACTACTTTCCAGCTCATCGGTGACATTCAGATAAAAAGATAATTGCAAGGCTCGGGACCATTCGGACTTCAGGCTCGTACCATGTGCTACTTTTCGACTTCAAGACCTGTGCCGCGGATGGTGCATAACTGGACTCTCTGTTGGCTATGGCCATTACTTGTCCCGTGCAAACTGATCTGAACTGGAGTGAACCTTCAAGGACCTTCAGGGCCACGAATAAACCAACAGTGTCAAATGCCTCTGTGGGTACAGCAAGTCCGGCTTTAAAAGGTCTGGAAGGACAGACAGAGGGATTAAAAAGAACTGCAAGAGATAAGGGCTGTAGGGGAACTCAGCACGACGAGATATCGCAACGTTCTCATGCTGAACCACGAGGAACTGGCCACTAAGGGATCTAAAATAAGACGGGATTTGGAAAACAGGAGGGCTTGGGGCCTGGTAAGGCTTGTCAGCATTCCTCTATTGGTAATAATGATGAGAATTACTGGGGTCAGCTTATGGAAGCAACCGCGACCGGGGTTGCAAACAGGGCCGACGAGACCAATCCTGGTTGAGTCCGTAAGCCCGAATGTCAGGGACTGGTTGCCACCAAGAACGGGGGAAGCCTTTCACCGCAAAATGGGAAGATGTCGTATTGTGCCGGACACTCCAAAACTGGGAACAAGGGCACGAGGAAATGCCAACCTAAGAGAAAAGCAACTGCAAACATCATCTCAATACAAGAGTTCACTGAGAACAAGTTCGGTAATATAGACCGGGAAGTGTATCCAGCCCAGCACGCCAAACGAGCACTGTCAAGCAGTGGTTGTAGTTGAAGGTGCTCTGGAAGAAGAGTCGTTGGAGATCTCAGTGGAAGATGAAAATAGTCCTAGGCCGCCTATTATAAAAACTTCGTGATCGACAGAAAAGAAAGATGGTACGGTAAACCCCTTGGGGTGTGCTCAGGGTCCCGACCTGATGTAACAAACAGTTATATTGGCAAACCAGCAAACTACGACTTCCAGTACGTTAGAAGCAAAAAACGTAACTGCCACTCGGGTACTCAGTCAGCGGTTAGACATAAAATGATGGAGAGAAATGTTATGTCGACTGGAAGGGCCACGGTAGTGATGTGCACCACTGCATGCAGCATTCAAAACAAATTGGCGGAATTGACCACTAGAGCCGATCATGGCAGTGCTGAAACAGTCGCAGTTTCATAAACGTGGCTGTCCTAAACCGACCATATCCCACAAGGAATTCAAGACCACCACCTCTTTTATCGACGAGACAGAGGAGGTGGCACAGCCGTAGTGCGGCAGCTTTCCTGCTTAGAGAAGGACTAGTGCTCACTGGATCAGAAGTGAGTTTGTGCACAGCAGGCACTCAGAAGTGTGCTATCATCGTAAGATTGCATACCAGAAGTACAGCTATTGCATGTGTATAGGGAAGCCTGAATTCAACACTGGACGAGGATAAAAGATTGACGGGTGCACTAAAGAAGCTCCGGGCATCTGCGAGCAGACGTCTAATAGTAGAAGGCCCTAGCCTGCCTGGAGTGGATTGGAAAACAGGTAGCTGTATCTGGCGTGGGGTGGAGGAGAAATTCGCGGAAAGGATGCACATCAGAGCTCCAAATCAGCAGATTAGGGGAAACATAGGCACCAATCTAGACGGCAGCCTTCGCTCCCTGACTTGGTGACCACCAGGTATGAAAATGGCATAGAAGGGGCAGATTTGCTGACGCCCTCAGGTGAAAGTGATCGCGTCACAGTCAAGTTTTCCCTTTGCCACAAGCATGCGAAGGCCATAGGAAAATTGCGTAGACATTTTGGGAGGATGAGCATGAGAAAACTTAGAACCACGGGTGCGGAAAAAGAATTGGGGATAGAAGATGAGGGAGCCGGAGTAAAGAAAATGTGGCAGGGGTTCAAGGGAATGTATTTTGGAGCTGCAGGACAGTCTTGCCACACTCCGGGAGTGCAGAAAAAAGGGCACGCCAGCTTGGTGGACGTTGAGCAGGAAAAAAGAGGGGGAAAAGTTGATAGACCCATAAGGTCACTGGTAGCGAAAGTGCCTGGTTTCAGTGCAAAGAGGACAGAAGCTCAAACGTTAAAAATCCAACGGGGGGGGGGGGGAAGAGGAATTCCGAACTGGCAATGGCCAGAGAAGTTAAACAAAACCCAAAAAGGCATTACTGATTTGTTCATTCAAAGGCTTCGCTTAGGAATGGGGTGGAGCAGTTAGTCCCGAGGGATGCGGGTGAATTATGTAGTGTTGATCAGAGCAAAGCAGACTCTTTAGACATGCAATTCGATGGTGTACAATGGGGGACGACAAACATCGACCGAAACACAGGTGGTCGCTCATATTCTTCCCAACCTGAGAACTGAGGAATGGGAAATTATTCGAAGGACAAGATACACTAGTGTTACGAACGTTTGAGAAATGCGTAGCCAAATTCGCAACGGATCCCGAAATCAGAAGGCGATTATCCGTGATAATTCTACGATACTAGATTATTAAAATAAACAATGACGTAAACAATATACAAACCTCAATAATACGATCACAAAGTCTCAACAACGAGAAACCGAATAGCAGCGTGTGAGCAGACAGCACGTGCGTCACGCAGGTCCTGAACAAGGATGTGCCAAAATAGCGCTCTGGGCGCGAACAAACAACAATTGGTCCAGAAAAACAACCAGTTCGTAAAGACAAGTCAATAGTGTATGGAAATGAGTGATGTTGGGAAAAAACACTGAATCGCGAGGGAAAAAGGGGGATTTTCCACGACCGGCTGTTACAACTAGTCAGCGGGGCCTGATGGTGTGCATCCAGCCAGCTTACAGCCATTGGCTTCCATGATCAGTGGACATGTCCGCCATCTATACCGTGCCACACTTAGCCAAGCGGCACTACCAGCGTACCGCAAGTTGGCAGCAGTTGTGGCCACCCATAAGAGAGGGTCACAGCCACATAAGAAAAATTACCGTCTTGTGAGCCGCACCTGCATTCCCTTCAAGTGTTCAGAGCGACTGTTAGAGGAGCGTATATGCGAACACCTACTGAGCCACAGTTTGCTCCGTAAAGCATAGCACCGGTTTTTGAAGGGCAAATCCTGCCTTTCGAACCTTGCAATATTCCTAGACGAAGTCACAAGCCAGCTTGACGAGGGTAAAATGGTCGAAGTTCGCTACCCAGACTTCAGCAAGGCTTTTGATTCAGTTAGCCATCGCCTATTGATGGGGAACTTGAGATGTTTGAGATAGAAGGGCGAATACACAAGTGGGTATCAGCCTTACTGACTAACTGGACTCTGCATGTTAGACCAGGGACCTGCGGGTCACAGGCAGCAGAAGTAGCCGGAGGTGTACCTCAAGCGTCAGTTTTGGTCCACTACTTTTTCTTCTCTACGTAAGTGATACAGTGAAGGGATTGTCACTGCGGTGTTTCATTTTTGCGGACAACGTAAAACTTGTGGGATCAGGAGGTAGTGATGAACTAGTAAGGGCCTGGTGCACGTGGTTAGTTTGACCAACAAACTGGATATATCCCTAAATGAAAACAAGAAGCACCAGCTAACCGCTGGTTCAGTGGGAGTAACGGTCATGGGGGGGGGGGGAACAGACCTTTCACAGCTGAGGCTACACACCCTACAAGGGACTTGGGTGTCCAAATGACTGCGGACTTCAGGTGTGTTGAACAGTTCAAGGTGGCTGCTCACAAGGCAAGCGATGAGCTCTTTCGGCTGCCCTCAGCACTTTCTTGCAGATCAGTGGAAGTGCTCATACTTATGCACAAGAAAGCAGTGAGGTCACTTATAGAATATCGCGTACAGCCCCGGGCACCTTTTTTGAAAAAGGATGCAGCCTGCCTGGAAAAGGTCCAGCGACTAGCCACTCTGATGGTTGAAGGACAACGAAGGAAATCATATGAACAACGACTGCAGGATGTAGGACTCTTTTCACGTGGGAAAAAAACTCAGAGGAGACCTCATCGAAGCGCTCAAAACCCTCAAGTGTTTATCGGGCATAAGTGCAAGGAATCTACTCGAACAATCCACGGATCACAGAACGAGGGGAAAAAGTGTAAAATTGTGGAAGCCAAGCTCTAGGCTAAATGCGCGAGCGAATGTCTTCAGCAATAGAGTAGTGGGAATATGGAGTAGACTAACGGAAGAAATAGTTAGCGCACAACGTGAAGGCATTCTAAAATGACCCTGAAAGCCAAGTGGGGCGAGTTATTCACGGAAGTAGAATACTGAGGAGTAGAGAGGAATTGTAGTTTACTCCAGGCTTTTCAGCATCCTGTATCCATGCCTACGATCTGAGGCACTGAGTGTGATGGAACGCCAACATCGTGGCTGTCTCTCGCCTGGATGGTGAGAAGAGCTTTTCTTCTACTTCTGTTTTTCGGCCAACTGAAGGAACAAATCCATTCGCTTAAAAACCAGAAGGATCTAAGAAAGTCACAGTAGTGGGTGTGGACCCCTGTACTTACGACTGAAAGAGTTCTGGACGCCCGTTTGGCCCCGGTCACTACCAGTCCTGCGCAACCATACCTGACCTGACCTCAAAGAGCCTAACTGTCGCCCATGATCAAGGGCTGTTCACTGTAGAGGCAGTCGGTCAGGTTGAAGACCCTGGGGTCATCATGAACCGTGACTTCAAATGGTCGGAGCAGTACAAAGCTGCTGCACAAAAGGCTCGTGGTGAGCTCTTTAGACTGCAATCAGCTTTGTCTTGCCGGCAGCCGGAAATATTTGTACCTATTTACATGGCTATAGTACGACCTCACTTAGAAGGTAGCTTGCAGGCTTGGTCACCCTTCTACAAAAGGATGCTGCCTTTTTAGAGAAAGTTCAACGTCTCGCCACGCGAATGGTTGAAGGGAATAGGGGTAAGACATACGAACAGAAACTCTGTGGTCTGAATCTTTTCTCGCTGGAAAGGAAGAGACTTCGAGGGGATCTTACAGAAACGTTCAAGGTAACGAAGGGATTTTCCGGCCTTAGACCAGATAGTTTATTCTAAGTGGCTTTAGATTCCGGAACAAGGGGACATGAAAAGAAGCTGATAAAAGCCCCAGCTAGGTTGATGACTAGATCGCACTTCTTCAGCAACAGGGTAGTGAACAGTTGGAACGGTCTGCCTGGTGGAATGATAGATCTGCAGACCGTCCAGTCCTTCAAAGGTGCCTCAGATCGCAAGTGGTATGGGATATTTCCTTGTAGTGAGCGTTGAGTATGTTAACTAGATAGATGACGGTTAGCACTGTGGTCCTTCTGGAGTGTGTTTTGATCGACGTTTTCGCTCATTGAATACTGTCTCAGTGGACGCTCACGATGCATAATGTCTCTCGCAGTTGATGTGCGATGAGGTTTTCCGTTCCCCTCTCATTTTTAGCAGGGATTCGACGAAATACACTCAGCAGTGGTGGATGCATAACTGATGTGCATACCGTCGAAGGAATTCCGAACGCTCGACAGGCCGTGGCCATTACCTGTCCTGTGCAGGTCAAAGACATGGGCGTTATAATGGACAACAGCTTCAAGCCTTCGAAGCAGTGCACCGCAGCAGCCAATAGGGCTAGGAGAGAACTCTTTCGAGTTAGATTCATTATGTCGTGTAGAGAGCCGGAGATCTTCGTTCCCATATAACAAGCCATAACTGGGCCGCATATGGGGTACCGCTTGCAGGCCTGGGCTCCGTACTACCAGAAAGATATAGACTGTCTGGAGAAAGTGCGAGGGCTAGCCACTAAAATGGTGGCTGGGCAAGGGGGGGGGGGAGGGGTTCGGCTACACAGAGCGTCTGCATGCCCTAGACCTGTTCTCGATGGAAAGACGGCGCATTCGCAGGGATTTGATAGAAACCCTCAAGGTGCTGAAGGGACTGTCATGAATAAGACGAGAAGACACTTTCTCTCTGGTCCCCAAGAGAAGCACAAGGGGGCTTAGCCTTAGATTACAAAGGAAGCATTCGAGGCTCCAAATTAGGGTGAAGTACTTCTCAGGTAGAGTGGTACCTACTGGAATAAGCTTCCGGAGGAGGTCATAAATACCACAACAGTGAAGGCTTTTAAGGAAGCAGTAGACCTCTGTTGGGTGGCAGTATACCCCGAGTTATGTTGAGCAGCTTTTAGGGTCAGACGCAATTTACTTATTATTTCTACCTTACTCTGCCAGGGCTGATACTGGACAAAATTTCTGCCTTTCAGAAAAAGAAAATCACGCAGTGTTGGGAGCTTCGGAAACGCGCCGACAACACAACTGTCTGGACACACGATTGGCTCTAGCCATACCAGGTCTTGTGCAAACTGAACTGAACTGAACTGAACAATATCGACCTTGACTCGGCGGCGTTTTGATGTTCGAGTGACTCTAGCAACATGAGTAGGTTGCTTATTGCATTATTCACTAATTATAGAAATTGATGAAATTGTAAGGAATGATATTGTTTACGCTCAAAATAGCTGAAAACAACGAAAGCGAAGAATGTCAACAGTGTTGTAGAAATTAATCTTCACCAAAAGGAACTTCGCATAATTCCGGACTTAAAGGAAGTGAGTTTGTTTGATCGTTCAAAACCTGTATCAGTTTACACCGTTGTGTAAAAATATTGAAATGGAAGCTGAAGAGAATCAAACCATCTGTTGAGTGGTTATCCTGATAGACATACACGAGCAACAGAAACTAAATGCCAAATGTCCAGGTTTGCATGTGCAGATTGTAGGAGTGTATTTTTTAACTTGACAGCGCAAGGATGTATCATTCCACCCAGAAGCTCCCTATTGTGCGATCTTTTATCATGCGCATTCTTGAATTTCTTGAAGTGGTACCCAGGTTCGAGGTTCAAGCCCTATGGATCCCGGATCTTGTATATTTTCCTCTGTTCTGAAATTAAGAATGCTGGACAGCTTAGGCATACCAGACTCGTTATGGAGAGAGTGCGTATTGTGTAGCAGATGGCGTAAAATCAAATTGCAATAATGTAGGTAAAAACGGTGTTAGTAACAGTTACGATAATATTCCGATTAGGAATTTGGCAATGGATTAAGTGAAAGCCCCATATGTACGTCTATATTTTGCTCGAAAACCTCCTTTGTAGGGGTATCCGCTATCTATTGTGGGTGTTTGTTCGAAATAGGAGCAAACCTTGACGTGAAAAAATGTTGCCGTAAGAATGTTCGTGAGCGTGCCCTATGGGGCAAACTTGTGGCAAACTTGGGGCTAGCCCCAGGTTTGCCCCAAAGGTTGGGGCAACGTGCTACTTGGGTTGTTCAAATGGTTTCTTAGTATGTTCTCTAAGCGTATTCAAAAATGGTCGCATGAAGAATGGGCTAATTAGCCTGGAGGAGAAAATGTGGGCAATTAAGACAATATCTCTTCTAATACGCTTCACATCCAGGTAATACAGGTTGGTTGCGGTCAGTCTTAAGTGGTAAGAAAGGTTGGTCAGCCCTTGCACAGCTTTTGTGGCCTTTCTTCAAACCCGCTCGTGATATTCACAGTCACGGATGAGACTCGTGTTTGATGGGGTTTTACTGTCATTAGATTTGGAAAAACCTAATGCATCAAAGAGAAATTTAATTATATAGAAGAACCAAATTTTTTCCGCTGTGTCATCACAAAGAGAGAGTGTTCATCAAAGAAGCACTGGTCCCAAATAGATGCGGTTTGGGTAAAGTGCGATGGTTCTGTAAGCACTGTCAATAAATTGTGTGGGCAGTCCTACACGGACCAATATACATGGGTCCGTGCTGACTTGACTTGTGAGTCCCACGAGGGACCCATATGCCCTAAGCTAGTTCAAGTTTAGTCTCAAATTAGTCTCGTTGGATATCTAACCATACCATCTGATTACTAAGCTCTGTGTTCTCCGACCAATAGTAATATCTGAAGAAACGCGTCAGCTAACAAAATGCGTACCTCATTTCGCTCGTGCGCTTCGTAGCTATTGCTTAAAGGATAGCCCAGACTATACCTCCTACTCTGTTTTATTGTCCTACTCATCATTTGAAACTATTTTGAAATCGCGTATATATATATATACATATATATATATATATATGAACCGTATGCTTGCAACTAGCAGAAAGCATCTCGTTATCAGAAGCTACTACAATGAATGTAAACGCGAAGAACTCAAAAATCGCCGAACTTCATAATATGTTAGTCTCCTGTGGCAGCGCATGCACTCTACGGAAATACTTATATCCGTATTTGATCAGGGTCTGCGTAGGTGTACGACTGTATTTCAGTGGAACAGATTTAAACTTGGAATCTCAGCAGATTGAGGAAATGATTACATGTCAAAATTGAACAAAAATTCAGCTGAGACTCACACCTTGTCTGTGAGGATCCGGCCAGACAAGGAACAGTAAAATTTATTTAAATGAAAATTAGGAAGGGAGAGGACCGAAGAGATGGAGGTATGAAGGCGAGAGCGTTACACTCGAACAGATCACGGTATTATGAGTGGACGCAGTTTGAAAGGATTTTTTGAGTGAACTTTTCGCATGCGTCGGGTGTAGTTCACGCAAGTTGGCAAATAGTTCATTTAATGCTATGGGCGATAACGGATCAATAATCGAAAATCTTCGGCAAAGAGTCTGGAAATGTTTCTTCAACAGACTGGCAAAATAAAGAGGAAACGGTAGAAGAGAATAGGACGTAGTAATTTTGTCATCCCCGTCTATCCCTTGTTTATATGTACGTTTCGTACACGCGATAAACGCAAGCACATCTTCCAGCACAACTTTCCGGCGCATGCCATGGTATGGTTTCTATGCTTGGCTCTTTACCAAATACAAGCGGCTGGCATCCATTAGCCTTATTCCTGTCTCCACGCTAGATGAACGCTGGTCGCACATGCTGGAAAGTTGTCTCGTAACTATAATGAAGAACACATTGGTAAATGAAAAGGGAAACAGTACTCTTGTTAACGTTGAAAGGTATAGACATTTTTACTTATTAAGATAACCTGTGGAGTTTCTTTAGACAGTTTTGAATATGAGATGACTACTTCATATGTGTATCGATGGTGATTTTTAGAAATTCGACAGAACCTACTCTAGTTGACAGTTCTGTGGAAATAGTAGATGGGTCACAGGAATAAGCTCATCGAGAAAGAGCAAATATGGATTAGAAATATGTGGGTAAGTCAAGAGTTGAATCGGACTGAACTGTGAACCAACAGCTGAGACGGATTACTGGGAAAATTACTGAAATCCTGGGTTTGAGAAATAATTGGGCAGAGAGTTAGATAATCAACATATCCAAACAAATGTGCCAGAGAATTGATTGACAGGTCTCCAATGTGGGTGGAAAGTAAAAAGAAAGCGAGAAAGACTCCTTGAAGCACTCCCAAATTGTTCACCTAAAGTTTGGATGTTTCAAACCCAGTCGTATACACTGGGTTCTGATGGTAAACTACTCATACAACCATGCCAACAAAGGTGTGCGACAATCAAAAGCTTCCAGTTTTCGAGGGAGGGATCGCGAAATGAAATAAAAAACAGATAAGCAGTCTAGAAAAGCACATGGGAAGGACTTCGCTGATTTACCTGAGGGTTTCGTAATATGATGAACTTGAGAAGCGACAATATACACAGTTAACCTGTTCGATCTACAAAAAAAAACTGATGAGGGTCATCAGGGGCAACTATAGGTGAATTCAAGCGTCTAAGAATGGCACATTCAGGCAGTTTAAGATCAAATGAAGTCAGAACACCGGAACAAAAGCGCTTAGACAAAACACGAGTTATGTGGCCTAAACATCTAAACTACAGTGACCGGTGTCCAGCAGTCGGGAATAGAAAACAAGCATAAACACATGTTTAAAGGGATAGTTAAAACATCGATCACAGTAATAGGACTGCGTCTCAAAGCGAAGGCGAACCATCAGAACAAATACCTGAATTTACTCTAGAGGTTCTAAGGATCTTCAGTAGTTCTTCTCTGGGGAACTGGGTTATGTGCACGCTATCTCCCGGGATGAATGAAATCTAAGAGTCGTTGAATGGGTGAATAAAAACAATTAATGCTACCAAAGTCCACACCACAGTTTGTGTGTTGTTTTCTTCTCCAACAGAAATCGAAAGGCTTGCCACAAGCGGTTACTTTTATAGCTGCATAGGAGTTGGTTGGCAAACTGAGTCCGTGCGTTTATTTTCCCCTTTTATTATATATATATATATATATATATATATATATATATATATATATATATATATATATATATATATATATATATATATATATAGTCCCACTTTTCAATTGTTCCGTATTTTTGGGAAATGTTCTTTAAGTCTTGTCCATTATTTTTACTATAGAAGAAACGAAACAACCGTTCCTGAGAAAAAATGGTCCCTAGGGGGCCGTGCATTTCAAAAATTAAATTGGTCGTCAATAGGAAAAGTTCAGCATTGATACGTTGTAACGTTTCAGGCGTGAGCCGAGAAGGAGCCTAAAATAGATAGGTTTGAAAGGTTAGTTCAGACATAATAAAGAGGTGTGAAAAGCTTGACCAGTGGACTTTGTCAAATCTGGGCCGGGATCCACGAGAATCGCCTACCAGATCGTTGGTGACATTAGGCGATGTGGCTAATTGTCGCGACCAGTGGTGTTATGACATTCGGGCTCCCTCTTCCTCGTCGTTACTACGGCTCATTATTTTAATTTATGCTCTTGTTCACTTTATGCATCAATTCACTCTACCATCAGCTTGACAATGCTGTGAGACAGCAAGTGAAATCAGAACCGAACGAAACTTGATTTGAAAGCAATCCTAAATGGATTTCGCCATTGTCTCCTGACGAACTGTTGCTTAAAAATATCGTTAAAGATCGTAATGTAGGCTATATTTTCTTTGACGTTATGTAGATCTTTTAAATGATGTTCATAGCCCACGCAAAAACCATATTTTACACCTACTGCGGACTAGTTCATTGCACCTGTCATTTTGGAACTGAAGGTTTGCCGCATCAAATCTCACATGAATATATTTACGGTCTCATCGCAATTAAACCACGGCACACTGTTCTAAATGTATCGTTGCAATCGGAATTGATTTGCATCCGTTTGCGTTAGACAATCAACACTTAACGTACGCTAAAGCATAATTATTTTTAGCCTCAAGATACTACTTGGGAATCGTGTCAGCATCATTCTCGTTATTGGTAATCTGACTCCGCTAAAAACAACCAAATATACTTTCCGTCGTTTATATCACTTACAAGTCTTGTTCACACAACTCTCGAATGCGATAAAGCAGACTGTTTCCCCACTAAGTCTAGGCTGTTACCCACCCACACAAACGACCTAATACGTAACCCGAACTCATTACTCATAGAACCTGCTGGGCAGGTAGTTATAGGGCGGGGTTTATTAAAAACGTAATTACACATTTTATTCTGGCTTTGAGATAGTTATTATTGAATGACATGCTAAAGTGTCTCCAATTGAAGCCGCCTTTTGAAGAAGATATTCGAATTGCAGTAAGACCGTCAGTTTCGTTCTCTTTTTCAAATGGAATAAATTTATTATGAGGGCAAATGGTGGAAGATAAATTAGGTTGTGAATATGGAAATAACAACATGTGTATCGAAAACAAAAGTAAATATACTTCCACGTAACATCTCCCATATTCTATATTGTGGAGAAAACAAAACAAGTATTAAACAAGAACGGTTACGCTTAAAATACAGCAACTCACACTTGGACGTATTTTAACTTTACTGTCTTGAGACAGTAATTTTGTAGCGGGGAATCCTGGGGCAAGAGAACGACATAAATGTCAAGGCGAACGAGCGAACCAACCAAGGGCCACAGACAAAAAACAGACGGCAAATATGTCGGAGGCTTTCCGAAGCAGACAAAAGAAGGCATACGGACTAGCAAAAGAGAAGCAGCGGGATCTCCGGCAACCAACAAGATAGTCCGGATGAGAGGCTGCCGATCAAGCCATCAACCGGGACAATCGGACCAGCCGAATGGAAATGATGCCCAGGAGAAGCAAGCTATGGACCAGGGGCAACTGGCCAGGACGCAGCCGAAGCACTCAAGCAGCCGCAATAGCAATGTTGGTGCCGCGCAGTCTGAAAAAGGGCCTATATAAACGATTGTATGTGTTTCATGAACTTGACTTGGTTGGCCGTTGAAATAAAAGTATCCTAGCTCGTCTTGTCGTCTTTGTTATAATATGGAGTGATTCACTTTGACAAATTTCAGAGAACCTTTCTATTTACCATTTAGCCATGGTATTTCGTTGAGAAACCATTTCCAATAAATAATCACGAAATCCTGCAGCACTTTTATTGCAAATAAATATTGCTCGGGATAATAAATAGCTTCTCATTCGCAATGTTATCGTTTAGTATTTCATGCACTGTTTCACCCGACCTTATCAAAACTTGTCTTAAAACCAATGAAGTCCCTGTCGGTGGATGCCAAATTGACACAGGTGACGGTCGCGCTGTCTTGACGCTCCCGTTAGAACATTTTGCAAAAACGCCTGCTGTGCATGGTTTCGTTCACTTTTGGCTTAAATACTATTTCCAACTCAGGAATAGCAAATGTCATAAATACAAAGAAAAAAACAATGGACTCCATATTATTCCGCGTTTCAGGTTTTTAGACTTAGTTCCCCGTGTCAGTGCAGTTTAGTTATTTCAGCGATTAACCTCTCACTTTAGTTCTCCCGTGTTTACTACCATTTCTGAGCATCGTTGGGAAGAGATTGAACTGAATAAAGCAATACTTTTAAGACTCAGTTTCTGGTCCACGAATGGGGGGGGGTCGGATTATATATATATATATATATATATATATATATATATATATATATATATATATATATATATATATATATATATATATATATATATATATATATACCGATTTTACTTGGACTTTTTGTTACTCATATACACGACTCATATTCAGTTCGATGAATAGCTCGCTCCGCGCCAAACTGGCATGAATCCTATACCTTGAGCAGAAGTGAGAGGTCGACCGGGAAATTTTGATTAGTTATCATTTTGAAATCACCAACCAGTCTCGTCAATGAATCATGCTTCCTAACCGGGATAATAGATACAGCCCGCTTGGAACATTAAACAGGTTCCGGTGTGTCTGCTTCTCTCAGTCTTTACGTTTTCTTCTCAGTAGTCCGTTTAAGTGCATATGGCACTACAGACCCTCAAAATTCAGAGACAGACCGGCTATATTGTGAGAAGGCAGTGCAGTCTTTTGGACTCTCGTGTATTTTGTTGTCAAACGATGTCCCGCGTGCGTTCAAAACTAGACTCAGATGAAGCTCAATATGAACTTGGTTAGTCGCGGATAGAATGTTTTATCCACCCATTTCCTAACATGTCAAGACCAGGGCTATCTGTGTTGCAGGCGGGTAATTGTTTGCTGTCACTTTGGCGTTCGACGTGCACTATTTGTCGTCTCCGGTATATAAAAGAAGTTTTTTATTCGCAGGCGCCAACTATGGCGCTGGTTCTAGACTATTTCAAAAGGCGGATAAAAGTTGATACTGTATCCAGCTTGGCGTTCGAAGCTAACGAGAGGACTAACTCAGAGAGGGGACAATAAATACGACCGTAATCGGTCCGTGGCTTGAGCTAATCCAGAAAACGACATTTATAAGGCATGGAAGCAATAATTTAAATCGCGGAATCAAAAAGCATACACTGCAGACGGCTCAGTGGAACTCACAAGCGGCCCGAAAATGAGACAGTTTTGTAGTAAAACAAAATTGACACGGTGTTGAGAATAAATGTATACCAGGACTGTATACAAAGCTGCTAGGCCAGTGGCAAATTTACCGGTTGAATGTTGATATATAATGTGACCAAAATACGTTCAACTCAGTTTTGTTCCCCTCGGGAGAAACGGTTTAAATGTACCGAGTAACGACGGTAACGTGGACTGTTCTCAATCTCCGAACTTCGGATTGGCGTGCACACACTAACATTATGATCAAGTTTTTCATAGTTTATGCACAAGAAATCACACAATGTTTGCACTCTTTGAGTGCTTTATCTATAACAGCGAGTCATGACTCTATTGTTATTTAGCGATCGGGTTAGAAGCCGCAATATTTTCGGACTGGCCACTCGTTTTAATAGTTCGGAATATGACAAGCTGATGGAATGGACTTCCTTTTTGTCTCACTATGTCACAGGAGCGGTTTCGTGCCAGTCGTCTTATCTTCTGGCGATAGCAGTTATGCCAAGCTTTCGCGAAAAACGCCGGCCATGTTCTGACTGGAATTTCTCGGAGGAATTTTGCGATACGCAAATTCTAGATTTACAGATTAACCCCGGGGTAACCTAAATGCCGAGTAATTTTGATATCTGGCAACAAAGTAGTGTTATTGAATTTAAAACGTTTTCATATAAGTTAGTACCCATGGACCACATTTTCAATTTTCTTATTCTGACAAATTTTTCAAAGGAACTCACCCATACTTAGGACCGAAAAAATGACCGTAAAATTAGTGATAAGTTTTTTCAGTGTTACCAAATGTGAGTATAATGGAGGTCGACGAAATTCTACTCATATTTGTAGGTATAATGTTCGTTTACGGACTCTCTTAAGAAGATAGCCAATCTGGGGGTCTATCCGTCAGTTGTTGTTTAGAGTTCTGTTATAACGAAAACTTAGAACTCCTAGATTTGATTACTGGGTATTCAATCGTTACTCATAAGTAGCAAATACAGGTGGATTGAAGAATTGGTTAGAGAAGCTAGGTGCACTACAGAACTCAGCACTAGACGAAAATTACAGACAACAGTGAACGTCTTTTCGTCCAAAATACAAGAAGCCCACATAACAACACACAGACTCGGTGACTCTGGACCAACGTACAGGGTACATTTCCATAATGAGTAACATGGAATGTGAAATGTCTGTCGGCTTGAAACAGTTCGAGCGATTCGGAATGGTTTTTCTTGGTTCTTGCCAACCTCAGTCATCTACAATGCCGGCGTGACATCCGGTTGTCTTTCAAGAGTTGAGTGTACACTGCGCCAGTCAGATCTGTTCTTTATGCTACTCAGAAATATGACTCCTAAGGGTAATGATAGGAGAAAACTGTCGGTGTTTGAGCACTGATATCCTTGTAGTATTGCTCGAATATAATGGGAACACCGCATCAGAAATACTGAGGTTAGGCGCAGAGTGTTGAAGACCAGTGGTAATTCACTGGAATAAGTGATGAACCCAAACGGTTTAATCTTGTTGTAATATGTGCTACGCATGTTCGCCAATGGACTTCCTCGGTGCACGCTGTTTTCCGAGGCAGGTAGTTGTTGGATGATAGGTCGAGGTGGGCACTCCATGATACGGCAAAAAGGCATGAAAACCGTAACCAGTAGACTTGACCAATCAGAGCATGTTAGACTTACAGGTTAAGGTCCACGAGATTCACCTCCCAGATGGTTGCGGACATAAAGTTTTATTTTTGAGTTCATCCAAATGCCAAACTTCGTTGACCCCGGTGGGATCCGAACCCATGCACGATGTGACTAAATGCTGAGGCCAGTGGCTCTTCCTCTGTCTTCGTGATTTCCGCCTATCACTTTGTTTTCGTCTGTTTCCCACTCGATGCTTCTAATCATTCTGCTCTCATCTAGATGATGCTGTCAGGTGGCAACCCACATTAGACCGCAGAAATGCGAGACTGATGGTTGAATGAATTGGACTGAACTTTGCAATCAGGGCACTATTGCACCTTGGTTGAAACTTCACACGACGGAGTTCTGAGACCATTCAAAACGCGGATGAAGTGGCGTTATACGTTTATCAGGTGGAGTTTATCACGTACAGGTAGCGGTATCCAAGTCTGAACACATTAAGCCACCTGTGTAAGCAACAGATAATAGCATTACCAATACTGAAAACTATGGAAGTGAAATTTTCTGAGAGACTAGCTGTTCTAAGTAAAAATAAAAACGTTTGCTGGATTCTATGATAGAAGTACGAATTTGAAGGTTCTTTGTGCGCACATATGTGTGATGTGAGTATGTTTACGAGGCAAATGAGGTTATTCTGATCAAAGGACAGCTGGACGGAAGGAGTTTTTATTCCGGTTCTATAGGGAGTTCATTGTTGTCCAAAAATAGTATCAATTCGGTGCAATGCACAAATAAATGAATTCAGTGAAGTGTGAGGGATTATGTTCTGGGTTTGTTCAAATAATAATGTTGGATGGTCAGGTGAACCTTCAGGTTTGCAATGAATCCGCGGCTGTTTTTTCTGAACAAGTAAAATGAGTTGTACTTGAAAATATAGTGAAAGATTTAGGGCATGCCCCTACCTGGTTGCGTTTCCCTTCACATTGTAATGAGAAGGTGAACGACGGAGTATATAGACCAGTTTTGGGAAGTTTCGTGAATCATTTCAAACTAGTCGATGATTTCATGAACCATTATCTTCAAATCTAATAATGACTATTTGAAATTGGCTCAAATATCCTCATTTTCTTTCTGTTTTCACGATGTCAGTTTTGCAGTCTCAAGAAACTGGATGTCTCGTGCAACAAATTGAAGGAGCTGAACTTTATCTCATCAAACAAGGTACGGAAAGACGAACTGGTTGGCTGGTTTATCCCCGAAATTTAGGCACTAACCACGCTGGTGGTCTATGACAACGAGCTACTCAATTTGGACGGTATTTCTCAGTAAGACTTTCTGTCCTAAATTGGGCCTATTTCATAAAAATCTTTTTAGAATTTACAGCCTCATCACCTTGCATGCACAATACAATCGCATAACAAATATTGACACATGTTTCCAGAAATTGTCACAACTAACGGATCTTCGTCTAGATGACAACGAAATTAAAACCGTCAGTGCAAAAGCCTTGAGCCAATGTACTGCACTGACGAATCTGGATCTAAGCTATAATATGCTTGGACACGTTGAGGTAAAACACTTGGGTTGTGAAAAACAAAATATCGCCGTCGTACTAGTTTCTTTCAGAACTGCCTAATCTGAGCTGTTTGACTCTTAACCACAATCGTCTGCAGTCAATAGAACCACTAGCTCGTTGTCCAAAGGTGAGTCAGATATTTTCAAACACTTGTGATGGGATACGATCAAATTTCAGCTCAGGGAGCTTGACGTCAGCGACAATTTGCTCACGAGTTCCGGATTGGAATACGAGGGATTCGACCAACTGGAGAGGATAAACTTATCCAACAATAAAATAGCCCGACTGGGAAGGGAAATTCGAGCGCGCAAGTAACGATCTGATCAAATAGTCATTTCTTTCACGATTAGCTCTGTGACTGCACTGTTTCTGAACAACAACCAGCTTCATGACTTGCCTAAACTGTATGAATATCTTCCGAGCATTGATGTACTGGAAATTTCCTCGAATAAATTCATAATTTTTGATGATTTACTGGTAAGTTCGAATGTGAGAGCTTCCGTTCTGTTCTGATCTGATCTGCATATCGATATTTCAGTGATTTCGTTCAGTTCGTGGCATGCATGTTCACACACGGAGCAGTAAACCAAGTTCAGTCATCAGCCATTGCTGAATGATCAGGCACAGTTTTGCTCATTTTGAAACACAAGCATCTGATCGATATAAATTGGCCGTTTTTTATCAGTTCCATAACAAACCCCTAATTACTCTACTACAGTTTGTTTGTATCATTTACTGTAGCGCTAAAAAAGAAAATTAGCCTGTGTGAGCTTTGTATATCATTACGAACTCTGGGGTTTAAAACAACTTACAATTTACACTGATATCTCTTGCGGTCTACATTTGCACGGTGGTCAGTGGAGTCGCGTCCCATGAACCGACTTCTAGACAGTAGATCAGTTAAAGGTAGTACAGTGTAATGCAGCGTCAGCAACACCATGAAAAGAACCCTCTTGCATTTTCTGTACTGCATAAATTCCACTCATTGTTTTAGCACACCTATCCACCCCAGATAGTGCATCCGACACACGTCAGATTCACAGACACTTACCAGTATACCACAAGAAACAAACCAGTCGCCTCTATCCGACCTATGTAGCTGTCCTCGTGTACGCTAACAATATGAGATGATTGGTTTCCCGTTGCACTGTTCACAAAATTGTGAGTTTTATGAATATTATTCATGGGCGTGCAGAAGTCGAGCTTCCCCCCCCCCCGCCGTTAGTGGACGCGAGTGGAATGTATGAACAGATCCTAGGCCACCACTATTTTCCAGGGCGAGGCACAAACTCTGTGTTAGAAGTGTCGAGAATGGTGTTCCTACTCGTAGCTGGTTTTCGTCTAGCCAGTCTTGGCTTATTCTCCGTGGCGGGCGGTTGCATAACCAACGTTTCACCATCAGCCGACGTGATGCAGTCGATGAAGGATGGTGTGTGCTGAATGTATGCGTATAACTGTCAGTTATTGTGAGTCTTAAATGTTTCCCAGATTATCTATCTATCGCTTGCTTCGTATGAAACAGGTATAAGTCAAGTCAAATCAAGTCAAGCTTAAACTTCATTCGTCCAAGAGGAGAAAATATTCAATGAAAAGTTATTAATTACATAAAAATATGATAAAGAAACATCAATGATTGAATCAGTAGGCCGTGTCCGTCAATGAAAAACCAGATGAGAAATGAACAATTATGATTATGTAAGCTTTACCCAGAATTCTTCTACAAAGTGTTCTTTAGAAACAAGCAGTCTAGCTAGATATGGAATAACCGAGTTGTAAAACGTTGTTGTTCGGGATCATTTCAATTTAAACTTACTACGTGTAGCGCAGTGAAAAATACTGTGTGCGAGAGGGAGAGATAAGTGTAGCAGGTGTGTGTCATCAGAAAGTATGGTACTTCACAACTGTTCGCATGCATAAAAAGGATTTTTTACAAGAAATTCGATAGTTCAGGCCAGGGTATGTTACTGCATTTAAAAATGCATTTGAGGGAGCGGATGATCAATACAAAGTCTCTGACAGGCAAACCAGAGAAAATGACAGCATAGCATAGTAACCGGTAGCAAAAATGAATAAACTTACAAATGATATGGGTAAGCATACGTAGAGACTACAGGGAAGCCTTCGTACCTTGAAAAAATGAGCTTGCACACGATGGGTCCACATGTGATTTGTTAAGGTAAATACAACAAGATCTCTATAGAACTGGGCTTTTTCCACTTTTGAGTCTTCTATCATGAGTGTTGGATAATTTGATTGTGACGTGGATTTACGGTCAACTGAAAACAGTACTTCTACACGCTTTTTCGGGTTAAGTGCTTATTGGCTATTTTGGACTATTCCACCATGGCAGAGATAGGCTGTTGGAAAGAGTTGGCATTACCACGGTTCAGAGATTGAACTGAGCGGAAATGAACTGAAAACATTGTCAGTGAATTTGAAAGTAATGGGTGATGTAGTTAAGAGAAATGCCATACACATAGCAAGCGAGTAGAATTAGCCATACCGTGTGCCAGTGTGATATTTTGTATCAGCGGAAAGAGTACCATCACTCAGAAACTAAGCCCAAAGTGGATTTTCCGTATGACCGTTTTTGAGAAAGTAGTATATATTGCAGGACGCTGAGTGACAAAGTTGTATTTGGAAAGGTCAAGCAAGAGTTTCGGACTCATAAAACACTGTTCAAATCGTCATGCAATGATTGCCTGCGAGTAACAGGCTGAGCCTATGTGTGAAAAATGCATGGGGATTTCAAAGCCTTCGGTGAATCAGTTATTGATTTGACCTGACTTTGAAGAAAACAATTTGCGAGATACCTGGAACAATCTTGAGGTATACAAATGAAAACCGCCTATTACAAGATGAATGACTCAAAACATGTAGTGTAAGCGAACATATGATTTTGATGATGCATTTTCGAGCCATTACAACCACATTCATTTGTCATGAGAAAAGGGCGACGCTAAGTAGACAGTCAGTAGGCCTATCAGTCAGTTTGTCATTCGATCGGTTAGTCGGGCAATTTGTTGTTTGTTAAAAAGGGAGATGTGGGGAAGTGGCGAGGGTGTTATGGTGTGCATAATTAGTGAACCAGATTGACAATGCGTTTGCGAACGACTTTATCCATACCACGACTTTATGGAATGGTCATGATCCACAAAGCCGGCGTGTATTTTGGTCTTATTATTTCCGTGACTAACTCAGCGCCATGGCTCGTACATGCTTTGGAACGGATGCATAAACTGATTACTACGCACACACTCTGTGTTGGCTTCCACTTTGTCGAAGCCTTCAACGAGGCGAACATCGACAGAAAGACAATATTCTCACTGGATACTGCCTCTATTCACAGACATGCCATTGGTAGAAATGGTGAATTTTATTTGTTCGCTTATCAGAGAAAAAGAACTTCCGGTAAGAATCCCGATAATGAACCTCAACGAACTGTTATTGAGATGCGCGTCCAATGTACACTTTCTATTTGATGGAATATTACCGACAAAAGAACGGAGTCGCAGTGGGGTCCCCTAGGTTACTCTTAGCTAGTATTTTCATGGTTAAGTTAGAATATAGAAAATTAAAGACAACAATATCAGGTCTTTGTTATTATAATCACTATGTGAACGATATTTTCTGCACAACCGAACAACACAGAGATATCGAAAAAATCGTAGAAATGTTCAAGACTGCACACCCAACGATGCGGTTCTCCGCGCAGCTAGAAAGGGACAACCAACTTCCATTTTTGAATGTTGATCTGACAAGGCGCCAGGATGACAACCCAACAAGAAGCCTATAGAAAGGCAACATGGAGTGGGTAACACACAAACTGTCTCAGTTTTGTTCCCATAAACCAAAAAAGAAGCATGATTTGTTGTTTGACCTCAAGAGTTAAACGCGTATGCTCTGACGACACGGTGAACGCAGAGCT
Source organism: Fasciola hepatica (assembly GCA_948099385.1). Lineage (NCBI taxonomy): Eukaryota > Metazoa > Platyhelminthes > Trematoda > Plagiorchiida > Fasciolidae > Fasciola > Fasciola hepatica. The sequence continues at coordinate 2,001,146 of CANUEZ040000104.1, read as the reverse complement.
ACAGACAATACATAACGTCCCATCAGCAAACGGTTATCCAAAGAAATTAAGCTACTGCAATATGGAGTAAGAATGAGCAACAGAAAGGTTACCAGAAGTAACTAAGAAAAATCTAGTTTCCGCTTCAAAGGTGAAGCCGCAGCGGAGAGGACTATTAGGGTTCCATATACTGCCATGAAAGCCACATTTAACGCGACTACGCTAGGGTACCAGTTCGCAATGAATCCTGTCATCACATGTGAGAACAAAGATAAGTTGCCTTTTTTGACCCCATCAATGAGTATTTATCAGTTAAAGTGTGCCCGTGGTACCACTTATGATGGCCGAACAACGAGGTATTTGTCGGAACGCATCAAAGAGCACCAGCTACGTTGTCTTCAACCCCGGGCGGATGGTACGATTCCCAACTACTGTCCATTCACTGGAGTCAGGGAATTCAATCGGAATGGGAAGTGCGTTCTGTGTTATGTACAGAGCCCCACGTAATAAATCTAAAGCAGTCATGTGCCAAAAACTAGCGATAACTGGAGCAATTAGTATACAGGCTCCTAGGCCTGACCCATGCTCGCAAAGGAAGCATGCTCTTGAGCTTTCGTGGCCAAAGGCCAGTGATGTGACCGGAGAAAGCATTGTCGATCTCAGTCACTAATTATGAACCCCATAACACCCTCGCCACTTCCCCACATCTCCCTTTTATCAAACAACAAATTGCCCGACTAACCGATCGAATGACAAACCGACTGATAGGCCTACTGACTGTCTACTTAGCGTCGCCCTTTTCTCATGACAAATGAATGTGGTTGTAATGGCTCGAAAATGAATCATCGTAAACATAATTAACTAAGTTTATTTTGAATAATGTAACTTCCTTCTTGAACAGTGAATCCTATGAATTGGTAGTCTATTATTAATGAGTTCGTCATCAGTCAGTTGCTCCGGTACATTTGTTCACATAATACACAGTACGTATCGTCGAAGCGTGTTTCATTACAGAACAAGAAACATGCGTGAACTGTGAGTGAAGTCCATGTATCCATGTGTTGCTGACACGTCTGGTGAGTGGAAGTGCGATTTCAACTGCGAGCGCATGTGAAACCAGCGGGAGAATCCTGTGTGATCCGTGCGGACGGAGTGCGCAGAGATTGCAATGGACTGTTCTGCTTCGCACAGATGCGCACAAATGAAGTCAATGTAAACACGGTAATTTAGACATTTACTGGGAGACATATTTGGTGATTAGCTTAGATGGATGAACAAAAATATCAGATTGGTATTTCTGTGACATCAGTAATAAAAATTTGAACAACACCTGCGCTTCATTTCGTTTATACATCATGCCCAGCAATTTTAGTTTCCTCTAGCTACTTGTGAATTGCAATTTTTGGTTACGGAGAATATTTTTTGTTATCTAGTAGCTGAGCAGAAGAAAACGCTTGAGCAGTTGTTCTGACAGAATAGCTAAAAACGCTCGCATTTATTGACTCTTGAATTAGACAGCAGCTTTAAGTGCCTCGGGAACCACACTGCAGTTAAGGGTGATGGAGTTGAGTTCACATCAGGAACAGCGTAGACCAGACTGGCTTTAATGAATTTGAGTCACTTGTGATACCGTCATGAAATTCATTTGCCACTGAAGGGACAGGTCTGCAATTCGAAATTCCACTTCGTGGTTGCGAATCCTAGTAGCTCCGCGCTGAGGACGCTCGTCGGCTTTCCGTATTCTCCCACTAATGCATCCAAAGTAGTCCTCGAGTTTGGTGAGAACATCTTGGGAGAAACGATATGGCCTAAGGGATGTGTTTTGTCATTGACCATGGACATTGAGGACCATAGCTCAGAACCGAAGCCAGTGGCGCTAATGTCGCACGGCGAACCTAGGAACCCCTCGGGCCCCACAAATATTGGATTAAGCTTTCGAAAAATTGTAAAAATGCGTGTGTTAAAACGATTCCGAAAGTCCGGAAGGTAGAAGGTCGCTGATTCGGTTCTGGCTTATGGCGCTGAACTTTTGGGTGCGAAAAATAAAAGCGGATTTTCTATAATTTATAGAAAAAGCAGTTTGACTTCACTCACTTCTGCATTCTTCTTACCGTTTTCTATATTTGTGGTGCTGGCATCACGCTTGACTCCATGATTATTTCATGTTAATATTTTCATAATACTGGTTTCAATAACGCGTTATTTGATTCCAAAAGGATTGTTACCGTCACATCCGTATCACTTTGAGAATAATTGTAACCGAATGCGTGCTCACTCTTTGTCCTTCCCTAATGTCCAACAATCGGTCCCAAATGGTGCCCCCGGCCCCACATTTCAGGACAGCATCAGCGGCTGTGAAAACCTACGCGAATTATCGTTACACGGAAACCCATTCACGGAAGAGGAGAAAGGAGTAATCAGTTTGGCCAAAACAGTGAAGAAGAAATTGCCAAACATTGTTTGTTTGAATTCAGTATGTTCTTTTTTACGAATAAAATCGCCGTTTTGCAAGCGAAATGTGAATATTTCAATCCAATTAGTGCATCTGGGTTATGCCCGATATTTTTAGTTTCGTCAAGTACCTTTCAGAGTTCAACTGTCTACTGAAGATGACAATAGTAGTGGTAATGAATCCAGGGCTACAAAAATGTTTTTGCCATCGAAGTTTATACTTGATATTAGGGTTTACAACTGTCATGGAGAATGTTTCTTAGGCTTTTTGATTAAGGTTTGCTGATTTTGGGTGCATGTTTTCCCTCTGTTATGACGTCACATGCAGCGGCTGAAAACAGAAATTTATGTTTCTAATTAATTTACCTAAACATTTCCTGGAAAATTCCTGTAGCTTCCGAAATTCTATTCAATTTCAGGTATTTATTGACGCTATATTGGAACCCAATGAATTATCAAAAACAACGAGTGATACCACCCATCAACGTAAGTTTATCTTGAACTGGATGGAAACAACCAGATATGGCACAGATTTTTTATTACGTCACTGCGATAGAAATTTTCAGTTTGGGTTTAATTTGCCTTGAAGCAGCCAACAATATTTGCTTTGAAATGACTAGTTAGACATAAGATCGGTGTAATATCAGTGTTCTGTCAGGAGCATATGAATCATTGTTAGAGTAAACTGAAGATGTGGTATGGTTCCTATCATACCACATATGGCTTTAGTATATCAAGCGAGGTAGCAAGTCGTTGGTGGTTGGTTTGAATTGAGGTTATCAGTTTCATTCATCTACTTTCCGTAAAACTTAGTTATATATATATATATATATATATATATATATATATATATATATATATATATATATATATATATATATATATATATATATATATACTTTTATGAAATACGGTGGTCGAAAAGATTCAGGTGGAAGTCTAAAACGGATCTCATTCATCATTCTTCCGAAACATCAAATGTTCGAGTCGGTTCTTTTTTTCTTTCTTTTTTTTGCGATTCCTTATAACACTTGAGAAGCTGTCATCTACGGTTATCAATACACATCTGTCCATCCACTGTGTATAGGCCTGAGGAATGATAATGAATGCAAGTTTCTCTGTCAGAAAGCTTCCTTCCAGGGTGCCAGTTTATCAGTTAACTGAGTGACCAGATGAGCATGGTTAGACGGAGACACCGAACAGTGAAGCATAGGAAGGATGAAAAGGGGACAAAACCAAACTGAACACCTTTTGGTCCGTGTTACATCCACAGCATCTAGTGTGAGTAACTGGACGAAGTTGTTGCGGAGGCAAATTTCAACAAGCAACTACATCCGGTGCTTCCCAGCGTTGATTTTGAACTGATAGATGCCATTATGCGTTGGTAAGGAATATTTTTTCAAATCTTTTCCTTTCTCCCCTTCTCCCAAGGTGAACTATACAGTCTGATCGAAGAACAGATTACGCATCTTTCATCACTGACTGCGCCTTTGGAGGAATCTCTCAACAAAAGGTGAATGAGTTTAATCCGTCAACCGTGGGTATTTGCTAGTGAAGAGATACCTGGTTTTCTTACGTGTACCCCTTTTTTGAACCGACTTCACAAGCTCAAAGGCATTAAATTCGGTAGGCTCTGGGCTACCATTGAATAAATTTGGATTTAGCAGATTATGACAGATTATCAGGTGGTTAAAATGGTAAAACTATTCAGCTTCAACAAAATTTGAACAAATGAAATGATGTCACCGACGTTAGCATAGTGAAGATGCCATATAGGAGTATCTGAACATTTCAGATTTCAGAACCGGAATAAAACATAGGCCGCGAAATCCAAGCACTTCGTTTCACTCTTGTCGATCGTGAACATCAAATCTGCCTGTGCCCGTACGGGACAGTTAATTGAGTGTAAGACAGAACTAATTATATCAGTTTTCATTTCGGCCTGTTCCACTTTTTTTCAACTAACGTACCATGCAGAGCGTGACAAAAGCATAGGACTCCCTCATTTCCCCGTACATTTCCGCTTCTGTATTCTTTAGTGAAACCATATCTGGTTGGAACGATCGAATACCCATTACGCTGCAAAATACAAAATTTCAAAGCGAAATAATTTATTGAGAGCGAATTAAGAAGGGCTCGAGCAGTGACTGCGCTAATCATAGAGGTGTAACCTTTATTCCAATAACGTCGAAGCTGCTTGCGTCTGTCATACTTAACAGGTTGTACCAAACGCGTGAACAGCAGACTCGCGAGGAGCAGGCTGAGTTTCGCGCCGTTCGTGGATGAATCCATCAAACCTTCGCCCTCCTAAAACTGCTGGATCACAGCCACACCTTTCAAAGACGAATGATCATCTTGTACCTGGACATTCGAGCGGCCTTCGACTCTGTCGATAGGACTGCAGTATGGAGTCGTTTGTTGAGAAAAAGAGTACCTTAGGAATAAATGTAAATCCCCAAAGAATTGTGTTGCCACATCTCAGATCAGGCTGGAGCCCACGGCCGGCTTTCATTTCCTTTTGTCCTCTCTAGTGGAGTACGACAAGATTGTCCCATATCCCCATTTCTCTTCAACATCGCCATAGAGGATGTTCTGCGGTATATCTTGTCTGGTAGTCCAACCCGTGGAGCCGAGTTCCTCCCAGAGAACAGAGTTTTCGGTTTGGAATATACCGGTGATATCGCCTTTCTGAGTGATAATGCACGGGCAATGCAACACGCTCTGAACCGCTTGGTGATGAATGTATCCAGATGTGGCCTACACTTTGCGCCCTTCAAGTGCAAAGTACTTTTATATGACTGGCGGGAGTTCGTGCCAGCACTCATCCTTCGCGGTGATCAGCTTGAAGTTTATGCTAAGTTCGATACCTCGGGAGCTTGATAACAGCTGACGGTACTGTTGGGAACGAGATCCGCTCACAAACAGCGAGAGGCAAAACAGCTTTCACATCTTTGGCGTCGCCGTGATACCCAGCTCTCTCTCAATGAGCTGCGGTTCGTAGTGTCTATCTGCATATTTGCGAGACCTGGTCACTTCTTACTGAGGATGCTCGGCGTCTTTCTGTGTTCAACAACCGGTTCATCCGAAGAACTACTCGTGTCTGGTGGTAACATCGAGTGAGAAATGACGAGGTGCGCCATCATGTTGGACACGGATGGCCGGACTCTTAACGAAGTGGTTGCATTACACCGACTCCAGTGGCTCGGTCAAGTTTTACGAATGTCTACCCATCGTCCACCCATCCGTGCTCAACTCGCACGTGCTGAGCAAGGCTGGAATAAGTGACACGGCGGTTGGGCCGTAACTTGGTGCAGGGGTATGAGGAAGCTAACATCGGCATTAGCTTCGGTTGAAGCTTCCCGTCTCCTTGGTTGGGGCCCAAGGGACGAGGATTGTCGTTTCTTAGAGACGTTGAGGGACATGACTCAGAATACAAGTCAGTGGTGCGAATGCTGTTTGGTCTATCTGCCAAACTCTCGTGCCTGATGAGTAAAAAATGTCATTCAGACAAACAGTGACAAAATAATCGAAAATTGTACGGTGAAAGACCAAAAAACCACATCATATACTAACTTCTTACAAACTGTTTCATGTAATGCTCTACTCCTCATTGTTGCATCCGCACCATGCCTGGTTTTAAGCCTGCGATATATATATATATATATATATATATATATATATATATATATATATATATGAGAATAAGCGAGAAAAGCGGAGGACAGAAGCCTGAAATCCCATTCAGCTGGGCTACAATACTTGCTACTAAAAGTTCTGTGCAACTGCTATTCTGCTCGATAACCTCGATACATCTTCTTGACATATTTCTTACAAGACCTGTGGTCGTCCCTTGGTTAATATTCACCCATTCTCGCCTAAACCATGAAATCCTTGCACACCGGGCAAGCAAGTGTGCCTCATAGATCCTAAATCGGGTTTAGACGTTCTACAAGCACGATGGACGAGATTCAACACAATAGTCGTGTCTTGCAATTTCTCTCCGTGATGCACTTGCGCTTTGGATAAAGGTCACCCGGGGCGTCCTGCTCCAAATTCCACCAGCTTGACAAATTTCACCATCTGAATCTCAACAGTATTCGTCAAAATCCACCAAAAACGAAATTCAGGAAAACTGACCGCCTCTGTGTGCTGAACTAGTGAAGTTCAATCGTTTCACTGGGCGATCCTGACCGAGTCACTCAAATTCCCTACTAACTTGCTGATGCCATGTCTTAATGTAATTTGGGTGGATCACCAACTTGATCCGTTTGTGAAAGTTCCGAAACGCTCTGGTGTGGACTAGTAGCTCAGCTGGTAGAGCGCGTGTGGTATAAGATCTTCGGCTGAGTCCATACTTGAGTTTGAATAGTTCTATGATTTGTCGTAACGAATTACGGTATGGCGGTGGTAAGTGTTTTCGGCTTTTAAAACCATGAATTTTACGTACGGGTGCGAAGATTTCTGTCGTGATCCAAAGAAAGCCCATTCGAAAAATAAAATCAGGTTAATCCAATGCTGATGAGGATAGTTTGGACTGCAGATCCTCATAATGACAGCGCGGTCGTTGAAATCTTTGAAAGCAAACCTCTACGCGTTTTTCGCGATCGGTTGAGTTAGAATAAAGCACACCAACTGGTGAGTGCATTGAGTATCTTCGATTTCTTCGTCAATCGCCTAATACAGGGTACATCACCTTCATGTCACACAGGACATAAACGAGTATTTGCGAAGGTCATGTAAAGTACGTGATGTGGATACTACCAGACTACTCAAACCAATGTGCGGAGTTGTTTGAGAACCTCCCTCATAAGCTTTTGACCAAAGGTCTTCTCACATGACAGTATCGCAAAACAAAGGTATAAGGTTTGTAGCGAAAAGACAGACACGATGTGATTGCAAGCGCGTTTAGCATACACGTGAAAGTTCAAACATATACATGAAATGACAGTAGCCGCGTGTTCTCGTGTCAGTAGAGTCAGCTGGCTACACGTAATAGTAATAATGGCACATTTTGGATGAGCCCGAGTCATGATCCAACGCATAATCAGATGATACAAGTAGTGTCATAATCAGAGTTTAGGAGGATAAAATATGTGCATACGAAGGATTATAGGAGAAAGTTTGAATGGACTTAAATGATAACAACGCCCGGCAGATCTAAAACTCAAGGTCAGGAGGTCAGTTCGGCTATCGCCGCGTAAAGTCAGTTGAAAATTTGGAGCACAAAAATGATCAGAACGGTTGGAAGTCAGAGCATATTCGAAAGATACTTTGTTTATCTTTATGAAAAGAACTTATCAAGAGAAATATAAAGAGTCACTTGCACGCTGCAGTGTGAAAGGCATATGGATAGAAAACCCGACGATATACAATAATGGAACACCAGAGATAAAATGCTACGAATCAATCGACCAATATGGTGGTGAAATTCGATGGCGGGATGCCAACGGAATCAGTCAATAAAAAAATGAATCCGAAGGGAAGAAGGAAAGGGAATGCCAGAGTGGTGATTGAGGAAGTAGCCGGGGGAAAACCGGTAAGCGTTCGGCGTATTGTTCGCTTTATTATAGGTACTTCAAGAAGTATCAACATAGAAATGGAAATACGGTGATAAATTGATCTAGGGTGCATTATAGGGCGGTCGCAGAGGCGAGTAGCTTGCAAAAGTTATGATATAGTAGAAGACTGATAGAAAGATCACGTGACACCGGTAAAGAGACAGCTACAGGACCAATGAGTCTGAGACGACGAACGAGAATGGGACATCGGGTAAAGAATAAAATATATCACTCAGCAGAGATGGCGGTAGAAATTGGCGGCTGGATACTGGAGGAATCAGTTATATAGCAAACGACTGACTCATCTCGAGGGAGAGAGAGAGAGACTACCAGACGGATGATGAAAGGGAAAGGCTGAAGGAAAATAGCTAAGCGCGCATCGAGTTGTTTACTTTATTCAGGGTTGGTCAAGAAATATCAATGTGTAAATGGAAGATAAAACAGTATAGGGTGCGCAACTACAGCGATCACAAAGGCGTATAGTTTGTAGATGAGAGAGCAGATGACGGGTAAGTATACATCGATAGATGAACGTTGTGTAAAGTGTAACATGCGAAAATGGTAGGTGGATGAAGTTGGATAACGTGTATCGTAGGAGGCAGCAATGGAACAACGGCTATAAATTAAATAAATCAGTCGGCGAAGATAGTAGTAGAGTTTGGAGGCTGGTTACAGAATCAGTTATGTATCATACGAATGGCACATCTGAAGAAAAACTGCCAGACTGAGGATGATCAGTAGTGGTATAATAGGTGGATAATGATATATCAAGGTGAAGGTAGTGACTGGGTGATAAATCGACCTGGGATGCGTTGTACGGCGGTCTCAGGGGCGAATAGCATGTACAAGTGGTGATACAGTAGGTGGTAAGTGTGCGACTTGGAGTGACCACTTTGACAGGTGTGTCATGTGAGCGGCGAAGCTGCATGATAAATATATCTGAGACTTACAGATATGGAGAAAACATGGTGTTCTGTAAAATCAGGATGAAGCAATAGAATAGCACTGGGTAGGCGATCAGTTGGACTGATGAAGAGAGTAGATATTCACTAATCACCTCACTGACTACTGGAAGATTACGGAAAGATATTTCAGCGCAGACGTCGTTTGGTGATTGTGATGAAGAAATGAACAGCGACTTTAAATGTGCTAATGAGTGAATAATAGCAGCGGGTTTTAACAAGGGGAATGGACATGTTTACAGATAGGAAAGAAGAGTGGACAGGCGTGCAAATCTGGGGAAGGTGGGCAATGAAGTACATGCCAGGATCGATGAATATTCACATAAGCAACGACTGTGTGCAATAGAAAAGATGGTTGATAGGTAGAGGTGAAAGCTATTCGCTGTTCAGTACGTAGATGGAGTGACAAATTTTGCCGGGCGTGAACAGAGTAAGTTATGGTATCGATATCGAGAGCGAGCTCGAAGGGAAACCGGTGATAGTTATGGAAAAACAGGGCGAATGACATATTTGCAACAGCAATACGAACATAAAAATAATATTTCGTAGTCCGCAAGCAGTGCTAGTGGATCGATATGCTTACAAAGCAAACATACTTGTAAGACACATCAAAGATAAGCAAACTGAGGCAGCATCAACATCAATGCACGCCCTACAAGTCCTTTGAAAGCCGGTGACCTGAGTGGTGGTTCTTACACCCGGAAAAATCTAGGCTTTCCAACGCATCCCGGAGGAGCCAGTGACCGGTTGCACGGTTCAGGCGACTCGTCTGGAAATACTTGTCGTGTGTATGAAGAGTGGTATAAGGCAGTAGCCTCACTCAAGGACAAGCTACATCAGTCGCTCCATAGTGCTCTAAGCGGGTTCATGTGGAATTTATTGCGGGAAAGCAAGTAACTGGTTGAAAACCAAACACCTCGAGCACCGCAGCTGATCGCACGCGTTCTCATATTTGGTGTGCCCAGTGCTAGAGTGACAGTTGTTCCCCGTCCTGCGACTTGGAGTCGCCCCCGGTCACACACAGCTCTGCTCTGACGGCGTATGTTCAGAGTACCTCCGACGAATTTGCAACTGAAAGACTATAAACTGTCAGTCAGAAATTTGCCGTTCACTAACGCAACAATATATCCTTATTCCCGCGTTTTGCTACTCCACAGTGATACATCTTCGATTACCAGAAGTGAAGCAGTTTGGTCCTTCAGTGACCAGTCTAGTGATTGAAAATCCTTGAAAGGGACTTGATGAAATGTATATTCGAAATCTCGTCCATATGATTCTGTCTCCTCTTCGTTCGGCATTCGCCCCTGTACTAAACCCAGATTGACAGCAGATTTCACCCCTATATATGCAAGATTATGTTGTTCCTAGTCAGTAAACATTTCAGTCTATGAAGAAAACATCCTCTCCTGACGGATAACCATCTACATAGACTAACTTATGTTGTTTGTTAGCTCAATTTCATTTTCCACATAACAAATGCAACGGTATTTTAGACTGAACACAAACGCACTACTTGATAAGTTCCAATACAAATTACAAAAGGAACCACTACCGAAACCGTGAGTTGCTGGATATAGTAGACAAGGAGTAATTGCGTGACATTAAATTTAAAGTCCTGCGTTGAATGTATTCACCCACAGATCAAATATAATACCAAGTGAAACGAATACAAATAATATTGCTATTTCACAGTATTCGGCATTCCCCATCCAAACAAATGCAGGAAAGTAGAACGGTACGTGCTCTGCGACCGGCTAGACACAGCACGTTTTGCAAGCATCAGATTCGGAATGAAGAATTAGAAAAAATTATCGATAACTATAATGGAGAAACTGATGACAGTTAATTATACGAAACCGTAATTGCCAATTCTCTTTATCGTGAGTATCGATTTTCTAGTCTGTTCTAACATTATAAGTCTATTTCTTACTGACTTATTTAGGCTGATATAAAGCACCGATTATAAGCTTATCCTCTAACGTATGTTTCAACGAGTCAAACAAAACAAAGTTATTGATTTGCAAAGAAAGCGGGCATTACAATCCGACTGCCATCCGTCTTTCAGTTTCACTGCTCTACAAGACGTGCTTAACCGTTTGGATATTGAAGAAAGCACAGAAGAATCGGGCAAAGTCACTGAAGACCAGTTGAAAAATTCTGATCTGGAGTACGTTTTACAGAGTCAAATTTTGGGTAGAATTTCTCTCTCGAGAAGATAAAAAGATCTGACGCCACCCACAGTTTGGGTGGAGGGTTTGAAGCACGACTAATCTCTCCTTAGATGCTGGTTCACCGTCCGTTCAATGTGCTCATTCACTCTTTCTTTGCATATCCGAAAACAAAACTGGTTTCAGTGGAGCACGCGTTACTGGCCCGGTGTATGTTAGTCGCGGTGACGATAGGAAATCTTTTTTTCTTAATTCAGATCGCATTTGAAAAGGCAGACGAAAAATAAACGGGCCATGGTGGTGTTTCGAGTGATGTGAATGGTGCTTCCATCTTTGAGGGTTTAAAACTCAGTTGCATTGGCCTACTTTGGTGATAAGAAGCGTTATCGTGTTTCGGCATTTCAGTACCACATTCTTCCGGTGCCTGTGGTCCCTTTTAATATAGAGTGGAATAAACCTTGTGCGGTTATCAAAGTCATCTTTCTCACTGTATTCTTATTTATTTACGTCGTGGAAATAACGGTTTCGTAAGCTCATAAATAAAATCAATATGCATACTCCTATGACTGCTGTACAAAATCCGAAAACTGCATTTCGCAAGCCAACTATTCGGTATTTTAGTTTCAAACTCAATAGTACCCGTGTGAAATTGGTTGTTGCTAAGATGAGGTGACTAATTAGCGTTTGGTGCCTACAGTTGATCCGGGTTGCTCATGAGTGAATTCCATCAATTGTATAAACACTACTGTTTGTATTTGGTAGTAGACCAGATTGAACCTGAAATGAATTCACTAACTTTTGATGCAGTATACTCCTGGAACATTGTCCCACGATCCATCTAGGTCATTATTATTTGTTTCTTACTGTAAACCGATTCATTGATCGCTGGTGCAGTTGCGAGATCACAAATTTCGTGAGTAAAAAGTGAGAACTTTCCAGAAAGATCTTCAACTACACAAAGGGATTTTAGTTTATAGGGCTTCAAAATAAAGCTGTATTTCTGTGGAAAAATTGCCCTGGAAATGTAGCTTCAGTCTGTTGGAGGACAACGTTATAAATAGCTTACACTGGGCAATTTGTAAACAGCATGCATGAGATAGGTGTCTTTGTCTCACAGTCAGTCCTACTCGGCCAAGGTCCTCATACCTTTTCCGAAATGTCACGGAATGACCACCTCAACCCACTCCCGAGCTGCTACCAGTCTTGGAAAACAATGTACATTCTTTTTCGATGTGAGTAGCATGGTACTGTATCTGGATGACAGGACAAAATTTTGGAAGAATCACCGTGTGATTCTAAAAATGGACTCCCCGTTCATGCACGCTCCATTCGATTCACACGAGATTACAATGTAAAGTCTGTCCAAAAATTCGGGATCACCTCAATTTGGTAGACACTATTGTTTAGCGACAGAAATCGTGTTGGATGCTGTCAATCAAGGGATCAGCGGCAGTGTTGTTTGCATTTGTTCGACCGAACTGAGACCATCCCGAAATATTCAGACAGACTGCACGTCAAAGAAATCAACCTGAAAGTAGCACTTGGTTTAGCGGTATACTTCTGATTCTCATCCGGCTGTGCGAAATTACAAAATTCGCATCACAACTGGACGTGACGTCGTGTGATGTGTTGTACGCCCCCACGACACAAAGGGCTACGCAGGATGGCTTCCTGAAATCGAAAGCTAAATTATCCATTACGTCTTTATGAGTGGAGGCCAGACGAGGTTCAGTCTGACTGAACTAGCTGATGAGCAAAATCTGGTTATATGAGACCAGTCGCCCGACGATTTTCTATGAGCAGAAATCCTAAGAAGCGGAAGATGGTACTTTGGCCACTGGTCTCGATCTGTGAATAGCTTAACCGTACCGTACCAGACTCACGACATAATGTATTACATGTTATGGCTTTGAACGACATCTCCCTAATCAAATGCAAATCACTCTTTTTCAGTTCCAACGAAAATTTTCTGACCCCAAAAGCTTCTCCAGCTGCGGGTGACAACATGTGAGATGGCCTATGGCGCGGATTTTGTTAATGTATATAGTAACATTCTTTACAACTCCGAATAACAAATACACTGTTGACTTCGTTAAACAGGAAAAATGTTGCACTGATTTCACGGGAACACACGAGTTTACCAAACCAGGCGCGACTTCTTAAATTGTTCTCAATATCGGGTAACAACTGGTAACTTATCATGACAACAATTTGTGAATGTGCCATAAAGCATACCTTGTTCACCCGCGTATCACTAACACTGTCCAATCAGGGCGGCATGTGATACGTTGACACCCCCACACACACACATGATCACGCGTTTCGGCGAATGGTGCGAACAAACTGTTCGGCTTGGCACATACGCGGCGGCGCCTTGGGGTCCAACAAGGCTGTGATCGAGAATGTGTACACAAAAGCGATGGATTGCGTTGACGCGTGTCGGTCAGTTTTCAAAACCATGAAAGCCTAGAAACGAGTTTCAACAAGAATGCGTTTGATTTTTTGAAAATTATCACCAGATAATAAAAGCAAACTGGTGCATATACCAGGAGTTTATTTTGTGGGACTGGTCCGATTTTTTGTTCACATAGATTTATGGTCCCCCAGCAACAGATGCACGAGTCTCCTACGGTGGAACCAATCTCATATTCAGCTGGCCCACTAATGGCGACGTTTCAGATCTATAATTTTTCCTCCCTGTTACACTACGAGACCATTCATATTGTCCTTTCAATTTAAAAACTTCTGATGCACTGACGATTGCCCATGGCACAAGGCTCTCAAACTTCAGAAGGCAATGTGGAACATCTGGATGCTCGAATTTAAGACTCAACGATAATTGAAACAAGATAATCCCTCATGCGGTTCAACGTTAAATCAGGCTGCATAGAAACTCCAGCGATTTTGACGTCTACCTCCTCCTAAAACACGTAACTCCTTGATATGGACAATGACACGTTCAAGAGGAACTGTTATTGCATATTAGAGGTACGTGGCGTCAAACAACACGCTGCTATTGGATTCAGCATGCCTGGACTTGAAGAGAGAACACAGACGCACTTGATGAGATAAAACGAAATCATGAAACACCATGATACTGTGTCCACTCAACTGCGTTATCAGTAAAGCGTGCCTTCCTACCGTGTAGTTGTTCGACAGTAGCCAACTGTACCGCGATCTCAAGCGTCTGTGTAGAACTTACATCACCTCGGAGCAATGTGACTTGTCAGCACTTTATCGTTGCAGCCAGCAGACAACTGTTATCTTGAGAATTTTGTGTTATCCGGCATTAAATACAGCCACACAGATCCAAATTTCTATTCTTGCTACTGGACCTTTAGCAGTAGTTAAACTTTGACCTCCTAATAACGGGGGGGGGGGGGAGTGAGCTGCATTTTTCGCCTCATAAAATGGCGCATGACACTGGAATTAATAAGTCACCCCTTGAAAAGTACTGTACTATTCTCGTGTTTAGAATGTAATCTCTAACTCTTGCCAAATCTCAGTTAAAAACAGGTAGAATCGACTCAGAATATCCCTAGTGCCACACAAGGTCCTAGTGAGATCATCACTGAGGCTACTGTAGGAATCAACTTGCAGAAAACAAAACTAAGGTTGAGCCAAAGGAAGGATGAAATTCTTGCTACCAAGTCGCGTGCCACAAACAACAATAACAAGAACAATATCGTTCTGTTTATTTTAGATCGGTGATTGAGCAATGAACTGTACTGCACCGTTGCAATTGTTATCAATAGGCCACAAACAAATCCACTTCAATTCCCAGCGAAATTATCCACTCAAACAACATTAGTGTTTTTGTCAACGATAAAATCGGTGGTCACCTGAACCTGGCAATTGCCGGTTTGGCGCGGCTTTACCGTTGGTTGAACCCATGCTGACAACTTATTGCTCAATAGGCCATTTTCCACCACCAACAGGCACATCATGTCATTTGCCTAAGCCATGACCGGATCGATCTGATCAGTCATACCTCACCACTGGGTCTTACAGGTTCGATGATCCGTCACCTACTTGAAGTGACTAGCTCCCATGCATCCCTTGTGCTAAATCGAAACAGTCGCACCCGCTTTTTACACCGTTTCTGTTTAATTCTGGTGATCCTGCCAACAATCACAATTAAACCAACGCGATAAGTTTCAAATGTAATACTAAACGAACGATGCAAGTTTCCCGCTGTCGCGCACATAGTATGTGAACCAAATACGCGCTAGACGAATTTTCTCAGTTAGGTAAACGTACTTTTGCCTATTTCTGCCACAACGCAAGACACAGAACGAACTGGATTGAATGAAGAATAAAGATGTTTGACTTTGGAATTTCTTTTGGAGTAGAATCACGAATCAAGATACGTAATGACGGGAATATTCAGCTTCGTGGTAAAAGTCGGACGTTCTAGACGTTGTATTTTCATAAATTTGACACCAATTCGTGCCACCATTTTGTTTACGGTAACGACGGAACGGAAGGACAGAAAATCGGTGGATTAGCACACCGTTTCCCTGTCTGATCCAACAGGATGTTTACCCATCTAACACAAATAAGTATTTGGATCAAAGTTCACCCAGAACTCGTCCATATCATTAACACGTAAACGCTATGCACCGCAGAAGACAGCGCAAATCGCGAACGATTGTCCATGTAATCACATCCATTTTATGCAATCTGATCAACGTAAATTCTCGCCTTTCGGCACCTAATATAAGATAAAATCGTTTTCTTACAAGCTCTATGTACTGAGTTTTCGATTCCCGAAAGTGATGCACCTATTGCTCGGACCATGGTTACCCGAACAAATAAAACAGGAACGTACGGTCTATTCAATCTCAGTTTGAAGCAGCTCTGATATGTGAACTGTCATTGTTTAGAGACGTCGTGGAATATAGCTCAGAGATGAATCCGGTGGCGCGAATGATCTACGGCGCACCCGGGATATTCTCGGACCCCATTATCATCGGATAAAACTTCGAAAAAATGAGTGTAATGAAACAACTCGGAGAGTGGGACGTCGTCGGTTCCATTGCAACTCGTGGGGTTGGACTTTTGGATGCGGAAAGTATTAGTGGATTTTACGTTATTTAAATAATGCAGTTTGGTTTCATTCACTTCAACCCTCTTGTTACCTTTAAATATACTTGTGCTGCGTCAATTACCCCAGATTCGGTGTATAAAAGGAATATTATTATACCAAAGGATATACTGTTTTGTTTTCTCTAAGGACTCTGTCACCTTTACCTGAAAAAGAGATCTTGTCGCATGCGAGTAAAGTCACTCGAATCTAACTTAATCCATCGAACTTCTGCCAGTTCAGAAAATAAGGGAAATTTTAGCACAAAGAAAACGAACAGAGACAGCTCACTGGGTCCCCAAAAATGTTGTTTCGCCACCGCGATATATTTCCACGTATGCATGCAACTTGGACATATTACCATACAATTTGCCTCTTCGATAACATCATTTGCTCGTTTACCGATTCAATTTAGCAGAGACGTAAATGAAAACTAACAATTTCCAATCCATGATAAGGTTTAATATGAGCTGAAATCGAAAATAACAGAGCTTCATATGTCACTTTAGTTGCAATTCCAGGGAAAACAAGATAGAGTACTTTGACACTCCGGACAGATTCTGAAGTCATAGCAAAGTAGTTCTCAAGGATACCTGTTCAGTTTCCGCGAAGGGAGCAAATGGGTCATTGTGGGTCAAATCGCACATGTTCATAATAGTTACGGAGGCACAAATTATCGGGCAATTTGGAACTAAGTCCACCACAGTTCGAGAAATTTACTGAGACCGCTTGGAGTAGAAATCTTTCGAAAATCGTTGTGCTAGTCTTTGAATTGCTGGATCCGCGGTAGTGCTGGTGGATGGGACATCAGAACTGCTTCCATTCACATCATTATCGTCCAAACCGCGCTGGACGAGGTCGCACCAGAATATGGATGTTCGAGACCAGTAATGAGTGTACGTTTCACCGGTGTCAGGCAACGGCGCGTTTTCTGTCAGCTCTGAACACGCGGAGAAAGAAATAGATAACCCAATGATTGGTTTGCGTATAACCATTTACATGCCTGCAAGCATGCAAACATAATTGACAGGTGAATTGAACCGCTCAGTAAGGTTCACACCGCTTATAGTTTTACATCGGAAAACAAGAGAACGGGTTTCTATTTTTAGACAAGAGAACGGGGCAGGGTGGCCGCTTTAAGTTTTGTCCCATTCAAAAGTAGGGGAGGGGGGGGGATTTCGTTTCATGTCTAGTAGCATTTACCATGAAAATAAGTTCGGAAGACAAGATTGTTTAAGAACTGAAAATAACCAACGAAAGAACGGATACTGTGAACAGTTCTTTCAGAATATTCTACAAAAGCTTCGTTTTGGCAGGTTAACTGAACTGTTAGTAAGCCAGCGTTTGTCTTCAAGCTATCTGAAATTGTTGATAGATGTTTCTCGGTTCCGACAGAACTTACCAGGTTTTACATTTAAGCGGCCGGCTCCTGTGAGGGGATGAGCCAGGTCCGTGGATGTCCCGAATGGTACCTGAGCATGAGCGGTGTGTGCAGAGAAGCTGCTTATGAAGAGTATTGGGAATTAGGTACGAAGTGGCGTCCCCAGCGTCACTCGGCTTTTTGTTCGAGGTAGCCACTCTAGTCCGTGAGCAAGCAAGTGCTACCTGTCGGGTAACAGAAGGTTTGTGTTGGGAGCCGGCAAACAAACGAGCGATCCATAAGCCATTTGGGTGGCGGTCTGCCAGTCGACGATGCCCTACGCGTTCTAGAGAACCTTACCCCATTGAGGCTAGCTGAGTAAGAGGCAAGAAGCAGTGCTCTTATTTGGTGGTGGGTCACATTCGCGCACGTCACGCTGCTGTCTGTGGGCTTCCGTGACTTCCTTGCAAAGAGTTCACTGCCGGGTAAAATACCAGTTACGACTAACAACGCCGGGTTACTTTGGTTCGTCTGCTCATCCTCGGTCTGTCCGATCTGGGTGATCCAGAAGGAGTGCTTTGCGCTCCAATCGGCATGGTCCTCGGGGTCATCGTAGCACGCAAACTGGACAACCACGGTAAGGTAGCGACATCGATCAGGTGACAGAGAGTGACTGGCAATTGGTGTGCAGCCATTGGCAATGGGTGGTCGTGATATATACCGATAACTCCACTTTCTGCTCGCCTGTTTTGGGCTACCTTCCTAGCCACCTACGTGTCGGGATATGCTGAGTCTGTATGATGTTGTCATACATTCGCTACTGTGCTTCTGTTCCATAATTCGCTCCCATTTCGTTTAAACACTCTTACATTTTGCTTGTGTCGATTTTGGTCGATTAAATCCTATCAATCAGGCGTTGTCTTTCGAATCCTCAACCAGTTGATCGCGCAAACTCTTGCGTTACAATTTAATCGACCAAAACGATTAACCGACACCTGCGGCCAGATCATTTCGACGCAGATCTAAATTTTCCAAATAGCGCTGACTCTTGAGGACAACCTTTTGGGATTGGTCAAAGAATACCAACCAGACAAACTCGAAATCCTCCCGCCATTTGAAATTCGTTCTTCGGTGCACCGTATATGATTCTGCCATCATCACCTTTTAAACTCTGTACATCTGTAGTGTTTTTTAAGTCGTGGAACAGATTTTTCAGACTTGTCCAAACCTATCTAAACTACATTCCGTACCGGGCTACTTTTATGCTTGTCAGCAGGCAAACTATCGAGAAATCCATCCGGACTAGGAGCGTCTGGCCAGATTTCCTAGTCCGTATAATTTGCATACTGACAAAATTCTTTTCAGTGAATGTTGCCGTGAAGCCATGATTATCGACAGATAAATATCAGCATGTAGTTGATTCCTCAGAAGTCTGCGAGGAGTTATTCGAGTTTAAAGGTTATGAGGCCAGTGGCCCAGATTGCTTCATTGCATGCGGTAACAAGTTCATGTTATTATTGCCAATTCCGTCTGAACATATAGGACAATAAAAAAAATCTGAATCCGTAGAGCTAGTGAAAAAAAGAAAAGCATCATTCGTATGGCGCATATAAAATACGTGGAATGCATGTAAAATCTTATTGTAAAAGATCCCCGGTGCGGAATGCAGTTTAGATCGGCTTGGACAAGTGTGGAAAACTTTTTCCACTACTTAAAAAACACCGTACATCTTTGCACATGCAAACCAAAAACGAAATTTTTGCACGCTAGCTTCTGGCAACTTTGAAGCAGACCACTATTGAGACCATTGGTCACCTTGTGCAAAAGCTTAGGCTGTCAGTGCAAAACAAGACGAAGAGGACGCCATCCGCGATACGCTCATCAGTGGGATTTTATCAAACCCTATTCGTCAGAGGCTTCTCGAAAAAAAACTCCACATGAGCACCGCATATGACCAAGCTAAACCTCTCGACTTAGCTAATCAGCAATCGCAAACGTTCACTCAATCCAAACTTTCAATCTACACTATCCCCCTCTGTCAGGTACCTGACAAACAGATCGAAGCGACACCGGCTGGATTCCGAGCAAGCTGTTGTGATTGCCATTCTCGTCACAGATGGCCTGCGAAAGATGCAACTTGTAAGTCGTGTGGCAAATGGGGATACTTTCAGGTCTGCCGCGGTTCTACGAACACAAAGTGTACGGCGACTACTTCACCATTTGTCGTTTCCTCCAATACTACAGCCGCAGTTCCAGCACGTCTTGTTAAAGCTATTGCTGAAGTAACAGCCAACGGAACAGTACTACAAACCCTGGTAGATATAAGAACCTCAGAGAGTTACCGTCTCCGAGGAGACTGTGCTCTGGGATAAACGATCAATACTAATATCCAAAAGTAAGATTGTCTTCACTCCTATCCATGCGACCAGTAGTATCAAAGGTCATCCTTTTGTCTCGTTGGTGCACATAGGTGCCCGATACGAAATTGCCAAACTATTCGCTCTCCTTGACTTTCGTGCCGAAATACTACTTAGGCATGACTTTTTACAAGAACACACGTCGGTGGAAATACCCTTTCAAGAAATTTAGACACCTTTCTCGGTTTTTGATTTGTCTGTTGCTAGTCTCCCAGTCCATTCTCTTTTTTCACATCTGCATCCCTCTTGTCATCCTATTTGCATAAAATTGAGGAGATACAGATACAACGATGAAGTTTTTATTCGATCAGAGGTCGTTAGGTTACTGAATGATGGAATTATCAAACATTGTCGATCACCACGGCGAGCGCAGGTCTTGGCCAGTACCAAAGAACGCCAGAAAAGAACGGATGGTGGTCAACTACAGCCAAACAGTCAATCGATTCACCTTTCGAGATGCCACCCGCTACCCCGCACAAACGAATTAATTGGGGGAAATTCCCCAGTTCAGCATTTACTACACCTTAGACCTACAGAACACGTACAATCAGATCCTTATAAAGTGAAACGAATGGCAGTACACAGTTTTCGAAGCACGCAACAGAATATCAGTTTCGGAGAATATTGTATGGAGTAACGACCAGGCTTATCTGCTTCAGTCGCACACTGCATGTTATCGGGTCACTACTGTGCATTGCTATCAATGAGACTCCCCATGAACGTATGTTTATTCATCATCGAAAATCTGCTGTTGGCACCAGTTTACCTCCGTGGTTAAAAATGTCTGGGCCAGTGCTATATCGAAGGAACATCCACTCGTCCAAGTATTATGTCACAGCGGAAGTCGAACAACTGGAGAGCAATCCAAGTACGCTCGCAAACGTCTCTCCCTGATGGACGTGAAAAAACGTAACACTTAGTTTACGTGGAAGGAACGACTTCGGCACCATCAATCTCTTTTTCCGACTTGCCCACAGTTAATGCGATACGCCAATCGCCTCCGATTCGCAAACGGTCGCTCACCCGGTAAAATCTCCTAGTGAGCCAGAAACAAACGCTGAAGAACCCTCTCTTATAACAGCAAAGAGTGAGATCATACTGTCTTCGGAACCGTGAGGCGTCAAAATGCATTCATTATACATTGTAAAAACTATTTCTTGCCTACAAACTGGACGAAACACTTTGTCTTAGTCTTTGTTTTTGGAGTGACGACGAATGTCAGATATCCGCTATTGTGGTTCTATCCTATAGTTCGCCCTCATTTCGTTTGCATGCTCTATGATTTCGCTTGTCTCATTTTAGCTCATATGCTCCGACTTTGGCCGATGTAAGCCTACCAAGTAAGCATTGTCTTCTGATTTCTCAGTCAGTTAGTCACACAAACGCTTACGTAACAGATGCATGAGTTAGTTCAGTCAATGACAGCTGATCCATATGATATTAGTTGTACAGAAATATACCGATGCCATCACTTCATATGTTTACGGTCTCGCTCCAAAAAATTCCGTAGAGACCATATTTATTCCCGACAGTATATGTTGAAATTTCGGCTCCGACATCTGTGCTCCTCACATGTACTTTACGACCGACCCAGGAGACGGTCTTCTATTTGTTCACACCACTGATGGAATCTTCGCCATTGACGCAGTCGTTTCGATCAAGTAGACCGAACCTGTATCTCCCTCGCCTCCATCCCCGTGCCCGTTTACTTCTATGTCGTTCACTTACTGGCATCTATTTGTGCTCGATCAATCTGCAGGCTATACTTCCGCAGTGATTTCTATGTGTTGACTTTCCTTGCAGTCCGTTTGTTCGTAACGTCATTGGTCTCCCTCTTTTCCATCACACGACCGTAACTGCCCATTTACTTAGCCACATCACGGTGTAAAACGACGGACTGTGACTGATCGTTTTTTTCCGCGCGTTCTTGAGATCGACCCCTTTGTGTTCCCTTGTCATCCTCTATTGGACGAGGGTTCTGAAGCCCTGTCGATTGACTGTACACTGTAGCTCGTTTGTTCACAATTTGAGGAGTTATTTAGTTCAGTCGTTCTTCCAATAATTAACCTTGCACTTCTGTGCTCCGGTTTCGGTTGCCAACCTCCACCACCGTCCAGTAAACGGCAAAAAATAGAAGCATAAGGTGAAAAAGATTCAAAACATCACAGCAACAAGCGGAACTCACGAAGACTAAGACGAGCCCGAATGCAACTGCGCAACTTGTCGCGACACCTAGATATGTCACCCAGTGTTTCCAGCCATTCACCATCACCATCATCGTACAGTATTAAACAGTACGGCAAGACCCACTGACCACTGCTTTTCTCACCATCTTGCACGTTGAATTAGAAAGTACGATTATACAAGATGGACAGGGAGTGGACCCACACGGGTGGGAAAAGAAAAGAATGCCCTAGTAGCCAACACACGGAATACACAATATAATTGGATAAACGCACACTGATCAATCATTCTGATTCGACAGAAAGTGACAACACGATCGCCACTGTTCACGGTTCCCTGCCATATCCTTCAGTGTCTCCAGCCAACTGGCCGAGGGGTCTTCTGGACCCCAACCACGAAGACGTGAAGCACCTACTTTTCCTAAGTCTGCTGTACATTTTCACATTCCTCGCTGCCACGTCATCTGTTGAACTCCACGCAGTTTCTTCCACTTCTGAAGAGGAACGGAGAATAGGACACGATATGGTAGACGTGTATTTGCCATAAGTAACACGAAGTCTACTAAGCTGGATACACTGTGACAAAACGTTCCCCAAATCAGTACCCAATATTCGATTTCTGACCTCATCACTGCTCATTCGGCTATTCCATGCAAACCCAGCGATACTACGTAAACATCAGTGGTCGAAAACCTCAAGACGACGAATATCTTCAGCACGCAGACTCCAAGTCTCGCAACCATACAACAAAACTGAACGCACAGCTGCACAATACGCACGACCTTTCAACTTCAGTGAAACATCAGATCGACGCCACAAGTGCTTCAGTCCAGCGTGCGCGCTCGAACATTGGATATCCGCGTACTCTCCTCTACTACCGTGTTCCCATCCTTCGTCACGCTGCTGCCGAGGTAGGTGAAGTGATCGACAACTGCCAGCGCCTCCCCATCGAGCATCAAGCTCGGAATCGTTGACGTCCAGTCTTGTAACATCACTTTACACTTTGAAGGTGCAAAGCGCATGCCGAATGGAGCTACGGCTTTTGAGAGTCTATCTAGTGCGCGTTGAGCATGTTCCGTGAATTCGAACAAGCAGACAACGTCGTCCGTGTAATCTAGGTCACATAGCTTTTCACTATTTCCTAGTTCGACGCCTACATCCTGAAGATTTTGCAGCGCACTCTACGTTATTTCGTCCATGACGAAGTTGAACAGGAATGGAGACATGGGACATCCCTGTCGAACACCGCTGGTCGTTTCGAACCGACCGGATCGTTCGCCGTAAACTCTAACGCGGCCAGAAGTATGAAAATAAAATGATCTCAGTAGGTTCACGAACTTCTGGGGCATATTTTTTCCATGAAGACTACTGATAAGCGCTGTTCGACCAACTGAATCGAAAGCGCCTTTCAAGGCTAAGAAAACCATTATTGTCGGTCGGCGGTGCGTGTGACGCGCTTCACGTATTTGGCGAAGAGTAAAAATCTGGTCGATGCATCCTCGACTTGTGCGGAATCCAGGCTGCTGTTCGCGGGCATTCCTCCAGCGAGCGGGTGTAAGACGGTGCAGTAGAATTGAGGCTAATACTTTGGTGATTATCGGAATTAAGTCAATCCCACGATGGTTACTACAGTCATTGCGTATTCCCTTCTTGAAGATGAGAACAATCAACGACTCACTCCATATTAACGGAACATGCTCCTCGTTCCAAATGCCACGGAGCAAAGCGGTAAGTGGTTATCAAAACACTCCCACCCAGTTTGAAAAGAACTGGGGGAAGTTCGTCGAGACCTGCCACTTTCCCTCGCTTTAGTGATCGAATACGTGACTACTTATACTTCCGATGGGGGCTCAAGTGATACCACCCAAGGAGTCACAGTTGTTGACACGGGAGTAACTACACTAGCGTGCGGCCAGCTAAACTGTCCCTTGAAGTATTCGGCCCAACGGTCAAGCCTTTGCTATTTGTTATGGATGGGTTCTCCATTCCTATCGCAAATCGTTTCACTGACCTGGATGCGCCGTCCACCGGTGTCACGAATAAGTTTGAACAGTCTCTGACTGTTACCTGAAGCAGCTGCTATTTCCACTTCTTCGGCTATCTTGAACCGCCAATTTTCGCGATCCTTCTTAAGGCTTTTCGTAACTTGCCTCTGCAGCTTTCTCCGCATCTTATTCATCTCCTTACTGTTCGAGAACTGACGCTTTTGCTCCATTATACTCAGCGACTCTTGCGAGATCCAGTGTCTTTGATGGACATCGGATCCAGAACCATAAGCAAAACCTGCTGCAATTCTTTCTAGTCGTGCAGTTCATGGGAGATGTTGGACGGGTACTGCTAGGGTGTCCAGCCACAAAGCAAGAGAACGATTAGGGTCCTCATCCAAAGCCTTTAGCTCTAACAAGAACCTATCCGCAAGGCAGCGGGATGGCCATCCTGTATAGCTCTTTGGGTCACGGAGGCGCGCAAGCCATCACATCACGTCAAGGTGCAGTCTCGTCGTGATGGTTCACGTGGATCCAACCTGGAAGTCTAACGGGTCCTGCCTGGCCAAGTCCACTGATCAGGGTTTTCATACCTTTTGCCACTTCGTGGACTGACCACCTTGACTTAAATTTCAACTACTACCTGTCTCAGAGGACAGCGTAGGTCGAGGAAATCTATCGGTGGTCATGCGTAACACATGTCCCAACCACCTTAACCTGTTTTCATTCAGTACTTCATTCAGGGACTGACCTCTGGTTCCCAACACCTTACGCCGAACCTCAGTATTGCTGATACCGTGTTCCCACAATACTCGTACAATGCTAAAGGGAAATCGATGCTTGAACACCATGTGTGATTCCAGCCCCAGCACCTGTCCCCGATAAGTTGACTGTTGGTAGTAATTCCTCTAGACGGGGTGAACAAACAAAGAATTACCTGGACAACTTTTCCCCGGAGCGCCGAGGAAGCATCCTTTGATCGCTGTTGGGAGACAAGGCGTTCGACAAAGTCTCAGACACCGATATAGTCGAACGAACAGTCTTTGAGGATATGTGTATACAGTTACGGAGGTTGGTAGACTCTCCGTTGGTACCTATAGGGTATGGAAAACAATTCAATGCCCGTCACCAACATGAAGACATCTAGACGTTTGCCCATGAGTTACAGCTCATGGCCGAACATCTCCAGTGAGGGGCATGACGATCGGATACTGCAGCAACTGATCGAGGGTGCAAGAGTCCTCAGTGTTCGGAAAAAATTACTGTCGCATCCTCCAGTGAATTTAGTTAGTGCACCGATGGTAGCTGAAAAACCGGAGCGAATTGATGCTGCCACCTCGCATAGGATGCAGCGGTGCTTTTCACTGCGAGGCAACCATAGGCCTAATCGAAGGTGGAGAACGTGGGGAAGAGACACTAGATCAAGACCCTACCATAGATATCAGCGTCCGTGGCATCGACGTTTTAACTCTGCGGGCAGACAAGAAGGTGAGTTCCCAGCGACCGATGTCACCCATATACCTGCCATTAGTGACCGTAACAAAAAACAGACCCTGGCAGTTGGGTTGTGCATAAGTAGTATTGTATTGCTGGGACTGATAGATACGGGAGCTTCGGGGTCGTTGACTAGAACATCTGCATTGAGGAAACTGAAACATCATCATCGAAAAGCATATTTCAAACGCTTAGTCGCAGCAAACAACACCACAATCAGCATAGAGGGAGTTGTAGTGGTGAAATTTGAGACAGCGGCGTGTAGCGTGCAACACAATTATTGTCAACCAAATCCTGTGTGACATCCTTCTCGCGATGGACTTGCTGACCCGAAAAAATTGTCACTTGGATTTGGAAAATAGCCGATTGGTCACAAAAAGTCATTCCGTTTTACTGAATAACCACACTAGCGACCCAAAGTGAATAAATACCGCACTGCATCCCGGAGTCAACGAGGGCCATTTATTGAGCTATATCAATTACGCTTTGCAAACAGAACGATGCATCAACCGGACAATCAAGGATTAGCCGAAAGAGCTGATTATTACCGACAATGATGCGATCTTTGAAACATTGGGTCCCCTTTATCCAATTCATGAGAACAGAGAGAAGACATAAGTCGCGAGATGAAAGCATTTCGTTTAGTCTTGTCAACCGCGGACGTAAAACGTGTCGGTATATATACATGGTACAGTAGGGGGTAAATGCAACAGTAAAGTAGGCACGATCGAAACCGCCAGCTTCTTCGATTGCATCAGGTCACAAAGTTGACCCGACCCAGTGTTTCAAAGCATTGTTGCGCAATCCAACACCGAAACTATTAGCGCTCAGTGAAGCTATTCCAACCATGATGCATCAGCCAGCACTCTCAGCACAAAAACGATTGACCAAAATGTTTGTTTGCCTTGGCGTTAACACGACAGAATTCTTTCTCCCTAAAGTGCGTACTATAAGAACTTTCGATCGTGCCTACTTTACTGTTGCGCTTACCCCCCCCCCCCCCTACTGTACCGTGTATATATACTGACACGTAGTACGTCCGCGGTTGACAAGAGTAAACGAAATACTTGCATCTCGCGACTTATTTCTTCTCTCTGTTCTCATGAATGATGTGACCGCCTGAAGTAGGTCAAATCTGGGTCACACAGGTTGTTTGATGAATGGGATGGATACGGGTGACGCCGTGTGTGAGGGTATATGCTGACTCATGGTCGACAGCCAGCCATGTCCCGTCAGCAATCGGCACGTCAGCGCCTGTCCGGAATCTAGGTCAGTGATTGTGCCAGCGAATGCGCAAGTGACAAAGCAGCGGATTGATGTGACGCAAACGGAGTCCCGTCAAGTGGTAACTGGTCCTGTGACCAATCAACCAATCAGAAGACAGGCTACTCGATTCCAGTACGAACCAGTTAGCCTGCGTTGCAACGACTGACGTCAGTGATTGTTTCTTCCTATATAAACGATGTTTCTTGCTAGTAAAATGAGATGATCCGTGGGCGGAACAGACTTCTCACTAGAGTCACTGGGGCGGAACAAGACACCGTGCATATCAGAATTCCACCGCGTCGAATCCCTTCACCCTCACAGGTGTACAAGATAATCGAAAATATGCTACAAAATAACGTTATCTAATCATCGCAGTCACCATTGGCTTCATCCATTGTGCTAGTTATGAAGAAAAACTGCACTCTAAGGTTGTGTAGATTACAGAAAACTGAACTCGATCACGAAAAGAGATGCCTTCCTACTGCCAAGAATCGCTGATTTGTTCGACGCTCTCGCCGTGGCGACGTACTACACCTCACTAAACTTGGCCCCGGGGTATTGGCAAGTCGAAGTTGAGGAAATGGATCGAGCTAAAACAGCATTCGTGGTGTTGGCGGGACTATGAATTCCAGCAACGCTGGCGAAGTCGGCAGCAAATCTCCTGTAGTATGACGCCAACCCCAGGAAACGACGGACTTCATCAACACTACGAGGTACCGACCAAGAATTTACCTGCTCGATCTTTGAGGGATCTGTACGAACTCCATCCCAAGAAATCACGTGGCCTAGGCAGGTAACTTCTCTTTGCAGAAGTCGACATTTTGATGGTTTCAACTTTAGACCATTTTTCAACAGTCAGTATAGTACTTTTTCCGGGTTATTCAAGTGTTCGGCAACAGATTTCCCGTGTACAGTCACATCATCAACATGAACCAAACATTGGTGCGGAGCAAGATACTGTAGTACCTTCCACATTAGTCACTGAAAAGTGGCGGGCGCATTGGGCAGATCAAACAGCATAGTATGGAATTCATACAGTCCCGCCAACACCACGAATGCTGTTTTAGCTCGATCCATTTCCTCAACTTCGACTTGTCAATACCCCGGGGCCAAGTTTAGTGAGGTGTAGTACGTCGCCCCGGCGAGAGCGTCGAACAAATCAGCGATTCTTGGCAGTAGGAAGGCATCTCTTTTCGTGATCGAGTTCAGTTTTCTGTAATCTACACAACCTTAGAGTGCAGTTTTTCTTCATAACTAGCACAATGGATGAAGCCATTGGTGACTGCGATGATTAGATAACGTTATTTTGTAGCATATTTTCGGTTATCTTGTACACCTCCTGTGAGGGTGGAGGGATTCTGATATGCACAGCGTCACACGTATCTATCCTATTCTTCAAGCAACCCGCGTGGGAGTACGCTGTTCGTTGCATACTTCAACCACGTGATTAACTATGCTTGACCAGTTTTGCGGTGCCAAACGTTGAGTACTTACTTCGCGTTTTTGGTGTTCATTTTTCAAATGGCACTGAATCACTGGACGAGAGTCCGGTATAGAGTCTGCCGGTGAATCACAGTACAGGCAAACGCTGTTAAAACGGAGTTCAATCGAAAAGTTGACTCGATAAATTCCCTGAAGACTTCATCCACGTACTGCGGACCTCTTAAATCGATTGTTTTATTACTGTGCAAATTACAATTTCTACCGTTCCCGAGCGTGGCGACACATCGAGTCCCAAAAACTATTATTTTAATTTATGTACCGATAATCCCCACCTGCACTTACAACGTGATGGTCTGATAAGGGACCCCTACCACAGATTCTGGTCTAGTCAATCTGCGGCATGTTTATTTCACCCTTTTATAAAGCTGAGCTAAGGAGAGATGAATCTTATTCCACTAGATATGGTCACAGCTTTCAATCGTCTCTATCATGAACATTCATTAATAAAGCTATCTGCATGGTGATTTTCTCTCTCTCTCTCTCTCTCTCTCTCTCTCTCTCTCTCTCTCTCTCTCCCGCACACACACACACACACACACACACACACACACACACACACACACACACACACACACACACACACGATATTGGCTAGAAGACCAAGTTACTCTTCTCATGTGGAAACAAAACGCCCCGCGAATACTACATGCACAGATGTGTTTTTAATAAACCTCCAAAATGGAGGGTAAGGTATTGTGCCATTAAAAATCATCTCAAACGCGGTAATAAAAATGAGATTGTGAGATGACTGAACACGTCTGGATAGCTTGGTTTACAGTATCGACTCACCATCTTCGTCATCTGAACTGTCCGAGCTGTCCTCCCCACTGTCATCTACTTCCATTCTGTGTTGACCTGGTGTACTGTCCGATATCGGTTGTCGGGGATTACGGGCATTAGTGTGTTTCTCATCCCCATCAGAATCCATCCCGTCATCATCATCATCATCATCATCATCGTCATCGTCCTCTATGTCACTTCCGAACCATTGCTGTGAAATTAGATCAATGGTATATTCATTGTAAACGTTATGGTGACCTGTCATTGTGTACACCGTTCACTTTGTCTTTTCGAAGATCACATCACGTAGAGCTTCGGTGCGCGCACAGAAAACCCGTTTGGCTTTTGCCGGCGCGAGTTATGATATTCAATCGTGTGTCAAATGCATTATTGTAAGAGGCTACGTAGATGGGAACGTGTCCTACTTAAGCGTAAAGGGAATGCAAAAACGGTGTTAAAGAAATATGGGTAAAGGATACTCTATATCATAAAAGAATAAACTCCTCAACCAGTTCACCTGGTCGTGAGGCACTTTAGTCTTTCTGAGTGGTATCGTTGAGATACGAGCATTGTATGACAGCGGGGTGTCAGATGAGGCACATTCAAAAGGAACAGCGATTGAACACTCAGATTTCAGATACGAGCTTCGCTGCCGTTGAAAAAAATTCATTTTGGCAGCCTAGAAAACGGTCTCATCCCCAATCACGAAAGGCTAGAAATAGTGTCAACAAACTAACGAAATAAAACGATGATGTATAAGCAACCGGATTTTGTCTTGTCCTCATCGTACGAACCATTTACATCCGGTGTTTCTCCTATTACTTCGACAAATAAAAGCGCAGTTAATAGCTATTTAAACCAGACCGAGTCAAAGTCTACGCTTTGCTTACTCAAACAGACACGAATCAACGTCCGTTGGAAATAAGCTTCCCGCGTTCGTACGAGGATCCAAAAAGACTAAGTCAAATAAAAGACTGTTTTTTAGTCCTCATCAGTGAACACGCCTGAAAAAATACTCATAAAAAGCAAGATTAGCGTGTTAAGTTGTCTCGTGCATACACTCCAACCGCATCTTCACTGTTTTCAAAACAGGTAAAATAACTTGTATCAGTTAGTCAGACATTACATATGGGAAGTTTATACGAAGCGAGGAAAAGAAAAGCATGAGGCCGCAACGGGTAGATCATATTAATGAAAAAATGGGGGATTAAGCAAGTTAAAACAAGAAATTAGGATGGGTTTTTATGTCCAAAACGAGGAAACTGGGAAATGTATGAGTGGCGAAAAGCGCGGGAGATGGTGATCAACTTGAATGTGATGAAAGTTACAAAGCTAAGATGAGGCTAGATTCCACTTGCTTTTCGATGTACTAGTGTCAGTGGATGCAGAAACATAGGCAAAACCAAAAGGCAGTTGGGTATACGCATCGCCAAGTGCATCCTAAAGTGGTTAGAAAAATCAAGTCCGGGGGTGCGCAAAGGTCCCAACAATCAGACACTGAAGTCATACGTGTCACAGAATGAACCCACTCGACGTATTCTCCGTACTTTATCGCACCAAGTTGGAAAAAATGCTTCTATCACCGAGGTAGTGGAAATCAACACGTCCACCTGAATTCCGTGAACCTTGTACAACTAGCGTTGGGTCTCGCGTTAGCTTTGCAACTTTCATCACACTTACCAGTTTCATACACTTATGATTCCCAATTTCCCTGTGTTAGACACTTAAACCCCTTCTAATCTCTACGTTTGTCTAGTTTCTCTTTCGTTAGAATGACCCAACCACTGCAGCCTCGTGCGTATTTGTTCCTCGATTCGCATGAACTTTCCATATACAATGAACGAATCATACCTGACAAACTGACATAAGCTACTGTTCCTGACATAAAAAATGTACCCAAACATCGCAGAATGTAATAGTGCAGATGCGGTCGAAATATCTATGCACAAGATGCATGCACATACGTTTTTTATTCACTCGCGAGGACCATTGCTTCAGCTGAACATAAAGCTTACAATACGTAACACATAAATGAATGAAACATGAACGCATTGTGCTCACTTGATTTTCTTGTGTACCCGCAAACAGACGTTTCCACGACACCGGTTGACTCAAGTCCAGAGAGTAGAAATCGTCCAGAGTCACTTTTCGATCACCGATCTCAAAGACACCACCATAAATGTACAGGGTTGACCCAAGGATGGCCATACCGGCACTTGATCGAGGAGGAACCACACAATCTGACACTGTGGTAGATGACTTTGTTGAATCGGCCGCACCGGAAGGCTTTGTGGCGCCCTGGTTTAGCGTGAGCGTGAAAGCGCCCTCGGAAATCTGAGTGGTCGTAACGGGATCCTCAGTGGGTGACTCGACTACAAAGCGAGAACATTTTTGTTCAACTGCCATATGATTTCTATGATATTCATACTGAAATGGTGAAAAATCGCATAAATAACAACTGCGAATTTTGCTCTAGGGATGATTCGGCAAGTAATAAACGTTCAGGCGAAGAGCTCCATACATTGTGGCCACTAGTGCTGAAGTCGCCGAAAGCTGCTGGGATCTGAGCCCCTCCACCTTCAATAAAAATGTGATCTCAGACAGCTCCATTATCACCCAGCGAGTTACCGTGGGACTCATTTAGTTCTTCATTCCAAGTTTCAGCCCCACGGTTATCAGTTACCTCGGAAAGTGCAGTTGATCACTGTGGTTATCAGAGTTGTTTATTTTTCACTGAACTCAAGAGCAACGATGAAACAAAAAACTGGAATAGCTCAGCCACATTCTGGTCGAAAAGGACATCCATCAAGCTGACTTGGTGATGGTAAGTTCCGAATTCCGTTACGCATAATGAACGGTCTGCATTCTGAGAATGATAAACTTCAAACAACCGGCACGGCTTGGGGAGGGATTTGCATCAAAATGACCCTCACTTCAAGATTCGATCTCTATTAGGCTTGCGAACGTTATACCCAACAGCTGGCCCTTTACATAAAGGGCGAACTGGTCTCAGTTTGCCATCGTAACTGAAAAAGTGTTCGAAAAATTTGCAGACACACTGACAAGATTAGTGTACGCAGCTACCGGTTTAAATATTTTAGTCGACAGCAGTTTACACGCTTTCACTGGCCAATTTCTTCAAAGATCCATCTATACAAGGCGTTTTGTAGAATCGGGTTTACACTGGCGAGGGCCGGACACTTTGCATCCAGGATTCCCGAAGGCCTTCTGTATTCGAAATTTGATATCTCTGAAGCATTGCTCATATGAGCTGGAAACACCAGGTTTGTTTTGTGCAGAGCGTGGATAATCGCACGCAGAAATTATCACACTGTGCCGTTTGCATAGAATCGAACATGTTTGACGTACGCCTACGTATTATTCTGTTTACTTTAGGCTATTTGCACTGATATGAAGATCATATGAGTAGTAGGTGTAACTTGTTCATGAAATGATTCATCCTGCAGTACCAAGGATCATTACGTGTGTGGCTTGCGATCACTTACCCTGGGTTTGAATCCCCGTTGGGGTTCAGTGGATGTTCACTACTACGGGGATAAGACGGCCGTGTGGTGAATACTTTCATGGTTTTCCACGGCAAGTTAAGCGTTGATACCACGTGATTATTAATTATTCAATATGCTAACGGGAGGGGTTGGAAGAATCAAAGTAAGGGCATGAATAGACCGGTGTCAGCACTTACTTAGGTTAGTGCTTTCCCAATTCCCGGTTAGGGTTTGAAGGATGTAGTCTGTTGTAGGTTAGATCCTATTGGGGACATGGCTTGAGACCGAAGTCAATTGACAGGATAAACATAAACTACTGAAGTAAACACTAAGCATATGAAGAAGAGTATTTTCTACGTCTTTGTCTTTTTAGTAGAAGTATTCTACCCGTCGTTTTGCTACCACTACATTGACATACTGAATTTCAATTTTTCAGGCATTTGGGTGCCCAATAAACTGAGAAACCAACAATCTCAGTAACGTTCCATGCACTATAATCTAAAAGTATGAAGTTCAGTTATTTGACAGACGAATACGCGGTCAGCGTGCCTAGTCAGTATAACAATTAAACGTGCATAAAAGTGGAAGGTATTATTGCATACTAAACAGAGCCCAAGAAAGAGATCTGTAGTGATGGGGAAGAGCATTCAATGAACGACCTGCACAAAATTACTAGTGATTCTGAGGTAAAGATTTCCGTACCTGGTGGTTTATCTTCACTTGGATTGGTTTGTCTCGCTGTTGCATAGCTGAACAAGTGCCACTTGGCTTTGTCCAATTCGATCGTGTATAAATCATTATGGAAGTAACCGATCACTGTTTCCGCGTCCTCGCTCTCCACGTCGTGGACACCACCGAACACAAGAGCACGATTCGCGGTGTGAAATACTCCAGCCATGGCATTGCGTGGAGGTTTTGGACGTAAACCCGATGGTCTCACACTAAGGCTGGTGGCAACTGATCCATCTTCTGGAAATGACAAACACCAGGCAGAATGACCTGTTCGTCTAATCAAACTATCGCTGATTGTGTGAAAAAGAATTGATCCTAGGACGTTTTAAGACAATCCTATGCATAACCACAGTAGAAGAGTTCGACTGAATGTTCACAAGGAATTAATACGTGTTGGGCCGGAAGACAACTTTGATTGGGGGAAACGGAGTTGTCCGAATGAGTCAAGCGAGATTAAAATTTTCTGTCACCTTAGAATGATTGGATGGGAGGTAAAATTTTAGTTCGAAGAAAATATTGTAAGTGACCAAAGATTACCCTATTTTCCTTCTCATATAACTCAACACGATCTAGTGAGCTAAACAGAATGACCAAAGTTTCGAGCACATGGGACTGATTGAAAGCACCGCCAACCAAAAAGTTACTCGGGAAGGCTTCACCGATCTTCTTCCGGTACAATGGACAACAAAGTATGGAAACACGGCTCTAGGTAAATTACTACTTAAAATATTCGGGCGAAGCCATATAATAACCCTGGATATGGTATCATAGCGACCAGAAACATTTGGCATGGACAGATGAGGTCTTTTTCATCAGTCTGTGGTAAATAACGACAATACAAATGTTTCACACAAAACACACCACTGTGGCCTCCTTTCAAACGCCGCGTGGTATGCAATAATTAGTCAGGTAACAGCTGAACATTCACTTCAGGTCGAACAGCCATTACCTTTACACCACGCTCGGCGGTTCCGGTTAGCACTTCTTAGCAGACACCTCATTTGGAAACCAAAACAACCAACGGTATAAAAAAGAATACAAATAACAGTTTCAAGCAGATGAATGTAGGAACACAAGAAGGCAACCGGTCGTGGCTTTGAAGTGGATAAACCAATTGGATCTCAACTAAGAAGCCTAACGCGACCAAAATGGTCCGGTTCACTCGTCAGGATTTCCATACTTTCGTTCATTCCACGGACCGTCTGCTCTTACCCATCTTTTAAACACTAATCGCCCCGGCAAACGTGACACATTAGTGAGATTTATCCGGACATGCAAAATACGTGGCCCAAACACCGTAGCCTGATGGGCTTTACTGTTTGGCCTGGTGATTTGTTGTGTACCTGAAACACAGCGTCTGACCCCATTCTTGTTAGTTCGGCATATCCGCCAGATTCGAGCCACGCTACAAGAACACCGGTGTTTGAATATTAATGACCCTTGTGTATCCTTTACCCTAAACCGCAGAGAAAAACGGGTCTAGGTGATTCAGCGTAAACCTGCTTGTTGATGGACAAACGGATATTACGTCGACGCCGAACATGAGAGAGACTGGAAAAGGCTAAAAGAATCTTCTGTGTCGGAGATGACAAGTCATCCGATAACCGACTTCGGGTGAAATTTGGTTGCCCAGAAACCAGACCTTTTCAACTTGGTTTGTCGGCTGTCCGGACGTTATAGGTGCAAAACATATGCTACAAATTGCTACGAAGTTATTCACGCTGATTGGAAAAGCTTGCAACCCAATGGGATCTTTAATTAGAATCAGTCCACCTAGCACTCGAAGTTCAACGCTTTTCCGGGTAGGAAACATTTAGTACGACTATCCGAATAATTTGCGAGAACATTTAAATAGTAAGGTTAAACATAAAATAAGACGGAAAGAAAGTAGTGCCGACGTACATTTCTTGCGAAGAACATCAAAAACACTGACATTCCCTACCATAAGAAGCAGTGCAAAAAAACAGTGCGGTCGACAGCCTCGAGGACCACTTTCAGACCGAGAAGAGGATACCACTTACTTTACTTTTATGCAGACAGGAGGAGTCGGATGACACCTGCCCCATGAGCAGTGTGTAGAGGAGCTGTTCGTGAACAGTCTTGGGAATTAGGTACGGAGTAGGGCCCCAGAGTTAATCAGCTTTTTTCGAGGTGGAAATCCTAACCCGTGTGCATCTTATTCCCTGGTGCGTATCAAACTGAGGAGTTCTGGCAGTTCCGATAGCAGAGCTGCGACGCCGTTTTTGAAAACAGACGGAGGAAAGCCATTCCAACCGGTTGAATATATGCAGCCCGATAGCAATTCTTGCAGATGCAATAACTTATTATTGCCTTAGGGTGACGAAAAAGCTTTTGACACAGGTTACGATGCATTACAAACAGGCCGTGACAACTAATCCGTGAAAAAGGAACGTACTGTCCAAAGTCAGTCGGAAATAGTCCGAGCAACTCACACCGCGTTCCACGTCTTTAGTCAGTTGTTCTTTCCGATAACCTCCAAAGAGATAAATATTTTTCAGGTCCGTTGAACTAAACAGCAGACAGGCAGATCTGGGAGACGGGACATCACCGGAAATCTTCAGCGAAGTCCACCGACGTGACACCAAATCGAACTGCCAAAGATCATTGAAATATACTGTTTTTCTATAAATAAAAAACCATTGAAGCTGACCAAGAATGCAAACGAAGCAACACAAACCTGCCAGTGTCATTGAATCCCCCGAACAGTAGAAGAGACTGTTTCCAAAATAACATTCGATGTCCACTTCGGGCAGATGGAGCGGAGGAACCGTGGCATCTGTGAACAAGTTATTGAAGCACAAACAGATCCGTACTGCACAAGCTCCCATTTTCGCGTCCGCATTCGAAAATACCACAAATCTTTGTAGTGGTAGAAACGTATTTGTGTCGGGGAAGCATATTCACCACCGAACACCCAAACACTGGCTGGAATAGAGTTAGATTTCACAAATACCGCCTATTAGTGCGTAATTAGGTTATCAGTCACGGGAGACGACTTGCCTGGTGTCCGGAACGAGGTGGGGGGCACGTTGGAGACTTAACCATTGTCCACGTCGCATCCTTACAATTGTACAGGAAAACATCAGAAAACATGGTGATCTAAAGTGGATTAATAAAACATTGCCATTTTCCCCACCTTTTTCCCATCGAAATATTCACCACCGAAAATCATTAGTTCGCTTGTATCGGGAGAGGCACTGAGCGAGAAATGAGATCTGAGCATTATTAGCAGTACCGACCATTACTTCACCTACCTGGGCGTTGGTGGTCCTGTAGTAGAGCAAGTGACTTCTGTTAGCTTTTGTTGTTCTCGCTGGAATTCCTGCAACATCTCCTCGATAGACTGTTCTTCTGTACATTGTTCAGCTTTCATTAAGCGTTTTTCAAGTTTCTTCTGAACTTTAGCCGATGCCTTTTCGGTTCCCTTGCATTTTTTGGATTTGTCTTTTTTGCCCATTATAAAGGAGCTGTGCACAAAAAAGGTTTCATGTGCAAGCCGGATGGAAGAGAGGCGCACAACCAGATACGATGGAAGTTACACCATAATTTTATTTTAAACGACTCCGGAACTTTACCTGACATCCTTCGTAGTGGAAACATAACTTTCCTGACACAAATTCAAGCACAGAAGTCAATGGCATTGGATTGCGCGATGTATCCCGGACCATTTCGCTGCATCTTCAACAGTGCATACTGCAGTCAAGGTCCATCACGACGAGACTGCACCTTGACGTGGTGTGATGGCTTGCGCGCCTCTATGACCCAAAGAGCTATACAGGATGGCATCCTTAAGCCGGAGATGCTATCATACCTGACAGGTCAATGGGTAGAGGTCAGACGAAGTCCAGTCTCCTGGTCCTCCAGGTTGGGGGTCGATTTGAGCTGGCAACTCAGTCGGAAAAACCAGTGGAAGAATAATTGATCCAAGCAAATGGGCTTCCACTAAGCCATCCCGCTGCCTTGCGGATAGGTTATTGTCAGAACTAAAGGCTTTGGATGAGGACCCTAATCGTTCTCCTGCTTTGTGGCTGGACACCCTAGCAGTACCCGTCTAACATCTCCCATGAACTGCACGAATACAAAGAATTCCATACTGCATCGGTCGTCGTGCAGGCTAATCAGGACCGCGCTGCCCATTGCATCGAGCGGGGTGGGTAGCGATAAGTGTGCTGCTGCTCAGAGTTCCCTCTCTTTTATTCAACCTATGTCTTCTGTCCCTAACCATCCCTGTTTGCCCCATCTATCCACCCATAATGCTCCCACTGATAACACGGTCAATACTCGCAACAGTTCAATGTCAAATAGTATCGGGAATAATCCTCTGTCTGGTAACTCACATTTTCTCAAGCCCCGTCAGCCTATGAATCTTGGCTCCTTCAACGTGCGTACACTCATGCAGGCCGGTCAGCAGGCGTACCTAGCGCTCACAATAAATTCTCTGAAGATTGATGTCTGCTGCTTAAGCGAAACGCGTATCCAGCATTCGAGCAGTGTAATTCAACTAACTGCTCCTGGTATCTCATCGAGGTATATTCTGCGCACCTCAGGAGACGAAGCAGCTAGAGCTGTGGGTCAATGTGGTGTAGGAATTGTCTTGACTGACAAGGCTGAGGCTGCCCTTTTAGACTGGATTCCGGTTAACAGTCGTTTATGTGCTGTGAGACTCCAAGGGTCAGTCGGCGTTCGAAAGGATAGTTGTGTTAAACGCAATTTGTTCGTGATCTCGGCGTACGCCCCAACGGACTGCAGCTCAGACTTGCAGAAGGATGAGTTCTATGATGCCCTCGCCACTCTCGTTCGCAGCAGTAAAGGTTCCGACATTGTAGTGCTAGCTGGTGACTTCAATGCACAAGTTGGCAAACTTAGTGTGTCAGAAGACTGTTTAGGTGGGCGTTGTGCTTTACCTGCTGAGCGTACAGATAACGGGGATAGGCTTCTCCAGTTTTGTGCAGACAACCGATTGTTCTTGTTTAGCACAAATTTCCGACACAACTCGCGTCGCACAGCGACATGGCGCTCTAACTGTACAGGTACTTTTAGTCAAATTGACCATATCGCCGTAAGCTACCGATGGCGCAGTTCTGTTCAGAACTGTAGATCTTACTGGTCCACGTACGTAGAGTCGGACCATGCCTTAGTTTTAATGCGATTATCTCTCCAGCTCCATGGTCATCGTCGCAAACCGCAAACCGGATTAGCCGTGCAACGTTTGTGTGATCCAGAAGTATGCACCCGTTATGAGCAGAAGTTAGCACATGAGCTAGGATCCACGGAGAACAATAATGTAGATGAGCATTGGGCTCATATCAAACAAGCGATGCACGTTGCAGCAGGTTTCGCCTGTGGTCCTCGATCCGTTGTCCATCAAAGACACTGGATCTCGCAAGAGTCGTTGAGTATAATGGAGCAAAAACGTCGGCTTTCGAACCGTAAGGAGATGAATAAGATGCGGAGAAAGCTGCAAAAACGAGTTACGAAAAGCCTCAGGAATGATCGCAAAAATTAGTGGGTCAAAGTAGCCGAAGAAATGGAAATAGCAGCTGCTTCAGGTAACAGTCAAAGACTGTTCAAACTTATTCGTGACACCGGTGGACGGCGAACTCAGGTCAGTGAAACGATTTGCGATAGAAATGGAGAACCCATCCATGGCAAACAGCAAAGGCTTGACCGATGGGCCGAGTACTTCAAGGAACAGTTTATCTGGCCGCACGCTAGTGTAGTTACTCCCGTGTCAACAACTGTGACTCCTTGGGTGGTATCACTTGAGCCCCCATCAGAAGTAGAAGTAGAGTCATGTACTCGATTACTAAGGCGGGGGAAAGCGGCAGGTCCCGACGAACTTCCCCCAGTTCTTTTCAAACTGGGTGGTGAGGCGTTGATAAAACTACTAACCGCCTTGCTCCGTGACATTTGACACGAGGAGCGTATTCCGTTAATATGGAGCGAGTCATTGATTGTTCCCATCTTCAAGAAGGGAATACGCAATGACTGCAGTAATCATCGTGGGATTAGCTTAATTCCGATAGTCACCAAAGTGTTAGCTTTGATTTTGCTGCATCGTCTTACACCCGCTCGCGAGAGGAATGTCCGCGAACAGCAGGCAGGATTCCGCCCAGGTCGAGGATGCATCGACCAGATTTTTACTCTTCGCCGACTACTTGAAACGCGTCACACGCACCGCCGACCAACAATAATGATTTTCTTAGACTTCAGTTGATCGAACATCGCTTTTCAGTGTTCTTCATCGAAAAGGTATGCCCCAGAAGTTCGTGAACCTAATGAGATCATTGTATTCTCATACTTCTGGCCGCGTTAGAGTCTACGGTGAACTATCCGGTCGGTTCGAAACGACCAGTGGTGTTCGACAGGGATGCCGTTTGTCTCCATTCCTTTTTAACTTTGTCATGGACGAAATAATGTAGAGTGCGCTGCAAAATCTTCAGGATGTAGGCGTCGAACTAGGAGATAGTGAAAAGCTATGTGACCTAGATTACGCAGACGACG
Organism: Fasciola hepatica; assembly: GCA_948099385.1. Lineage (NCBI taxonomy): Eukaryota > Metazoa > Platyhelminthes > Trematoda > Plagiorchiida > Fasciolidae > Fasciola > Fasciola hepatica. Next base: position 1,961,191 of record CANUEZ040000104.1, on the reverse strand, counting down.
TTGTCTGCTTGTTCGAATCCACGAAACATGCTCAGCGTGCACTAGATAGACTCTCAAAAGCTGTAGCTCCATTCGGCATGCGCTTTGCACCTTCAAAGTGCAAGGTGATGTTATAAGACTGGATGTCAACAATTCCGAGCTTGATGCTCGATGGGGAGGTGCTGTCAGTTGTCGACTACTTCACCTACCTCGGTAGCTGCGTATTTCAAAGGATTGGCACAAACCGCTCGGAAACCGGCCAGAAACCGATGGGTTTTTGACCGGTTTCCGAATGGCTTTTACGATTATGCCGATCGGTTTTCGAGCGGTTCCTGAGTGGTTTCAGACCGGTTTCCGAGCGGTTTGTGCCAATCCTTTGAAATACGTGATATGCTCGTTACTTTCTTCCACTAACTCAGATTACGTACATGATACGTATCACGATGCTCATTTCTATCTCCACATTTATGATTTTCCAATTAATTGTCCTTATTTTGCTCAGTTTGAGGGAATAAAATAGAGCGATCTATACCGAGGTTTTCAGGACATTTCGATGAATTAAACCAATACATTAAATTAAAACGCCAACCAAGCATTGCAAATTACTTCGGTCGTAAATTTCCTTCGTATAAATCCAATGTTGATCCGTGTAAAATGGCTACTAAACAAACCGACCGAAAACCGATATTACGAACGGGCTGGGCGCTACAAGGGTAATCTTCTTTCGAACTCAGACACTGCTTTGGCGCTTATCACATCCCCTGGAAGCCTATTTCAGTCATTAGCGACCCTAACTGCAAAAGACTGACTTCTGATGCGAGTCAAAATTCTCTCGTTCTTAATTGTCAGTACATGCCTTCTTAGGCAGCCATTCCCTCGCAGTTCAACTAAGGCCCCTGTTAGACCTCGTGCTTCTGTAAATCCTCTTATTATTTTGAAGGCCACTATGAGATCACCTCGTCTTCTTCTTTCTATATAAAATAACCCCAGTTGTTCCAACTTTTGTTCGTAGCACAAATGTCTGTATTCTCCGAAACATCGCGTGGATCGCCGTTGTGGCTGCTCGATAGCCTTGATATCCCTCACCAAATATGTCCTCCACACTTGGATACAACTTTCTAGATGAGATCTCACAAAAGTCTTGTACAATGGCAATAAGACCTCCGGTTTCCTAGAGCTGACCACCCTCCTTATCTGGTGCAGGGCTTCACGTGCTTTCTGCATTACTTTCTGGCACTGGCGACTTGGCTTAAGGTCAGCACTTACCATCACCCCCAGGTCCAGGGCTCCTATGATCTGAGCTAGCGCCTCCCGATTGTCTGGTGGCCCCATATATCGTGTGGGCCGTGGTCCTTCCTCCTTGATGAGATGTTGGCACTTGTTCAGATTGAGGAGAAGATCCCACGCCACTGACCACTGGTATACCTTGTCTAGATCATGCTGAACCGCCGCATCAGCTGGTGCTCCTACCACCTTGAAGTCATCCGCGAACGAGAAGCACGGGTTTTCCAACCCCTTCTGCTGAAAGAATTCCAACAGGATATTTGCTTTTTCTTGCCTGCTTATTGCCCGCACTCCCTGTGAGTTCCTGACCCCGCCTGCGGCTTTCCTCAGTGCTGCCTTAGATTGAACGCAGTTGTAGTATGTTTTCGGATTGCTTTTGGCGTTCCGCGCAGTACGTTCCTCGTAGTTGTTTCTGCACTGTTCCTGTATCTGAGATAGTCTAGTTCTTGCTGCTTTGAACTGTGGAAAGGCGCGGTAGCCGCTGGTACTTTTTTAATTTCTGAATGCTCTTTGCTTCTGTTTTAGGGCCTTTCTCACTCGGCTCATCCACCACGGTGGCGATCCGTTTTGTTTGACTCTTCTAAGTGGTGCGACAGGCTGTTATTTCCAACAGTCTGCTCTTGATCCAACTCCATCGGTGTTCTACGTTGTAGTCATCGCTCACCATATCCCAATCTATCCGGAGGCCCAGTTCTACCAAGCTATTCTCATCTATCTTTGAGAAGTTCCTCCTGAATTCATCAGCCTCACCTTTTCCCCGAAGGTTTAGCCTAAACTGGAGTACGCCATGATCACTCTTTCCTATGGGTTCCCCGACTTCTAGGGGTTTTAGGTCATTTGGGGCTCTGGTCATTACCAGGCCAAGGATTGACGGTGACTGACCAAACCTCCATCTCGTCACTTGATTAACGTGTTGACGCTTGACTATGGATAAGGTGGAGTAATTTTCCACCCAAATGTGACTTCTGGAGCGGTTTCCGAGGTTCAATCTACTTCGGGCGCGTTGAAATTACCCATAGCATGTAACTTTTGCCCGGCATTGGCAACCTAAGTGAGGAAATTAAGCGAGTCGCTGTCCTCAGCACCTTTCGCTCCTGGGCTTCGATACGTGCAAACAGCCGACGTTTTCGGTCAGCTCGTATCTACTACAACCTCTACCGCGTGTACATTCGGCGTAACAAGTCGACTGCTCTCAAAGTCGTCATATTGCTCCGCCAGGAGGACGATTATACCACCTCCGGCTCGACCGTTCAGCCTATCCACCCTAAAGCCTGAGTAGAGGTTTGGGGTTAGCCCACTGTCGCTTTTGCCTGGTCGTAGCCACGTTTCAGTGACTGCTATCACATCTGTTCCCTGTGTCCTAGCTTTGAGCTCTGGCCATTTGTTACCCATACTTACAACATTGGTGTAGGCCACGAGCATCACAACACCCTCCTCTATTTTTCTGCGTTTCCTAGGAGGCGGCAGGTGCTCGGGTTCAGGACCCGAGCACCCGGACCATTTTTTCGTATCACGGTTGCGTTCCTAGCGCTACTGTCGATTAGCACCCTGCCCACCTCCTGGGTTGCTTTGCACATCACTGTCCTTGGAATCTCCGTGAGGGTCAGTTGTCTTAATTCTCCTCTCTCGGAGTTGCGACAATCCATTCCTTTAGTAAAGAGACTGGGCAACGCTTTCTCCACCCTGACCATGGGCTCCGTGGCGCTTAGCTCCTTTATCTTGCTTGCGTTCACTCTCAGAGACTTTAGGAAGGCCGTGTTGAATCCCGGAGTTCCGGTTTTTTCACCCTTCCCTTTGAGATTTGCCTAATGTGCCCGGCTGCAGCTAAGTAGGCGTCCCTGTGACGAGGGTTGGCCAATTCGACAAGCATAGGTCTTGGTTCACACTCTTTAAAGTCAGTCTCCCGTTCCACCGCCCCAATCCCAACTCTTTTCACGGTTAAATGCCCGAGGATTTCCACTGTTCGGAGCAAGTTGACCAAATAGTATCCCATTGCTCTTTCTCTCTGCTTTCCAACTTTCATGAACGGTTCCGGAATTCCGTGAACTACAACATTCCGGTTTTTTCCCAGGGAAATACCACTATTTTTCCTCAACGTAGTCAGAATTTAAGTGATATTAGCCATGTCTTCTTCTGACTTAATTACCCGCTCGTTTAGGACTTCTAATCCCTCTACCGCGTCGCGAGTCGGCAGTGCAGCAGCTGCTTGTTGTGTCGGCATTACCCCAGTGTTCTTTAGGTGTACGGGCGTCGCCTCATGTCCATTGCTGTCCCTAAGTGGTGTCAACTGTTCTTGAGGGTTTATGTTTCCGTTTTTTTCCTGGCGACCTCTGGCCCCTGGTGGCTTCATTATCTGACCTAATTAGCTTTTTGCATCTCTGGCATATCCAGCTATGCTTGTCATATTCACAGTATACCTGATGGTACTTCTTGCTTAACCCCGAGCACTTTGTGTGGAACCATGTTTGACAGGTGTCACACTGAATTCCCGCAGTGCCTGCCGACATATTCCCCTCAGAACACCGAGGCCTTTCACACCGTTCATCTACCTCGTCTGTTCGGTCTGGTGTTCTACAGGTTACGGGTTTTTTAATCGCTAGCTTTCCCATGTTGCCAGTCTAACCGAAAAAGAGGGGCAATATGAGTAGTCTGGCTAAGCTGAAGGATATCTAGTAGGGCTGCTTTCAGATTGAGATCGACCAATAACGAGAGGGGAATGACTGATTGGTATGTCACGACAAGCCTGCTCATCTTGTTATGGTTTTTGTCGCTGGACACAGTCGTTTATTGTTAACTGCTCTTTTTTTCGTTGACTTGGTGTTTCTTTCTGTCTGGTGGTTTGTTTTCTGTTTCTGTCGAGTTAGTATGCTTTTTCTTCTCCCTGTCTTCCACGCAGCCCAATCACCCGCCGAAACGAAGGATCAATCCGAAGATCAGTCTATCAGGAAACTACGTGGTCAAGACAGTGTCTGCACTTCATCAACTTTTCCCCCATAAAGTATAAAATTGGCTTTGTCCGGACCATGTTCCAAAGGGCACACGAAATCTGTACAAGTGACACGCTGGAAGAAGTGCCGTGCCTCGTTCAAAACTTTTTTGGTCAACGGATATCCAAAATCATTTATATCCAAATACTCACAGCCACCTCCGAATAAAATAAAGGTTACCACAGTCCCAAGGCTGACGACCATCTTACATCTATCTACAAAGGTAATGGCATTACCAGCCTACTCAGCAGACGCCTCAGCTGTGCCGTTAATCGTACGTATTACGCCGCAAAAATCATTATTCTCCATACAACCTCCCGGAGGAAAATACCATCGATAAAAGAATCACTGCCTCTCCACTGTAAGTCCAACTGCATTTACCAAGTGTGGGTGCTGAGCCACCTACATTGCCAAAACGGAGAGACAACTGCGTAATAGAATGGTTGAACACATTCCGGTTTGGTTACAAAGAACAATGAGCGGGCAGACGCAATCGGTGACGTCATCGAGCGCACGCAGAACACTGAGATCACCCATTACGCGACACCTGTGGCAGACTGATCACTGTGTTAATCTGAGCACGGCGTTTACCGTCACTTACGTCACAAACAATCAACGACTACTGAGATACGCGGAGACACTGGCAATTAACAGACGTCACCCCCAATTTTGTAGACAGCGAGAATGGATAGTTACGTCAGCTTTACCTTGGTACCGTGTTTTTTATTTGCTATCACTAGTTGTGTGTTTCTTTGCCTATGGTTTCCTGAGAACGTTCAGTTTCCCATTTATAAATGATCACCTTGACTGCAGTATGCACTGTTGAAGATGCAGCGAAATGGTCCGGAATACACCGTGCAATCCAATGCTACTTGACTTCTGTGTTTATCCTTTGTAGTGCACCAAAAAACGACCGAGATCAATATATTAAAATTGCAAGCCGAAACTGGTTATGGCTGGACTGAGTTACGTACGCTTCAGGAAATAACTACAGTTTATTTCAGTTCATTGAACCATCAACCTCGCAATTCTTCGCTCTTGTTTAGGTTGCTACCTCGCTACTTGTTTGGATCCAGCGCTCCTTCAAGTGGCTGATCACAGGTTCAAAACACCCCATGTTTATTTTGGCATTAGTGATACGGTGTTCCCCCACATATACGATCAACATCGATGCCGAACATCGACAGACTTCGCCTATCTTCTACCCATAACGGCCATGTTTCTGAGCCGTAAAAAATAACAGATCAAGCCACCACAGTGTACGCTCAACCGCTGATATATATATATATATATATATATATATATATATATATATATATATATATATATATATATATAATGTATGAGGTTTCCCCTTGACCGCCTGTACTCCGTGCTGTATAAAAATTCAGGGCGCAGTCTTTCGGGATGGTGTATGTTCCACAGACCCCGTACGCGTTTCGTGGTCCTCCTTTGGACCTTCTCGATAGTACCCTTATCTATTCTTAGTACTCATGGGCATGCCTGGATGTTTATCTCCAGGTGCGGTCTGATGAGTGTGGAAATGATCTTGAGGAACGACTCGGGAGTTAACTTTCCCAGAAGTCTACTAAGCTGATTTAGTATGAACATCGCCCTGCGAACTAGGGTGTTACAGTCAGTTGACTTGGACAGATTGCCCGAAACGACTGAGCCTAGACCTCTCTCTTGCGTCACTCTTTGAAATGTGCTTACCCCCAGCGAGCATTCTTTGGCTTGGTTTCCTCCAATATGAATTATTTTGCATCGGCTGTGTTAAAAAGGAGGCGGTTCATGACCGACCATCGGTGTAAGCTGTCTACGTCTGCTTGCAGTGCATCTTTGTCCAGTAAGGTTCGAACCTCGCGAAAGATTTTAACATAATCGGCGTAAAACAGGATGTTGGAATCTACCTGCAGTGGAAGATCGTTTATGACGATAGTGAACAGCCCTGGGCCTAGAATGGTGACTTGCGGCACTCCGCCTGGGGTATAAAATTTGTTCGAGAGAGCCCCGTTCACTCGAACCTGGAAAATTCGGCCGCACAGAAAGTGAGACAGCCAAGTTAGAAGTACTCGACGTACGTCACACACACCGTCGACCGACAATATTGGTTTTCCTGGACCTGACAAATGCCTTCGATTCAGTTGATCGGACGGCGCTATTCAATGATCTTCAGCGAAAATGTAGGCCCCAGAAACTAGTAAATCTACTGAGGCCGTTATACTCTCATACTTTTGACCGCGTAAGGGTTTACGGTGAACTATCCAGTCGGTTCAAAACGACCAGTGGTGTTCGACAGGGATGTCCAATTTTTAGTTTTATGTTTAACTTCGTCATGGAAAACATGAAGGAGACTGCCTTGGGAGATCTCCAGGATGTGGGCATCGAACTAGGAAATAGTGGAAGGCTATGTGACCTAGATTACGCGGATGACGTTGTCTGCTTGTTCGAATACACGGGACATGCGCAAAATGCACAAGACAGACTTGGGAGGGCTGTAGCTTCATTCGGCATGCGCTTTGCAACCCTTAAAAGTGTGAAGTGATGTTACAAGACTGGACGTCAACGATTCCGAGCTTGATGGTCGATGGGGAGGTGCTGTCAGCTGTCGAACGCTTCACTTACATTGGCAGCAGCGTGACGACGGACGGGAGCACATTAGTAGAGAAGAGTACGCGGATATCCTAGGATCGAGTGGCGTACGCTTGACTGAAGCACTTGTGGCGGCGATGCGATATTTTAGTGAAGTTGAAAGGTCGTGTATACTGTGCAGCAGTGCGTTCAGTTTTGTTGCATGGTTGCGAGACTTGAAGTCTTCGTGCTGAAGAAATTTGTCGTCTTGATGTTTTCGACCACTGATGTCTACGCAGTATAGCTAAGATCGGATGGGATGATCGAGTAAGCAACACTGAGGTCAGAAATCGAGTACTGGGTGCCACTTTAGGGAGTTCTCGATCACAGCGTAACCAGCTTGGTAGACTTCGTTGGTTGGGGCACGTTTTACGTATGGCAAATACACGTCTACCATATCGTGTCCCATTCTACGTTCCTCCTAGAAAGTGGAAAAGACCACGTGGAGGTCAACAGATGACGTGGCAACGAGGAATGAGAAAATGTACACCGAACTCAGGAAAAGTAGGTGCCTCACGTCTTCGTGGTTGGGGTCCAAAAGACACCTCGACCAGTTGGCTGGAGACACTGAAGGATATGGCTGCGAACCGTGAACAGTGGCGATCGTGTTGTCACTTTCTATCGAATCAGAATGAGTGATCAGTGTGCGTTTATCCAATTATATTGTGTATTCCGTGTGCCGGCTACTAGGGCGTTCTTTCTTTTTCCCACCCGTGTAGGTCCACTCCCTGTTCATCTTGTATATTCATACTTTCTAATTCAACGTGCAACATGGTGAGAAAGGCAGTGATCAGTGGGGCTCACCCTGCTGTTTACCGCTGTACGATGATGATGGTGATGACGATGAAGTGACAAAGGACTCGTGGGGCGGTAGTTTTCTAGAAGCAGGGAATGGCTCACTCGGTCGAAGGCTTTTGAGATGCCTAGTAGGTTGACATCCATCGGATTCACCATCAACATCGTACAGTATTAAACAGCAGGGTAAGCCCCACTGACCACTGCCTTTCTCACCATCTTGCACGTTGAATTAGAAAGTATGAATATACAAGATGGACGGGGAGTGGACCTACACGGGTGGGAAAAAGAAAGAACGCCCTAGTAGCCAACACACGGAATACACAATATAATTGGATAAACGCACACTGATCAATCATTCTGATTCGATAGAAAGTGACAACACGATCGCCACTGTTCGTGGTTCGCAGCCATATCCTTCAGTGTCTCCAGCCAACTGGTCGAGGGGTCTTTTGGACCCCAACCACGAAGACGTGAGGCACCTACTTTTCCTGAGTTCGATGTACATTTTCTCATTCCCTGCTGCCACGTCATTTTTTGACCTCCACGTGGTCTTTTCCACTTTCTAGGAGGAACGTAGAATGGGACACGATATGGTAGACATGTATTTGCCATACGTAACACGAAGTCTACTAAGCTGGATACGCTGTGACAAAACGTTCCCCAAATCAGTACCCAATATTTGATTTCTGACTTCATCACCGCTTATTCGGCTATTCCACCGAATCCTGGCGATACTATGCAAAAATCGGTGGTTAGAAACCTCATAACGACAAATACCTTCCACATGCAGACCCCAAGTCTCGCAACCATACAACAAAACTGAACGCACAGTGGCACAGTATACACGACTTGACAACTCCAGTGAAATATCAGGTCGGCGCCACAAATGCATCAGTTGAGCGTACGCCTCTCGAAACTTGGATATCCGCGTACTCCTCTCTACTAATGTGCTCCCGTCCGTCATCACGCTGCTGCCGAGGTAGGTGAAGTGGTCGACAACTGACAGCACCTCCCCATCGAGCATCAAGCTCGGAATCGTTGATGTCCAGTCTTGTAACATCACTTTACACCTGGGAGATGCAAAGCGTATGCCGAATGGAACTACAGCTCTTGAGAGTTTATCTATCGCACGTTGAGCATGTTCCGTGAATTCGAACAAGCAGACAACGTCGTCTGCGTAATCTAGGTCACATAGCTTTTCACTATTTCCTAGTTCGATGCCTACATCCTGAAGATTTTGCAGCGCACTCTACATTATTTCGTCCATGACAAAGTTGAACAGGAATGGAGACATGGGACATCCTTGTCGGACACCACTGGTCGTTTCGAACTGACCGGATAGTTCACCGTAGACTCTAACGCGGCCAGAAGTATCAGGATACAATGATCTCAGTAGATTCACGAACTTCTGGGGCATACCTTTTCGATGAAGAACACTGAAAAGAGATGTTCGACCAACTGAATCGAAAGCGCCTTTCAAATCTAAGAAAACCATTTTTGTCGGTCGGCAGTGCATGAGACGCATTTTAAGTAGTCGGCGAAGAGTAGAAATCTGGTCCATGCATCCTCAACTTAGGCGGAATCCAGCCTGCTGTTCGCGGGTGTTCCTCTCGCGAGCGGGTCTAAGAGGGTGCAGCAAAATCGAGGTTATTATTTCGGTGACTATCGGAATCAAGCTAATCCCACTGAACCTCTTGGTCGATTGCCCTGATGTACAACTCCAAAGCTTTGATTAAGTTAGCTTGGCGCGACATACGCTCCCTGAAACCATGTTGAGAGCTGTGCAAGTGACCGTCTTCAACGAAATTGCAGAGGGCTTCATCAATCAGGTTTTCCACAACCGTCGAGACTACCGAGAGTAACGCTGCTGGGTGGTAGTTTTGTGGTTCAGATCGGTTGCCAGACTTGAAAATTGGAGACCACTTAGGTCCCCTAATCCCCGGGGACTTGGTCAGCTCTCACTGAGTGGTTGAACAGCTCACATAGCGGACCGGCTATCTGGTCGGCGCGCTGTCGAAGCATGAGGCGAAATCTCATCGATACCTGGAGATTTTCGTGTTCCTAATGTGCCGAGCTTTGGCCGGACCTGTACAGTGGAGAAGCTAGTCGATTCGGCCCTCCCTTGAGGGGAGTCCCCGCGGTCGCCGGACCGCTGGTGCTCAATGCCCCTGGCAGGTCGGGAGCGAATATCGAGGAGTAGCATGTAGCTAGCGTATTGGCAACGTCCGTGTTGCTCCCCGTCATTGCACCATCTACTTTACGCATATCTGAAATGCCTGGTTTAGCGTGAGTTACCCGAGCGAGCTATCTGTAAAGTTCTTGGGGTCCGTCTGAACCCATTTTAGGAACTACCTGTGATAGTCCGCGATGTCTCGCTTTCGCTGTGTGTTACAGAGATTTCTTACGAGGATGTGGGGAGCGTGATCCTGAGTGCACGGTGATAGCTGGTAGCGATCCCAAAGAACTCCTTATCTTCAGGTTCTTTAGCGTCCGGCTTCGCAGTCTCGGTCTGAATTTAAATATACCTGTTGTGTATTCTCTAAATGAATGGGTATAATAAAATTTGTGTTCGATGAATTTTTTTGCGTACCTTTCTTTCGCATTTCACCGCATGGAAGATTTTCATTTGGATAAAGCTTAATTCACCCAACATCGTTCTTTCTCCATGTCATGTTTATTTACTATTTTCTACCTACCTTAGTATCAGTACTTTTGTTCTATCAAATCTCTGCTTTGTTGTTTTCAGACCGTACCGTTCAGTTGTATGTCAAATAAAGCCTAAATTCGAGGCCTCTGTCTTCTGCTTGCCTCAACCACTCGGATTTCGTAACTACATACGTATCAATTTATTTGACATACACCGTCTCAAAATGAAGCGCTTTCTACATCCTGAAGGATTCGACGCAGCTCCAAACTCGACTATTTCTTCAAAAATTTGGCGTCACTGACGCTGTACGTTCGATAGATTTCTCGCCAAAGTTGGTGTAGACGATTCCGAGAAGCTTGACTTCCTATACAACTATGTCTTTCCGACCATATACGATTGTGTCTGAATGTACTGCATACAACGATGCCATCGAAGTCCTTGAAAAATTGTTTATCAAGCCGCCCAATGAGGTCTTTGCACGCTACCTACTCGCAAAATGCAAACAGGAAACGAGGCAGGATTTCAACCAGTTCTACCAAAAACTAAAATCCTTAGCAAAGGATCGTAACCTCTAGGCCGTGACAGCCGAGCGAAATCAAAACGATGCTATTCGAGACGCTTTCATAAGCGGGAAGGAATCGAACATTGTCCGGCAGCGACTCCTCGAAAATAAATCTCCGGATTTACAAACTGACCTAGAATTAGCCCGATCGCTCGAAATGGCCCAACAACAATCCAGCGCCTTCCAGACACCATCAGTATGGTACACGGCTTCGGCGTCAACACCCACTGAATCAACTGATAATTGTCCCTCTGACCACAGGGAAGGTAGCAACTTACTCATGGAAACGTCTGCGGCGTTGACAACCAAGTGTTATTTCTGTGGAAATGACAGACATCCTCGATTCAAATGCCCTGCTAAGGATGTAGTTTGCAGTAACTGTGGAAAGAAAGGACACTCCAAACGTGTCTGCCGGTCACCACCGGAGAAACGCACAGTCTCTGCCACAACACCTGTACTCTCTACCATTGTCGCCGCCTCGCCTCCGAATTGCCTTTTAAATGCGCTAACAACGATTACTGTGGACAAGATCCCTATGGAAGCTCTGATAGATACGGGGAGTTCCGACAGCCACATCTCTGAATCCGTGGTACAACGTCACCGTCTCAAAATCATAGTCATCCAGCGCTATCGCCATGGCTTCCACAAGATTATTCAGTCAAACGAAGGGACACTGTTTTGTTAACATATGTCTCAAGGATAATTCGTACAACAACTTCAAACTCTCTGTGCTCCCTCATCTGTGTGCGGATGTATTACTGGGGCACGATTTCTTGAAATTCCACAGGGCAGTTGAGATTCCATTCAGTGGCAGTAAACCAACTCTCTCCCTTTGCAGTGTGACAGCTTCACGTATTGAACCTCCTTCTCTTTTCGGGAATTTGCTACCAGATTGCAAGCCTATCGCAACTAAATCACGACTCCACACTCCTGAAGATGATAAGTTCATTCAATCGGAAATTCAGCGACTTCTGAGGAATGGCATCACTGAGACGTCAACGTCACCCTGGCGCGATCAAGTCCTTGTTACAACAAACGAAAGACACAAGAACCGCATGGCAGTTGACTACAGTCAAACTATCAATCGATACACGTTATTGGACGCTTATCCTCTGCCCAGAATCGATGACATGGTATCTAAAATATCCCGATATTCCGTTTTTAGTGTATTGGACCTACGAAGCGCATATCATCATCATCATCGTACAGCGTTAAATAGTAGGGCAAGCCCCACTGACCACTGCCTTTCTCACCATCTTGCACGTTGAATTAGAAAGTATGAATATACAAGATGGACAGGGAGTGGACCTACACGGGTAGCAAAAGTAAAGAATGCCCTAGTAGCCAACACACGGAATACACAGTCTAACTGTACAAACACGCGTCGATCAATCATTCTGATTCGATAGAAAGTGACAACACGATCTCCACTGTTCGTGGTTCGCAGCCATATCCTTCAGTGTCTCCAGCCAACTGGTAGACGGATCTTTTGGACCCCAACCACGAAGACGTGAAGCACCTACTTTTCCTAAGTCTGCTGTACATTTTCTCATTCCTCGCTGCCACGTCATCTGTTGACCTCCACGTGGTCTTTTCCACTCCCTAGGAGGGGCGGAGAATAGGACACGGTATGGTAGACGTGTGTTTGCCATACGTAACACGTGTCCCAACCAACGAAGTCTACTAAGCTGGATACGCTGTGACAGAACGTTCTCTGAATTAGTACCCAATACTCGCTTTCTTACCTCATCGTTGCTTACTCGGCTATTCCACCCAATCCTGGCGATACTACGTAAACATCGATGGTCGAAAACCTCGAGACGACGAATATCTTCAGCACGCAGACCCCAAGTCTCGCAACCATACAACAAAACTGAACGCACAGTGGCACAGTATACACGGCGCCACAAGTGCTTCAGTCCAGCGTGCGCCGCTCGAGCCTTGGATATCCGCGTACTCACCTCTACTACAGTGCTCCCATCCGTCGTCACGCAGCTACCGAGGTAGGTGAAGTGGTCGACAACTGACAGCACCTCCCCATCGAGCATCAAGCTCGGAATTGTTGACATCCAGTCTTATAACATCACCTTGCACTTTGAAGGTGCAAAGCGCATGCCGAATAGAGCTACAGCTCTTGCGAGATTATCTAGTGCACGCTGAGCATGTTCCGTGGATTCGAACAAGCAGACAACGTCGTCTGCGCAATCTAGGTCACATAGCTTTTCACTATCTCCTAGTTCGACGCCTACATCCTGAAGATTTTGCAGCGCACTCTACATTATTTCGTCCATGACAAAGTTAAAAAGGAATGGAGACAAACGGCATCCCTGTCGAACACCACTGGTCGTTTCGAACCGACCGGATAGTTCACCGTAGACTCTAACGCGGCCAGAAGTATGAGAATACAATGATCTCATTAGGTTCACGAACTTCTGGGGCATACCTTTTCGATGAAGAACACTGAAAAGCGATGTTCGATCAACTGAAGTCTAAGAAAATCATTATTGTTGGTCGGCGGTGCGTGTGACGCGTTTCAAGTAGTCGGCGAAGAGTAAAAATCTGGTCGATGCATCCTCGACCTGGGCGGAATCCTGCCTGCTGTTCGCGGACATTCCTCTCGCGAGCGGGTGTAAGACGATGCAGCAAAATCAAAGCTAACACTTTGGTGACTATCGGAATTAAGCTAATCCCACGATGATTACTGCAGTCATTGCGTATTCCCTTCTTGAAGATGGGAACAATCAATGACTCGCTCCATATTAACGGAATACGCTCCTCGTGTCAAATGTCACGGAGCAAGGCGGTTAGTGATTTTATCAACGCCTCACCACCCAGTTTGAAAAGAACTGGGGGAAGTTCGTCGGGACCTGCCGCTTTCCCCCGCCTTAGTAATCGAGTACATGACTCTACTTCTACTTCTGATGGGGGCTCAAGTGATACCACCCAAGGAGTCACAGTTGTTGACACGGGAGTAACTACATTAGCTTGTGGCCAGCTAAACTGTTCCTTGAAGTACTCGGCCCATCGGTCAAGCCTTTGCTGTTTGCCATGGATGGGTTCTCCATTCCTATTGCAAATCGTTTCACTGACCTGAGTTCGCCGTCCACCGGTGTCACGAATAAGTTTGAACAGTCTTTGACTGTTACCTGAAGCAGTTGCTATTTCCACTGACCCTTGGAGTCTCACAGCACATAAACGACTGTTAACCGGAATCCAGTCTAAAAGGGCAGCCTCAGCCTTGTCAGTCAAGACAATTCCTACACCACATTGACCCACAACTCTAGCTGCTTCGTCTCCTGAGGTGCGCAGAATATACCTCGATGAGATACCAGGAGCAGTTAGTTGAATTACACTGCTCGAATGCTGGATACGCGTTTCGCTTAAGCAGCAGACATCAATCTTCAGAGAATTTATTGTGAGCGCTAGGTACGCCTGCTGACCGGCCTGCATGAGTGTACGCACGTTGAAGGAGCCGAGATTCATAGGCTGACGGGGCTTGAGAAAATGTGAGTTACCAGACAGAGGATTATTCCCGATACTATTTGACATTGAACTGTTGCGAGTATTGACCGTGTTATCAGTGGGAGCATTATGGGTGGATAGATGGGGCAAACAGGGATGGTTAGGGACAGAAGACATAGGTTGAATAAAAGAGAGGGAACTCTGAGCAGCAGCACACTTATCGCTACCCACCCCGCTCGATGCAATGGGCAGCGCGGTCCTGATTAGCCTGCACGACGACCGATGCAGTATGGAATTCTTTGTATTCGTGCAGTTCATGGGAGATGTTAGACGGGTACTGCTAGGGTGTCCAGCCACAAAGCAGGAGAACGATTAGGGTCCTCATCCAAAGCCTTTAGTTCTGACAATAACCTATCCGCAAGGCAGCGGGATGGCTTAGTGGAAGCCCATTTGCTTGGATCAATTATTCTTCCACTGGTTTTTCCGACTGAGTTGCCAGCTCAAATCGACCCCCAACCTGGAGGACCAGGAGACTGGACTTCGTCTGACCTCTACCCATTGACCTGTCAGGTATGATAGCATCTCCGGCTTAAGGATGCCATCCTGATCGCAAAAATTAGTGGGTCAAAGTAGCCGAAGAAATGGAAATAGCAGCTGCTTCAGGTAACAGTCAAAGACTGTTCAAACTTATTCGTGACACCGGTGGACGGCGAACTCAGGTCAGTGAAACGATTTGCGATAGAAATGGAGAACCCATCCATGGCAAACAGCAAAGGCTTGACCGATGGGCCGAGTACTTCAAGGAACAGTTTATCTGGCCGCACGCTAGTGTAGTTACTCCCGTGTCAACAACTGTGACTCCTTGGGTGGTATCACTTGAGCCCCCATCAGAAGTAGAAGTAGAGTCATGTACTCGATTACTAAGGCGGGGGAAAGCGGCAGGTCCCGACGAACTTCCCCCAGTTCTTTTCAAACTGGGTGGTGAGGCGTTGATAAAACTACTAACCGCCTTGCTCCGTGACATTTGACACGAGGAGCGTATTCCGTTAATATGGAGCGAGTCATTGATTGTTCCCATCTTCAAGAAGGGAATACGCAATGACTGCAGTAATCATCGTGGGATTAGCTTAATTCCGATAGTCACCAAAGTGTTAGCTTTGATTTTGCTGCATCGTCTTACACCCGCTCGCGAGAGGAATGTCCGCGAACAGCAGGCAGGATTCCGCCCAGGTCGAGGATGCATCGACCAGATTTTTACTCTTCGCCGACTACTTGAAACGCGTCACACGCACCGCCGACCAACAATAATGATTTTCTTAGACTTCAGTTGATCGAACATCGCTTTTCAGTGTTCTTCATCGAAAAGGTATGCCCCAGAAGTTCGTGAACCTAATGAGATCATTGTATTCTCATACTTCTGGCCGCGTTAGAGTCTACGGTGAACTATCCGGTCGGTTCGAAACGACCAGTGGTGTTCGACAGGGATGCCGTTTGTCTCCATTCCTTTTTAACTTTGTCATGGACGAAATAATGTAGAGTGCGCTGCAAAATCTTCAGGATGTAGGCGTCGAACTAGGAGATAGTGAAAAGCTATGTGACCTAGATTACGCAGACGACGTTGTCTGCTTGTTCGAATCCACGGAACATGCTCAGCGTGCACTAGATAATCTCGCAAGAGCTGTAGCTCTATTCGGCATGCGCTTTGCACCCTCAAAGTGCAAGGTGATGTTACAAGACTGGATGTCAACAATTCCGAGCTTGATGCTCGATGGGGAGGTGCTGTCAGTTGTCGACCACTTCACCTACCTCGGTAGCTGCGTGACGACGGATGGGAGCACTGTAGTAGAGGTGAGTACGCGGATATCCAAGGCTCGAGCGGCGCACGCTGGACTGAAGCACTTGTGGCGCCGATCCGATATTTCACTGAAGTTGAAAGGCCGTGTATACTGTGCCACTGTGCGTTCAGTTTTGTTGTATGGTTGCGAGACTTGGGGTCTGCGTGCTGAAGATATTCGTCGTCTTGAGGTTTTCGACCATCGATGTTTACGTAGTATCGCCAGGATTGGGTGGAATAGCCGAGTAAGCAACGATGAGGTAAGAAAGCGAGTATTGGGTACTAATTCAGAGAACGTTCTGTCACAGCGTATCCAGCTTAGTAGACTTCGTTGGTTGGGACACGTGTTACGTATGGCAAACACACGTCTACCATACCGTGTCCTATTCTCCGCCCCTCCTAGGGAGTGGAAAAGACCACGTGGAGGTCAACAGATGACGTGGCAGCGAGGAATGAGAAAATGTACAGCAGACTTAGGAAAAGTAGGTGCTTCACGTCTTCGTGGTTGGGGTCCAAAAGATCCGTCTACCAGTTGGCTGGAGACACTGAAGGATATGGCTGCGAACCACGAACAGTGGAGATCGTGTTGTCACTTTCTATCGAATCAGAATGTTTGATCGGTGTACGTTTGTACAGTTAGACTGTGTATTCCGTGTGTTGGCTACTAGGGCACTCTTTACTTTTCCCACTCGTGTAGGTCCACTCCCTGTCCATCTTGTATATTCATACTTTCTAATTCAACGTGCAAGATGGTGAGAAAGGCAGTGGTCAGCGGGGCTTGCCCTACTGTTTAACGCTGTACGATGATGATGATGATGGTGACCGAGGCACGGATCGGTGCAGTGTCTCAGTTAGAACCCGTTTAACATCGCTCCAGTGTTCGTTGATGCACGATGAATCGCGGGGTCAAGCAGCGGTAACTAGAAAGTTTCTCACTGCCGGGAAGTTCCAGCGGATGGTCTCCTTCCTTTGCGACAGCACTGTTGTGTGCACTAGCTCGAAGGTGATAACCCCATGGTCCCCAAGCCCCATGGGTGCAGATACTTCTAGTTGGTCTACTACGTGTTGATCATTGGAGGACCCAGTCCAGCGCTGAGGGAGTAGTAGTCCCTCGCCATTAGGTGGGCTGCCTTGCATGCATCCAAATACCTCAGTATGATCGGAAGTGGGTGCCCCAGGCAACTCGTCCTGAACAGCTATTGAAATGCTCCCAAGTGACCGTGCGTCTAAAACAGCTCCTGTTGAAGAAGTCCTACTCACCGCCTTCTCGTGGCGGAGGTGTTTTAATCAAAGTGTGAGGATGAAGGCGAACGCCTGGCACCTTCCACCGGGTTGACTGATATTCAGTCTAGGGAAGATGGCTAAACCGTGATTCCCAACCAACCATGAATGGCGTATTAGGCGTACAACGGTATGCTCACCGGCATCTGTGACGGAGAGGTGCACTGGGCACCCAGGATGTTTGGCCTCGTCCGAATGTGCCGTGTTTATATATATATATATATATATATATATATATACTTCTTTACATGCTTACACCAGCCTAACTTGACCATCGGACTGAAGAATGCCAAGGAAGTAGATCTCGACCCAGCAGAGCATGACAGACGGTTAAAGCATACCTCAGGCAGGTTGAGATCCCGTATTATAAGTATGAGATAGTGTTTAAGCGTGTCCGCATGTTTGAGTGATGTGATGATGTGGCTGTTTGTAGTCTCTGGACAGTTCGGAGGCCTGTAGATCACTCCCACGAGGCACGTTCTTTTGCCAGCTAGCTGTATAGATGCCCAACCCCTCTCCAGGACTCGGCCTAGGATTGCGTCTGAAGCATGTGACCTTTAGTCTTCTACTGATGTACAATGCACACGCTTTACCTATGCCCTATGCACGGTCTGTTCTCATGATATCAATGTCCTAGATATTTAGCTTCATGCCCGGGATACCCTTGTGTACCCAGGTATCAGTAACACCAATCATCAGCGCTTTGCATTAGGCAGTCAGAAAGCAGAGCTCGGGGGTTTTGGCGCAAACTCTGACTATTGGTGCAGATGCAGCTCCACGATTCAACTACCATGGTGTTATCACATGAGGGCAGCCCAGGTTTAGTGTAATCGACGGGGTGGCTAGTTGATGGTGGACTTGATGAGGGCTCGTGTGCATCTCAACTACTCGCCAGCGGGGTGATTAGGTTTGGTGTATCCTTTTAGGCAGCCAGCTCCGGTGGAGATGGCATCATTGAGTTCTTTGAACTGGAAGCTGTGTACAAGTTCAGCTGGGCTGTCCCGCAGGAACAAGGCTGGTATTGCTATAGCAATGTGGTGGCTATGTTGCCGCAATACCTGGCGCTCATTTTTGGGTTTGCGTCGCTGTAAATGCAGGTTTGATGGGAGACTACGTTTAGTGATAAACTATTTCTATAGCGTATTTTCTGCCATCGAGGCTGAGAGAAAAGTAATCCGTAGTAATCTGGGCTGGAGTGTGTTCGTCAAATGTGATGGCCGAAGCAGTTCATTGATCCCGCAGACCACCAGTCCTTCAATGGGTAGTTTTGAAGTTATGCAATTTTATTGTCCTATGTCATGGAATGCATTATTGCGTGGGTCGTCACTCCTTGACTCAGGGACCTCCTGAGCGATTATGCTGCCTTCCTATGGCCGAGTTTTCGTTACCCCTGTGGTGTTTAACTCGTCTCGTCGCATAGATCCTGGGAGGTCTGGTCAAATGTACGCCTCGGAGCATCCTCTGAGCATTGTTGTTGATTTCAATAGTTTTCCGGTATCTGAGGTCGTTCCCAGCGTTATCTTGAGAAGCCGGGGGTTTTCAGCAAACTTGGCATCCCGGCTTCTTGATAAACACCTGTGTTCCATTGTGTGCAAGTCCTGAATGGATATCTTAGTGCACAACTGGTGGGACACATCTACGTCCTGTGCCTCTCGCTCAGCTAGTGAGGGACAGTCGACTTCAGGTAGGCTGAATATAATAACCGAAGTGGTGTTGGGTTCAACATGGAGCATGGCGCGCGGAGTTCCAGTAGCCTGGTTGTGTTTTTCTTTTCATGTATTTCAGACCATGCGGTCTCGGCGTGCTCATTCAGTGTTTTTTCTGTCACCGAGACCACCGTCAGTGAAGAAGTGGCTTGGGTCGTGGTTTGTACCACTTGTCTACCACGTGCCATCTGTCCCGCTGTGAGTGCCTGTACCCTGTTGTTCACCTCGCCACTGTTCGCCTTGGGTCACGACAGTCTGCGATCCTCTATCGACTGTTTGTGCAATCTACTAGGGTCACCGTTCCAGGCCTTTT
Source organism: Fasciola hepatica (assembly GCA_948099385.1). Classification (NCBI taxonomy): domain Eukaryota; kingdom Metazoa; phylum Platyhelminthes; class Trematoda; order Plagiorchiida; family Fasciolidae; genus Fasciola; species Fasciola hepatica. Next base: position 1,941,707 of record CANUEZ040000104.1, on the reverse strand, counting down.
TCGCATTAGGGGCCACTGCAGATAACTATAATTAACGTAAAAGCAGTTGTGCTTTCTTGGAAGTCTTGCCGCGTGTCCTATAGTACAAGTTCTGGCAAGGGCTACACTGGATGCTCTTATCCTTTGCGGCCTTCGTGCACTTCTTTCCACAAGGAGTACTGCTGTTTTCTGAGGTCTTCGGTTTACAGCTTGTGGGTGCTGCTCCCTGCGAAACTGTATTAAACTCAGCTAGTTGAAGGGTAAGTCCAAAACAGCAGATGGCAAATTACGAAGTGAACTCCGTTCAGATTGTCTTAAGGTAAAGGGCAGTGAGAAGTCATCCCGTATGAGCCCCATGGCATCGTACTCTACTGACTCGGCCAGATGTCGGTGCTCCGCCAATAATCCTTTAGGGTCTGATCCAATTTCTTCTTAAAGTGTCTCGGTTTCCTCTTCCACTACTTCGGTCGGTAGAGCGTTCCAGTGATTGGTCACTCCTTGACAATCGATAGATGGCCGGTAAGCCGGTGGAATGCACCTTACGAAGCGTCAGGGCGTGTCCTCTGGTATGATCATTATTCATGAGCGGGAATTCCGACTGTAGTTCCCGGCCCAACCCACCATGGATTATTCACCTAGCATAGATGAGGTCGCCTAGAAGACGTCAATAGGCAATGGGAAACAACTCGGTGACTTCCAGGCGTTCCTCATAGCTAAACCCATGCAGTCCGGACATGAGGCGTGTGGCAGCACGTTGCACTCGTTCCAGTTTGGCTACTTCCGTTGCCGTGCAGGGGTAGACAGCCGGGCCGCCATATTCCAGGCGAGGACGTACATGCGAGACATACAGCAATCGGAAGGTTTCCAGGGGTAGAGGACCAAATGAAGGGTGAATGGGACCAATTATCCTCCACGCTGAGGCGCACGCTCTCTGTGTGCGCAATTGTCTTCAGATGACGTCCGCGACATATCCCTCGGCCTTGGCGTTCGACCAACTTTCGCGAGCAGTCAACAGGTTTGACAGACATGATCTGTTTCTCCGAAAACCATGCTGCTCTGCGCATAGCAGTTAATAGCGCTCCAGATGTTCACGCATGCGAGCCGCCACCAGCCTTTCCAAGACCTTTCTCGCTACGGAAGTGAGGCTAACTTGGCGGCAGTTGGCCGAGGTGGATTTTGTCCCACCCTTGTAGTTTATTGCAGTTCAGTTCAGTTTGCATAGGACGGGTAATGGCCACGGCCTATCGAGCGTTCAGAATTCCTTCGACGGTATGCACACCAGTTACGCACCCACCACTGCCGAGTGTATTTCGTCGAATCCCTGCTAACAATGAGAGGGAAACGGAAAACCTCATCGCACACCAACTGCGAGAGACATTATGCATCGTGAGCGTTCACTGAGACAGTATGCAATGAGCGAAAACGTCGATCAAAACATACTCCAGAAGGACCACAGTGCTACCCGTCATCCATCTAGTTAACATACTCAATGCTCACTACAAGGAAAGATCTCGTACTACTTGCGATCTAGGGCACTTTTGAAGGACTGGACGGTCTGCAGATCTATCATTCCACCAGGCAGACCGTTCCAACTGTTCACTACCCTGTTGCTGAAGAAGTGCGATCTAGCCATCAACCTAGTTCGGACTTTTGTTAGCTTCTTTTCGTGTCCCCTTGTTCTGGAATCTAAAGGCACTTGGAATAGACTATTTGGTCTAAGGCCAGAAAAGCCCTTCATTACCTTGAACGTTTCTGTAAGATCCCCTCGATTTCTCTTCCTTTCTAGCGAGAAAAGATTCAGACCACAGAGTTTCTGTTCGTATGTCTTACCCCTATTCCATTCAACCATTCGCGTGGCGAGACGTTGAACTTTCTCTAAAAAGGCAGCATCCTTTTGTAGAAGGATGACCAATCCTGCACTGTACCTTCTAACTGAAGTCTTTCTATAGCCATGTAAATAGGTACAAATATTTCCGGCTGCCGGCAAGACAAAGCTGATCGCAGTCTAAAGAGCTCACCACGAGCCTTTTGTGCAGCAGCATTTTACTGCTCCGACCATTTAAAGTCACTGCTCATGATGACCCCAAGGTCTTTAACCCTACTGACTGCTTCTATGGTGAACAGCCCTTGATCATGAGCGACAGTTAGGCTTCCTGTTGACCTTGACAACAAATGGCTTTTTTCGGCGTTCAGGGGTAAGTCCTATTTGTATGCCCAGTCCAGCGGAACAACCGCTGCTTTTTACACTCCTGAGGTAGACTGCCAGAGGCCAACGATAAATTGAACAACCGAGTCAGTGGTGTAGTTTATTGGTCCGCCAACTCCTTCAACATCAACGGATGCACATCGTTCGGTCCCGGTGACTTATGGGTTTTGATGGATTTGAGCTTGTTATTCACTTCCGATTCCCCAAAATCATGCATAATAAACAGTGGCGAGCCATTCCCAACCGGAATTGATGCACCTTCCTTCCCAGAATACACTGACAGATAATGCTTGGTTAATGTCTCAGCCTTTCCATCATCTGTTGTAACCATTTCGTTGTTGTCTATCAACGCCGGGATACCTACCTTCGCTCTGGCGCGGCGCTTTAGGTATGCAAACAGACGCTTGGGTGCTCGCACTGCATCAACCGCAAGAACCTCCTCGAACGCCGTCTGCTCTATCCGCTTTTGTTCGGTACACTGGTTACGAATCCTACGACAGAGATTATAACCCTCACCTGTAGATCGGAACAGCTGCCAGGCCCAATTTCGTCGTTTGAGTAGACGTCTGAGGTTCAGATCAGACCTTGGAGGGCCCTTCACCCAGGGTCTACGTCAGTTTAGGGAGGAGTAGGTATTCATAAGGTACGAGATACCGTCACGAGTAAACGCCCAAGGTTCGTTCATATCGCGGTGGACATCTGAATCCATGGGAAACGAGTTGACCTTTAAAGCCGCTTTCCGGAAATCTTCGAATGGTGTGCGTCAAACGTTAGGTCCAATGTGTGGTCTAGGGAATGGGCAAGAACCACTGCGCCAGTGAGTTTCTAGCACCATGTGGTCGCTGCTTTCAAGTGGAGGGAGATGTTCAACCTTATCGACGTCCGAGCTTCTGGGAGAAATCACCAGATCTAGGATGGAGCCGTGACTGGATTTTCTCCGGGTTGATTCCTGAACATGTTGGTGTAATGCCAGTTCTAGGACCGTTGTCAGTAATTCCCGAGAAAAAGGATCTGCCCCGATTGCTGTCCTGCCTGATGTCCAATCAATATGCGAGGCATTGAAGTCGCCCAGGATGAGGCAGTGGCCGTCGCACGCCCATCTCAACAAATTCATCTGAAGGTGTGACCGCAGGTGTCCGACAGATGACTCCAACTGTTCTAAAGCCTCGGGTGGTAAGTTTGACGCAGCACCAAATTGCTTCACCGAATCCTTGTGGATGAGCAAACGCCTCTAACTGCACTGCTGGAATGTCTGATAGGACGAACAATGCTACGCCTCCACCCGCTCTGACAAAGATCCTATCGACTCGAAATAGGGTGTGGCCAAGGAGAGACACCTCAGAGTCTAGGACATTGTTACTCAGCCACGTCTCCGTCAATGCTATCATAGTACGTGAGCTAGACTACCACCTCCGTTTGTTCACGGCGTCCTAGCTTGGGGGGGGGGGGGGGACTGACGGGGACACTAGCGTCAGCGGCCTCCACCGGAAGTGAGGGCGCCGTTTCTGCACCCGAAAATCCCGAATAATAAAGTCCGTTCCTCCTTGTTCTATACGTTCATTCCGTTCAATCAAAGTATTTCTATATTTCTCACGATCCGCAGGGTCCAGATCTCGGTGCAACCGCACTTGCTCGCCCTTTAGCTGGTAGGATTCTCTTAACACAGAAGTCGCGGCTTCCTCCGAGTCTAGCACTACTTTCAGTGGACGGGGGCGTTTAGCATCACTGGCTTTGCCAATCCGGAAGGCTGATTTCACCCGCAACTTCTCCACAGCCTCCTCCTCCCCGGGGACAAAGAATTTTGTTTGTGTACTCCGGAGACTCGCGATATCGTGGTCCACACGTGCCTGCGCCGCGATCTCCTTTGCCTCAGGCAAGTTCACTATTAGGAAACACTGCTTCCTCGACGGTGGCGCTCTTCGTGGACGATCCACTGTTGTTATCCAGGCCGGACTACTTTCATCCACGGTGGTGCTCCGTTGGCTGGGTATTGTACCTATGACACCGTCCTGTGCTTGAGGGGCCACATCAGTGTCATGAGTCCGCACTGCGGTGGGCAGGCTTAGGTAGCTTCTGGCGTTGGCGACATTTTGTTCTGGTTGGCTCAGTGACAGATGTTGATGCCACCTCCGCATATGTACCACAGTCAGGAATAGATACCTCGGCGGAATTTTCCCTCTCTAACGGCGATGATGACGGTGAGAGTGGTGAGATTGGCGAAGAAAAAGACGATGATGATGCCGCTGGTTCTGTTACCATTGATGATGATGAACTGATTGATGGTGCTGATGATGATGACGACGAAAATGACGCTGCCGTATCTGTAGTGCTACCAATAAAGCACTCGATGACAAAGACTAACAAATTTGTTTATTTGAACGATGACCGTTTTTGGTGGTGCCACTTGCTCCGCCTGTGTACGTCGTCTGCACGCCGTTGCGCTCCTCCAATACACACGTTGTCCCGCTCCAGCGTTTTGAGTTCTGCTTTGCGCGCTGTCGAGTATATTCGCTATCGTGTCACAAACCGAGGACCAGGGGCTATAGACTCTATACGGGAGCAGGTCCTGACTTAACTGAGATAAATCCTAAACTGGTGAGCCTGAACAACAAATTAATTCTTGAAGGACATTCGTAAGTCCCTCAATCACATTTATTCGTTTACATATACACTTTCCCGATATATAAACGGTAAATTCCTGATTTCAGTTACCATATCCCTTATATATATCTTCTCATATCCATATTATAAGTGTTTCACGTTTGCTGCACTGACCTCTTTATATCATTTTACATTTGATATACCATTGCAACTATGGCTAGCAACGACCGTAAACCTGACCCGGAACCGTCCGTTTCGACAGTCTCCCTAGCCGTCCCTCAGTTTTTTATTGATGACCCTCAACTCTGGTTTCATATGTTGGAGGCAGAGTTTGAATCACATAGAATTACAAGCGAACGAACCCGTTACTTGTGGACTATCGGTCGCCTTTCCCGTGACGTTGCTACTCAGATACGCGACGTATTATTTAATAACAGTTCTTACACAGCCGTGAAAGACGCGGTAATCTCTTGTCTTTTACCGTCAGAATAGTCCAGACTAAAACGGCTGACCCAAGGGACAGAGTTAGGTAGCAAGAAGCCCTCTGCATTACTGAGAGAAATGCAGCAGCTGGCAGGGCAACTTTTAGAGGAAACCGTCCCTAAAGAGTTGTGGGTACAGCGACTACCACCCAACATTCAAGCACTGCTCGAGTTTTCCAGCCACCTTAAGCTCACAGAAGCGGCTAAACTAGCGGACGGTATTATGGAACGGTACCATCCACAAATTACCGCCGTAACAAACTCGAGCAGCCCCCAGACCACAGCTCCCACCGTAGGAACACACTCCGAGGACACTCTGATAGCTGCTTTCGAGCGGGCTTTCAAACGTTTTTCCTCTCCTGGTTGTTCTCACTGTAGAAACCATATATCTTATCACAACTCTGACCGACGTGAACGTCTCAGAAGCCCTTCCCCTGACCGACTGGTTAACCCATCTCGATCAACGTACTGTCGATACCACAAACGGTTTGGGGAGAAGGCTCGGCGCTGCGAAGCCGGTTGCACCTTCCCAGGTGCCAAACAGGGAAACTAATATCCCGACGCGTTCCGACGACTAACGCGGTCGGCAGCCATAATAGCAGTCGTCTGTTGCATGTCCGAGATTTAGTTTCCAATAGCCTGTTCCTAATTGACACCGGTGCAGCAGTAAGTGTCATTCCAAAGGAGGCAGGCGATGCAACGAACCCGTCAGTCCAACAACTCCGTGCTGCCAATGGCACTCCCATTGCTACTTACGGCCGTAAGTCACTCACACTCAACTTAGGACTACGTCGCACCTTCCGCTGGGTGTTCATAGTAGCAGACGTCCTTTATCCCATACTAGGCATCGATTTCCTAGACCATTTCGACCTCCTGATCGATGCACGAGGCCAGAGAGTTGTCGACCGGCAGACTTCTCTTTCCGTAACCGGTTCGTATTCCTCCGTGAATCACATCACGCCCCTATACATCGAACCGCAGGCCGAACACCCGTACGCAGACCCACTTTCAGCTTACCCGGCAATGCTAAAACAATCTGGCCCCCTTCCCGCGGTGACCACTAACGTTACCCACCATATTGCCACTAAAGGATCCCCAGCATTTAGCCGACCACGTCGCTTGACCTTAGACAAGCTCCGCGTAGCACAGGCTGAGTTTGAACACATGCTAGAATTAGGCATAATACGCCCGTCCAGTAGCCCTTGGGCCTCGCCCCTTCACATGGTTCCTAAACCTAATGGCGATTGGCGCCCCTGCTGTGACTATAGGGCCCTCAACCAGGCTACTATCCCAGACAGGTACCCCATTCCACATATTCAAGATCTTACTTCTACCCTGTCTGGTTGTTCTGTTTTCAGCAGAATCGACCTCGTCAGAGCCTACCACCAAATCCCAGTAGCAGAGGCTGACATCCCTAAAACCGCTGTCACAACTCCATTCGGACTATTCGAGTTTTTGCGCATGCCTTTTGGGCTCTGCAATGCAGCCCAAACCTTTCAAAGGTTTATGCATGAGGCAACACGCGGTTTGAAGAATATCTACGTGTACTTTGACGATATTTTGGTGGCAAGTTCTTCAAAAGAAGAGCATATGACACACCTGCGTGCTCTTTTTGAGCGCCTTAGCCAACACGGTGTAACCATTAACCCTGCTAAGTGCGAATAAGGTAGGACGACCATCACGTTCCTAGATCACGAAATCTCAGCCTCAGGCATACAGCTCCTGCCTGACAATGTGGCGGCAATTCGCGACTATCCTGAGCCTCACTCTTACCGACAATTGCGCCAATTTTCTGGCCTGGTTAACTTTTATCGCCGCTTTATCCCACACTGCGCCGAAATAATGCAGCATCTAACAGACCTTTTACGTGGAGGTAAGCGGAAATTCATTTTTCCCGACACGGCGCAGGCAGCTTTTACTTTGATCAAGGAAGCTATCGCCAACATAGCACTCCTTGCACATCCCGATCCTTCTGCTCCCTGGCATTAGGAACAGATGCTTCGGACACGGCTGTTGGAGCAGTGTTGCAGCAATTCGTTAACAATTCATGGCAACCAATAGTTTTCTTCTCCAAGCGTCTCCAGCCTGCGGAATCCCGATATAGTACGTTCAGCAGAGAACCGCTGGCAATCTATTTGGGTATCCGACACTTCCGGCACACACTCGAGGGCCAAACGTTCACAGTGTTCACAGATCATAAACCACTAGTTTACGCCCTCCAGTCAGCTTCTGACCGAGATTCGCCACTTAGACTATGTTTCGCAGTTTACTACGGACATTCGACACGTCTCTGGGGCACACAATCCCGTAGCAGACGCACTCTCACGCGTCCACAATATCGACTACCCACTACCCATGGGCACAGACCTAGAAGCAATCGCCGCAGCCCAAACGACAGATCCTGAGGTAGAGCAACTCAGACACAACAGCTCCCTGCACCTAGTGCCAGTGGCCCTTCCAACTTCGGACGTAACTATCATTTGCAATGTGTCACAAGGTCGACCCCGACCACTAGTTCCTGCCAGTTTTCGCCGACGAGTTTTTACCAGCCTCCACAACTTATCGCACCCTGGGGTAACCGCCTCAGTGAAACTAGTCACCGAGCGATTCGTCTGGCCTTGCGTCAAACGTGACGTACGTCTTTGGGCCCGTGCTTGTCTTCAGTGTCAACGAGTTAAGATACATCGTCACACCAAACCTACTTTAGGCACATTCTGCGAACCGGACGCACGCTTTCATTATGTGCATGTGGATCTCGTGGGGCCACTTCCGCCATCCAATGGCTGCGTCTACATCCTCACTTGCGTAGATCGTTTCACTCGCTGGCCACAGGCCATACCTATTCCTCGCCCAACCTCAGAGGAAGCTGCAAAAGCATTTCTAACTGGTTGGGTGAGTCAGTTCGGTTGCCCTGCTGTCGTGGCCACTGACCGCGGTTCTCATTTCGACGGCGCCTTCCACGAGCTACTGAACGCATTCGGTTGCCGACACAACAAGACGACGGCCTATCATCCTCAGGCCAATGGCATGGTGGAGCGATTCCATCGCCAGCTGAAAGCTGCCCTTCGTGCTCGTGATAACCCATTATGGAGTGAAGTTTTGCCGATCGTTCTCTTAGAACTGCGTAACACCGTTAAAGCCGATATGGGTGTTACGGCGGCTGAACTGGTTTATGGTTGCACACTACGACTTCCAGGTGAGTTGGTTTCTCCATTACCACCTATGAGTTTTAATTACGGGGATTACGCAAAACGGTTGTCGCACCAAATGCGGGTGATAAAGCCCACCCCACCACGAGAACAAACCCTCAGCAACTACATACCTACCGCTCTAGCTACCACCAGCCATGTGTTTATTCGAGCAGATGCAGTGCGATCACCACTGCAGGCGGCTTACTCTGGCCCGTTCCGCATCGCCCAGCGAAAGGAAAAGAAATACGTGGTGGACGTCGAGGGCAGGAAGGAGACCATCAGCATAGACCGCCTCAAACCAGCCTTCATCGAGACAGAACCCACCTCGAACAACCCTCTCAGTGTCCCCACCTGCTCACAACCTTCGGTCAGTCGTCCCGAGTCGGCCCCTGTTACTCCCACTAACGACCCCTCGTTACCTGTTGCAACACCAAACTCCACGGAAGACACAGCTGCACCGGTCAACAGGAGAAATCGACGCGGCCGCGAGCTGCGACAGCCAACGAGGTTTTCTGAATATGTAACAGTTGTATATATTTAAGTTTACTCTTCATATTCAACTTGTACATAGTCCTATTATGCATGAATGCACGACCACGTGGTGATCACGACAGGGATGGCGGCAGCCTGTATTGCGCCGGTATGTCCCCCTCAGTCGAATATTCGATCGCGCCTCGAGGCGCAGCTTCCTTGTGTTTCTTGCCTTCCAGCTCGTCCCGTCGGATAGAACCATATGGAATTCCAGGATCTCGCATGGCTCCAACACAAGGCTCACTGGATCGCGACCGGACTCATTTGACGCCGGACGCTGGCTCGCTTACGAAGGCAATGACAACCACAGAGACACGGAACTTTGGGATATGCCGACAACGACAAACCCTACAACACAACCACCACTGCCAGGTCACGAACAGGATCTACCCCGGTCGGATAACATTTTGAGGAGGACACAATTTTGCGATCGACGCACAGCGACCAGTGTGAGTCATGGAGAACGGCTTGTGCTGGCTTCGCTGTTGTGTTCGACCGCGGCGGGAGGCACGGAAAACGTCTCTCGCCACCGAATCCGACGTACCCATCACGGGTCGAAGCCCAACTGCGTCGGCCTTCTAGGGGGAGACCCCTGTAGTGCTACCAATAAAGCACTCGATGACGAAGACTAACAAATTTGTTTATTTGAACAATGACCGTTTTTGGTGGTGCCACTTGCTCCGCCTGTGTACGTCGTCTGCACGCCGTTGCGCTCCTCCAATACACACGTTGTCCCGCTCCAGCGTTTTGAGTTCTGCTTTGCGCGCTGTCGAGTATATTCGCTATCGTGTCACAAACCGAGGACCAGGGGCTATAGACTCTATACGGGAGCAGGTCCTGACTTAACTGAGATAAATCCTAAATATCTGCGACAGGAAGCGCCATCTTCGCTGACTGCTTTGCCGGCCACACAGGTGTTGATAACTCGGTGCATTTGATGCACAGCACTTAGGCAACTTCAAACGACATCTGTCCAGGGCTTCATAAAGATCACCGTTTATTTGGGGAAATACAAGGTGAACCCAACCATCACAACCATTACACTGAAGAAATCCCAAGTAGCAAAACCCCAAGTTTGCCCTATGGGGCAAACTTGGGGCATGCCTCAGGTTTACCCCAAAGGTTGAGGCAACGTGCTACTTGGAATCTGTCGCGTGAGCGAACAACTTTTGAACAAGCTAGGCACTCGGAGTTAACATTTTTCACTCTTTTTGGAGGCATTACGGTCAAATTATAGTCTACAGAGTGACACAACTACAGGAAATACAATTTCAAGTACCAAGCCGAAGGACTCGCCGGCTTAGCGCAGATCAAGTCACGGGATTTTAAACTTCGGCAAAAAGGTGCGAATGCATAAGAAACTACCAGGTAACTTGAGAAAGTTCTTCAAACTGGAACCACACGAAATAGATTATGCTAAAAATGACACAAAACAACAAGAAGAGTGATACCACAAGGACTACAGAACTAATAGCACTGGAAAAACACAAAGAGGACCTAGTCCGAGCCCCTCGTCGCGGTGTAGCGCAGTTCCGAGGTGGTATTTAGTTCAGTTCAGTTCAGTTCAGTTCAGTTCAGTCTGCACAGGACAGGTAATGGCCACGGCCAATCGAGCGTCCAGAATTCCTTCGATGGTATGCACACCAGTTATGCACCCACCACTGCCGAGTGTATTTCGTCGAATCCCCGCTAAAAATGAGAGGGAAACGGAAAACCTCATCGCACACCAACTGCGAGAGACATTATGCATCGTGAGCGTTCACTGAGACTGTATGCAATGGGCGAAAAAGTCTATTAGAACATACTCCAAGAGGACCACAGTGCTACCCGTCATCCATCTAGTTGATATACTCAAGGCTCACTACAAGGAAGGATCTCCTACCACTTGCGATCTAGGGAATCTTTGAAGGATTGGACTGTCTGCAGATCTACCATTTCACCAGGCAGACCATTCCAACTGTTCACAACCCTGTTGGTGAAGAAGTGCGATCTAGCCATCAACCTGGATCGGGCTTTTATCAAGTTCTTTTCGTGTCCTCTTGTTCTGGAATCTAAAGGCACTTGGAATAGACTATTTGGTCTAAGGCCAGAAAAGCCCTTCATTACCTTGAACGTTTCTATGAGATCCCCTCGACGTCTCCTCCTTTCCAACGAGAAGAGATTCAGGTCACAGAGTCTGTGCTCGTAAGTCTTACCCCTCTGCCCTTCAACCATTCGCGTGGCGAGACGTTGGACTTTCTCAAGACAGGCGGCGTCCTTTTTGTAGAAGGGTGACCAAGCCTGCACGCTACCTTCTAAGTGAGGTCGTACTATAGCCATGTTAATAGGTACGAATACCTCCGGCTGCCGGCAAGACAAAGCTGATCGCAGTCTAAAGAGCTCCCCACGAGCCCTATGCGCAGCAGCGTTGCACTGCTCCGACCATTTGAAGTCACTTTTCATGATGATCCCCAGGTCTTCATCCCTACTGGCTGCCTCTACGGTGAACAGCCCTTGATCATAAGCGACAGTTAGGCTCTCTGTTGCCCTTGACAACAAATGGCTTTTTTGAGCGTTTAGAGGTAAGTCCCATTTGTATGCCCAGTTCAGGACGGTGCCTATTTCCCTGCCCAAGTCCGCCCTACCCTTAGATCCAACAATCTTCACATCATCCGCAAAAATAAAGCTGGGCGATTGAAGAGTGGATGCTAGGTCATTAATAAATAACAAGAATAGGACCGGGCCTAGGACGGATCCCTGAGGTACACCACTGGTGACGTTCACCAAACTGGAGCACCTGTCCCCCACTTTGACGTAAGGCGTCCTGTAGGAGAGGAAGTTCTCCAGCCACCTAAATACTGGCCCACCTATACCGAAAGTCTCCATCTTGCATAGCAAAAGACGATGATTACCGGAGTCAAACGCCTTGCTAAAGTCGAGGTAGCATACCTCAACTTGCTTACCTTCGTCCAGTCGTCGAGTTACTTCATCTAAGAAGCACAGGAGATTGGTCAGACAAGATCTCTTTTTCAGGAATCCATGCAGCACCGGACTTAGCATGGAGTGCTGCAGTAAGTGCTGGCAGATATGGGCACGGATGATCTTCTCTAGGACTTTACAGAGAATGCTAGTTAGGCTTACCGGCCTGTAGTTCTGCACATCCAACTTAGGCCCACTCTTATGTATTGCCACGACTGCCGCGACTTTCCAGTCCTGAGGCAGCTCTCCCTGGTCCAACGTCGATCTATACAATCTGCATACCGATGGAGCTATGATATCCGCCAACGGCTTGATGATAGCTGGATGAATGCCATCTGGGCCCGCTGACTTGTGGCTGTTTAACTCCTGTAGGTACTTACGCACGCATTCCTCTGAGAGATCTAGCTCGTTTAACTGAGGAGGATGCACCAGGGCCAGATATACTAGTACCCCACTATCTATCCTATGTACACTACCAAAGTATTCCCCCAGGGCGTCTGCTTTGCCCTGGTCCTGCAGTGCACATTCACCGAGCCCCCACGGGGACTCGAACCCCGGGGTGGACGATTGTGAATCGAACACCTTAACCACAAGTCTATCCGAGTTGGCCTATTTTTCAGGAATCCATGCTGCGCCGGACTTAGCATGGAATGCTGCTGTAAGTGCTGGCAGATATGGGCACGGATGATCTCCAGGACTTTACGTACAATGCTAGTGATGCTTACCGGCCTGTAGTTCTGTACATCCGACTTAGGCCCACTCTTATGTATTGCCACGACTGCCGCGACTTTCAAGTCCTGAGGCAGCTTACCCTGTGTAACAGCCGGTCGTGGAAAATCCCCCTTTTTCCCTCGCGATTCAGTGTTTTTCCCAACATCACTCATTTCCATACACTATTGACTTGTCTTTACGAACTGGTTGTTTTTCTGGACCAATTGTTGTTTGTTCGCGCCCAGAGCGCTACTTTGACACATCCTTGTTCAGGACCTGCGTGACGCACGTGCTGTCTGCTCACAAGCTGCTATTCGGTTTCTCGTTGTTGAGTCCTTGTGATCGTATTATTGAGGTTTGTATATTTTTTACGTCATTATTCATGTAATAATCTAGTATCGTAGAATATCACGGATAATCGTCTTTTGATTTCGGGATCCGTTGCGAATTTGGCTACGCATTGCTCAAACGTTCGTTACACCCTGGTTCAATGTGGATCTGTACAGTCTGCATACCGATGGAGCTATGATATCCGCCAACGGCTTGATGATAGCTGGATGGATGTCATCTGGGCCCGCTGACTTGTGGCTGTTTAACTCCTGTAGGTACTTACGCATGCTTTCCTCTGAGAGGTCTAGCTATTTTAACTGAGGAGAAGGATGCACCAGAGTCAGATCTATTCGTACCCCACCATCTATCCTATGTGCACTACCAAAGTATTCCCCCAGGGCGTCTGCTTTGCCCTGGCCATCAGTGACAATACCATAGTCTCTAGTGGATAGAGGACCTGCGGCATTTCTTGTTGAGCCTTTAGACTGTTCATAGCTGTAGAACATCTTCGGCTGTTGTCTTACAGACTGGGCCAATTTGAGCTCAAATTCCTGCTTGGAAGTTCTCAAAAGGCTTACAGTCTCGTTTCTCAGCTTTGTATAGCGGTTCCAGGCTAGCTGACTGCCGGAAGCTTTGTGCTGGTTCCAGCTGCGGTTTCTACGTCTGATGGCCTTGGCTATTGCGGCCTTCCACCACATGGGTTTGCCCTCCCAACTCCTTCGTTTTAAGGGTGCGAACTCTTCCTTTAGGGCAGTCAGGGATCCCTTTACGGTCCGCCAGTGTAACAGCCGGTCGTAGAAAATCCCCCATTTTCCCTCGCGATTCAGTGTTTTTCCCAACATCACTCATTTCCATACACTATTGACCTGTCTTTACGAACTGGTTGTTTTTCTGGACCAATTGTTGTTTGTTCGCGCCCAGAGCGCTATTTTGGCACATCATTGTTCAGGACCTGCGTGACGCACGTGCTGTCTGCTCACACGCTGCTATTCGGTTTCTCGTTGTTGAGACTTTGTGATCGTATTATTGAGGTTTGTATATTGTTTATGTCATTGTTTATTTTAATAATCTAGTATCGTAGAATTATCACGGATAATCGCCTTCTGATTTCGGGATCCGTTGCGAATTTGGCTACGCATTGCTCAAACGTTCGTAACAATACTCAATAGATCTATTTGGAACGAGGAAAATTCACGCAAAATGCCAAGAAAAGGATCAAAAGCAGTCGAACCCGGACAGGAAGTAATGCGGCAAGTCTCTGGGGAGGTTTTGGGTACATATGATTCTTTAGTTAATGCTAGATCGCCTAATCCTGTCAGTGCTAGCTCATGTGTTATTGAAAGCAATATTGATCGTAAGGATGTCGATTTATATAAGCTGAGAATACTAGAACTAGAGCAACAGTTACTTTCGGCTAGACTACAGGCGCATGAAGCAGAGAAGTGTACACAGAAACAGCGAGAGCATGAGACCAGTGACTTCGACACTTCCGATAGGTTAGAGTGCAATAAGGTAGGGAACCCCACGCCGGTCGCCGAATACAAACCACCATCGATCGATCTGCCTAGAGTGGAGTTAACGGTTTTCGACGGACGAGCTGAGCAATACTGCAAGTTTGTCAAACAGTTCGAGACGTTCGTTGAAAACAAGGTAACCGACCCTGGGCAAAGGCTTCTTTACCTTACTCACTACTGCCGAGGCCGAGCGCGAGAAGCTATCGACGGGTGCACCATGCTCGATCCAGAACAAGGCTACACAAGGGCAAGAAAGATTCTGAGGGACTTGTTTGGCCAACCTTTCAAAGTAGCCCGTAACCCAATAGAGGGCGTGATGGCAGAGGCAAAGAGAACCAAGGGCGACGTCTACACCATGGCCGACCTGGTGATCAAGATGCAGAACTGCTCAATAGCCCTCGACCATTTAGGTTACAGGGCTGACCTAGACGCCATGCACACTTTGGAAGGCATAGTCCGTCACCTCTCTCCCGAACTACAGGGTCGGTGGGCGGAAGAAGCTGAACGGACGAGCCGAGGTGACAGAGAAGCCAACTTCGAAGACCTGACTGAATACTTAGACAGGCAGACGAAGATAGCTGACAGCAGATTCGGCCGACTCATCCGGGACAGCAACCGAGCAAACAAGCCCGGTACTAGCCAAGTCCAAACCCCTGTACGAGAATATCCAAAGTACCAGCCTTGGACCAACACCCACGTCATTTCACGAGATGCTACGGCGAAACCAAATTGCAGATCCTGTGGTACTAGCCATGGCCTACCAGAGTGCCCCAAGTTCGGCAACGCCACAATAGACGAACGGTGGGGAATGGCGAGGATGGCAGGAGCATGTTTCATCTGTCTCAACACCACGCACCGGGCAGCAGCCTGTAGAACAAGGAATCGATGTGGTCACGAGGGCTGCACGGGCAGACACCATCGGCTGCTGCATCAGGCGAGAGTAACCATATCCGAGGCGAGTGCCAAGCCCAGCGTGATTTGTTCAACTTCACAATCTGTCAGTAAACCGGTACGTTTAGGCGTAGTGGCCGTGGGAGTAGTGACTCCGACTGGGATAGTCAAGGCGTTGGCTTTCGTTGATAGTGGATCCGACACCACTTTAGTGAAAGAGCGGTTTGCCGACAAACACCAACTGGCTAAAGGTGCGACGTCGTTAGCAGTGAGCACGGTGGGCGGAACACAGGTAATGACTGCCGGTAGATTAAGGCTGCAACTCATCTCTCTAGACACTAACGAGGAAATTGAACCAACGGAGGCATTCACGTTAGCGGATCTCCCCATGCGAGCACCAAGGTCGGTGAACGCAATCTTGACTCGGTGGCCCCACCTGCAGGATATAACCGTTGTAGACTGGGAAGATGATGAGGTGGATCTCCTCATCGGATGCGACGTGCCAGAGGCGCATTGGGTGCTTGACCAAAGAGTGAGCGACCGCCAGGCACCTTATGCCGTACGCACGGCTCTGGGATGGATGTTATACGGTCCAGTAGGGGTGCGCGGTTCCGTGAATTACTTATCCGCCGAAACGGACCGCATAGAGTATCATCTGCAACGGCTTTATGAAAAGGAGTTTCATGACATTGGAGACGAAAGACCGACGTTGTCTCAAGAGGATCACTTCGCTCTACAAACGGTGCGGCAAGGCACTAGAGGCCTCAAAAAACAGTTCGAGGTTCCCCTCCCATGGCGCACACCGGTCGACCCGTGGAATGACAACGATTACTACGACTAAAGGAACGCTTCATTCGAGACCAGAATCTGTGGGAACGATACGCGGATTTGATGAAGCGAAACGAGGCCCTCGGTTACGTTGAAAAAGTGCCTGCCAACACCGACAGCAAAGGGGGTATCTGGTATCTGCCTCACCATCCGGTTATCAACCCCAAGAAACCCAATAAACTGCGGGTGGTTTTCGACTGCGCGGCCAAGTTCCAGGGCAAGTCGTTAAACGATCGCCTACTACAGGGGCCTGACTGGACCACACCACTGATCGATGTTTTGTGCCGTTTCAGAGTGGGTAAAGTGGCTTTGTCTGCTGACATTAGGGAAATGTTCCATCAGGTGAAGATTCCGGTAGGAGAACGAGATGCTTTGCGTTTCCTGTGGTGGGAAGGGAGCGACCGGGACAACGCAGTGGTGAATTATAGGATGACCGTCCACCCGTTCGGAGCCATATCGTCACCATTTTGTGCAAACTACGCCCTCCGAGAATCAGCGAACAAACATGGCGATCTAGTACATCGGACGGTGGTAGAAAGCGTCAGCAGGAACTTCTACGTCGACGACTACCTTGGGTCATTCGATGATGTGGAATCAGCTCTAGAGCAGTTCAGGGGTCTGACGAGATTGCTGGAAGAGGGCGGCTTCCATCTAACTAAATGGATGTCGAACGCTTCAGAAGTGCTGAAGGTCATCCCGTATCACGAAAAGGCCGAAAGGGTAAGAGATTTGGACGGCTCTCCACTTCCTATCGAGCGCACCTTAGGGATACAATGGGACGCGGAAACGTACGATTTTGTTTTCGAGCTGAACGTTCCCGAGCTGCCAATAACCCGTCGTGGCATACTATCTGCCGTCTCAAGTTTGTTCGACCCGCTCGGTTTCGTCTCACCATGGCTGCTACCCGGAAAGATCTTGCTGCAGCGGCTGTGCCGTAAGAAAGTTGATTGGGACCAGTCACTGGACCGAGGGGACCGGCTGGAATGGGAAGAATGTTTGAACACCTTGAAGAAATTAGGGGACATAAGAATCCCACGATGTTTGACTCCTGGCCATACGACACGGACTGGAGAACTACATGCCTTTTCCTATGCATCCGAAGTCGGTTATGGAGCTGTGGTGTACGGACGATGGTGCGCAGGAGATGGACAAATTACCACGAGGATCCTGTTCGCCGAAGCCAGCGTTGCTCCACTGAAGTCGGTCTCAATCCCACGCCTTGAACTCAGCGCAGCCGTGTTGGCAGTCAGGGTGGTGCAAGCTGTGAAGAGATGTTTCGATCTCTACATTTGGTCGGTGAGCTTCTGGACGGATTCAACGATGGTACTTTACTACATTAACAACGTACGGAGCCGGTTTAGTACTTTCGTTGCTAACCGGCTCACGATTATCCACGATGAATCAGCCACGCATCAGTGGAGTCATGTCAGGTCTGGCGATAATCCGGCCGACCTGTGCTCCCGAGGTGCGAACAACTTCAGGCAACTGGACACGTGGACGAGAGGGCCAAACTTCCTGCAATTGCCCAAACATGACTGGCCCGTGTTCGAATTAAAACCCCCTACGGAATTGGAACTGGAGATCAAAGGCGTAGTGATAGCAACCAACGTCGTCGAAGCGTCGTCCTTTCTATCGCGACTGGTCAGGTTTTCTTCCTGGATGAAGACGCTTCGTTCGCTAGTTTGGTTAACCAGGTTCAAGAGAAATTTACTAGTCATGAAAGGGCTACGCTCCTTAGGCCGGATACGGGTCGGTCCGATAGGTCCCGATGAGCTACAAGCGGCAGAGTACGATATTTTCAGAATGATACAACGCGAGGCTTCCGCCCAAGAACTCAAGAGGGCGGAAGAAGTGGGGCCGACCAATGAAGACATGCCATCTCCAAGAGGCGAGCTGAAGCGTTTAAACCCCAAACTCATCAACGGACTGCTGCGGGTGGATGGTAGGCTGACCAACGCCCACCTGAACTTCGACACAAAGTATCCTATACCGCTGCCTGCGAGACAACCTGTAGTAGAGCTAATGATTCAACACGTCCACGCCATGGAGGGACATGCCGGGGAAAGTCACGTGACGAGCGTCATCCGAAAGCGTCTTTGGTTGTTGCGAGGACGAGAGACTGTAAAACGCGTAATCCGACGGTGTGTGCAATGCAGGAGACGCAATGCCACAGCAGACAAACAACTCATGGCCCCACTACCAGAATGCAGGGTGACTACGGGCTGGTGGCCGTTCAGTGACACCGGGTTGGACTATTTCGGGCCCTTGTGGATCAAGTGCGGGAAAAGATTAGAAAAGCGATACGGATGTATCATGACGTGCATGAAATCACGTGCGGTACACCTAGAAGTCGCACATTCGATGACGACCGATTCGTTTCTACGGGCCTTGCAAAGATTTATCAACCGAAGAGGCGTACCGGCCGATATATACTCAGATAATGGATCGAACTTTGTGGGCGCTCACCGGGAATTGCAGCGTTGGCACAAGAACATAAACAGGGACGAACTGCAGAATCGAACCGTGGCCTACGGCATACGATGGCATTTCAACCCCCCACAGGCCAGTCACCGAGGCGGCATATGGGAACGCATGATCCGGTCCGCCAGACGGATATTGCTGTCAATCATGGAGCAGCAGCCGCCCGACGACGAGACGCTGAACACCGTCATGACTGAGGTGGAGCGAATCCTGAACAACCGCCCCCTGGTTCCAGTATTGAACGGCGACCCCACCCACCTGGCGCTCACCCCGAACGACTTATTGACGCTAAGGTCGAACGAGGGTTTCCAAGGGCCGGTAAACCTTCGTGGGAGCTACCTCCACGGGTGGAAGCAAGCGAACTATCTGGCCAAGGTCTTCTGGAGGCGATGGCTACGGGAGTACCTACCGGCTTTGCAGACTCGACAGAAGTGGCTGGCCAAAACAAGACCATTCAAAGTTGGGGACGTGGTTATGATCGCCGACGAACGCGCACATTTCAGCGCTTGGTCTTTGGGAGTAGTTACGGAAACCATCAAAAGCACTGACGAAATGATAAGAACGGTGAAGGTGAAGACTGCTAACGGAGTGCTCATTCGTGACATACGCAGTATTAACCTACTCGAGAGCGAAGACGGAGGAGCTGATAACCCTGTGGCCTAGTAAACCTTTTTCACACCAGTAATCGCGGTGGATAAAGAAACACCATATTTACCACACAATCTCCGTCAAACACGCATGCACGACGCACTCTACATCCCGTAAACCCATCATTCATGTGACAGTGTACTTTGTTTGCTTTTGTTGACGCTACCGAATGCCCCTTGCATATGTGGAAGTAGCGGAGCTCAGGTCACACATACATGCTACATTTACTCGTTTTTCTTGCCACGCGGTCTTTTGTTGACATTGCAGAAAGTCCTCCTTTGATGTGTAGTCATACCTGTGATTTCATTGTAACCCCGGCACACACACACACACACGCACACACACACACACACACTCAAGCACGTACATCCAGGACCGGACGGCCCTTTACGAGGACAACGTCTATGTGACCATTCACGCCCGCCATCGGTCATTTGGTCTCGTGGAAGATGTAGACTAGCCTCACTTCTATGTAGCCAATGGGTTAGGTGCGACCAGTAGTAGAACGTCGACGAAGAGCATTAGACGCGCGCACTGACAGCAGGGCCTAGGCAGGTAGGAAGAATCAGTACCTTTATACCGAACCTTTGACTCTGCTAAGGATCCAGGAGGATTTTGGTGGGCGGTGTAACAGCCGGTCGTGGAAAATCCCCCTTTTTCCCTCGCGATTCAGTGTTTTTCCCAACATCACTCATTTCCATACACTATTGACCTGTCTTTACGAACTGGTTGTTTTTCTGGACCAATTGTTGTTTGTTCGCGCCCAGAGCGCTATTTTGGCACATCATTGTTCAGGACCTGCGTGACGCACGTGCTGTCTGCTCACACGCTGCTATTCGGTTTCTCGTTGTTGAGTCCTTGTGATCGTATTATTGAGGTTTGTATATTTTTTACGTCATTATTCATGTAATAATCTAGTATCGTAGAATATCACGGATAATCGTCTTTTGATTTCGGGATCCGTTGCGAATTTGGCTACGCATTGCTCAAACGTTCGTTACACCCTGGTTCAATGTGGATCTGTACAGTCTGCATACCGATGGAGCTATGATATCCGCCAACGGCTTGATGATAGCTGGATGGATGTCATCTGGGCCCGCTGACTTGTGGCTGTTTAACTCCTGTAGGTACTTACGCATGCTTTCCTCTGAGAGGTCTAGCTATTTTAACTGAGGAGAAGGATGCACCAGAGTCAGATCTACTCGTACCCCACCATCTATCCTATGTGCACTACCAAAGTATTCCCCCAGGGCGTCTGCTTTGCCCTGGCCATCAGTGACAATACCATAGTCTCTAGTGGATAGAGGACCTGCGGCATTTCTTGTTGAGCCTTTAGACTGTTCATAGCTGTAGAACATCTTCGGCTGTTGTCTTACAGACTGGGCCAATTTGAGCTCAAATTCCTGCTTGGAAGTTCTCAAAAGGCTTACAGTCTCGTTTCTCAGCTTTGTATAGCGGTTCCAGGCTAGCTGACTGCCGGAAGCTTTGTGCTGGTTCCAGCTGCGGTTTCTACGTCTGATGGCCTTGGCTATTGCGGCCTTCCACCACATGGGTTTGCCCTCCCAACTCCTTCGTTTTAAGGGTGCGAACTCTTCCTTTAGGGCAGTCAGGGATCCCTTTACGGTCCGCCAGCACTCCTCAACAGTAGCCTCCTCTGGCGCTCCCCAGGTCAAACCCATCGCCCTATTACGAAGCATATCTATGTCCATACTACCGAAATTCCGAATCAGCCTTGAAGGTACCTTCGGTTGCCGCATGCATAGGACTATTTTGACACACACGTGGTCACTCTTGCCCAGCGGTGCACAATAACGCAGTCCAGCCACATCGTTGGGGTGGTTCGTTATAGCTAGATCCAGCAAGGATGGAAAGCATCCAGTCCTATATCTGGTATTCTCCCTAATATGCTGATGCAACGCATTATCATACAGCCATTCTAGGTAGGTTTGCTCCCCCGATCCCGGTACACAGATCTCAGCCGTCCAGTCGATGTGCGGGAGATTGAAGTCACCCACTATGAGGGTCGTTTGTGCGTCCTTAACTAGTTCAGTCAAAGTCCGCAGCAAAAAAACGTCCTCTTCGTGGTTGGTGCATGGTGCCCTGTAGACACAGACGACGTTAACCCTTCTGCCTGGAAGGATGATCGTAACGGCGCATAGCTGGATATTGCGAGTGCACATCTTGGTCTGGGACTGAAGCTGGTTTGCACCTGACCTAACGAGGATGGCCACTCCACCACTAAGGCGATCCTGTTCCCGATCCTGCCTGTAGACTTCAAAACCGTTGCTTATTAGGCCTGGCCCATGGTCTTCTTCAGAAAGCCACGTTTCCGTGACGGCAACTATTGACGCTTTCTGCTCGTCCGTGGTTTTGGCGAGTTCCGCCCATTTGTTTCTAATACTACACGCGTTAGTATATAACACCACCGTGTTTGCTCCGTCGCCTAGGTGTCTCTTGCTATTCACTCCTGACTGTTTCTCAGGCGCAACGCCTGAGATGATGACACGTTTTTTTGCTTCGGATGCCCCCACTGGGGTGCATGAAGCCGGCTGATGGTCCAGAATTTCCGACGACTCCCAGTCCATCTCTATAAGAGTTGCCACAGCTTCCAGACAGACAGGGGCCGCACTGTCATCTATCTTCGGACAGTACTGCCAATTCTCGCCTTCCAGCGCATCTTCAATTACAACTATTTGCGACTCCACAAGTGGCTTCTTTACTATTGTCGGGGTCGGGGCCTGAGAGCCGAGTACGGCATTCGGCTGAAAGTTTAGGTTTCTTACCAGCGCCCTGGCTGGTCGAGCAGGGTTACCTCCCGGGTCTAGACCACTAGGCCTTACCCTATGCTCGTCCGGCACAATCTGGTATCTGCCCTTGGTAATCTGAGCCACTATTGCTACCCTCGCCAGTAGTCTATCCCGGGTAGCCTCAACAGCGAACTCCACTAGGATTGGTCTCGCACGAAGTTCGCCTTTGTTCCCCAGTGGTGACTTCCATGTCCCCACTCTGTGCACCCTTCTTAGAGTAGGAGGGTACGGAACACCTGCGATTCGCAGTTTGTCGCAGACCCTCCTCCTGTCTATGTCCCTCCTGGTTTTCGATTCCCTCCAAGCGTCTCCAGCCTGCGGAATCCCGATATAGTACGTTCAGCAGAGAACCGCTGGCAATCTATTTGGGTATCCGACACTTCCGGCACACACTCGAGGGCCAAACGTTCACAGTGTTCACAGATCATAAACCACTAGTTTACGCCCTCCAGTCAGCTTCTGACCGAGATTCGCCACTTAGACTATGTTTCGCAGTTTACTACGGACATTCGACACGTCTCTGGGGCACACAATCCCGTAGCAGACGCACTCTCACGCGTCCACAATATCGACTACCCACTACCCATGGGCACAGACCTAGAAGCAATCGCCGCAGCCCAAACGACAGATCCTGAGGTAGAGCAACTCAGACACAACAGCTCCCTGCACCTAGTGCCAGTGGCCCTTCCAACTTCGGACGTAACTATCATTTGCAATGTGTCACAAGGTCGACCCCGACCACTAGTTCCTGCCAGTTTTCGCCGACGAGTTTTTACCAGCCTCCACAACTTATCGCACCCTGGGGTAACCGCCTCAGTGAAACTAGTCACCGAGCGATTCGTCTGGCCTTGCGTCAAACGTGACGTACGTCTTTGGGCCCGTGCTTGTCTTCAGTGTCAACGAGTTAAGATACATCGTCACACCAAACCTACTTTAGGCACATTCTGCGAACCGGACGCACGCTTTCATTATGTGCATGTGGATCTCGTGGGGCCACTTCCGCCATCCAATGGCTGCGTCTACATCCTCACTTGCGTAGATCGTTTCACTCGCTGGCCACAGGCCATACCTATTCCTCGCCCAACCTCAGAGGAAGCTGCAAAAGCATTTCTAACTGGTTGGGTGAGTCAGTTCGGTTGCCCTGCTGTCGTGGCCACTGACCGCGGTTCTCATTTCGACGGCGCCTTCCACGAGCTACTGAACGCATTCGGTTGCCGACACAACAAGACGACGGCCTATCATCCTCAGGCCAATGGCATGGTGGAGCGATTCCATCGCCAGCTGAAAGCTGCCCTTCGTGCTCGTGATAACCCATTATGGAGTGAAGTTTTGCCGATCGTTCTCTTAGAACTGCGTAACACCGTTAAAGCCGATATGGGTGTTACGGCGGCTGAACTGGTTTATGGTTGCACACTACGACTTCCAGGTGAGTTGGTTTCTCCATTACCACCTATGAGTTTTAATTACGGGGATTACGCAAAACGGTTGTCGCACCAAATGCGGGTGATAAAGCCCACCCCACCACGAGAACAAACCCTCAGCAACTACATACCTACCGCTCTAGCTACCACCAGCCATGTGTTTATTCGAGCAGATGCAGTGCGATCACCACTGCAGGCGGCTTACTCTGGCCCGTTCCGCATCGCCCAGCGAAAGGAAAAGAAATACGTGGTGGACGTCGAGGGCAGGAAGGAGACCATCAGCATAGACCGCCTCAAACCAGCCTTCATCGAGACAGAACCCACCTCGAACAACCCTCTCAGTGTCCCCACCTGCTCACAACCTTCGGTCAGTCGTCCTGAGTCGGCCCCTGTTACTCCCACTAACGACCCCTCGTTACCTGTTGCAACACCAAACTCCACGGAAGACACAGCTGCACCGGTCAACAGGAGAAATCGACGCGGCCGCGAGCTGCGACAGCCAACGAGGTTTTCTGAATATGTAACAGTTGTATATATTTAAGTTTACTCTTCATATTCAACTTGTACATAGTCCTATTATGCATGAATGCACGACCACGTGGTGATCACGACAGGGATGGCGGCAGCCTGTATTGCGCCGGTATGTCCCCCTCAGTCGAATATTCGATCGCGCCTCGAGGCGCAGCTTCCTTGTGTTTCTTGCCTTCCAGCTCGTCCCGTCGGATAGAACCATATGGAATTCCAGGATCTCGCATGGCTCCAACACAAGGCTCACTGGATCGCGACCGGACTCATTTGACGCCGGACGCTGGCTCGCTTACGAAGGCAATGACAACCACAGAGACACGGAACTTTGGGATATGCCGACAACGACAAACCCTACAACACAACCACCACTGCCAGGTCACGAACAGGATCTACCCCGGTCGGATAACATTTTGAGGAGGACACAATTTTGCGATCGACGCACAGCGACCAGTGTGAGTCATGGAGAACGGCTTGTGCTGGCTTCGCTGTTGTGTTCGACCGCGGCGGGAGGCACGGAAAACGTCTCTCGCCACCGAATCCGACGTACCCATCACGGGTCGAAGCCCAACTGCGTCGGCCTTCTAGGGGGAGACCCCTGTAGTGCTACCAATAAAGCACTCGATGACAAAGACTAACAAATTTGTTTATTTGAACAATGACCGTTTTTGGTGGTGCCACTTGCTCCGCCTGTGTACGTCGTCTGCACGCCGTTGCGCTCCTCCAATACACACGTTGTCCCGCTCCAGCGTTTTGAGTTCTGCTTTGCGCGCTGTCGAGTATATTCGCTATCGTGTCACAAACCGAGGACCAGGGGCTATAGACTCTATACGGGAGCAGGTCCTGACTTAACTGAGATAAATCCTAAATATCTGCGACAGGAAGCGCCATCTTCGCTGACTGCTTTGCCGGCCACACAGGTGTTGATAACTCGGTGCATTTGATGCACAGCACTTAGGCAACTTCAAACGACATCTGTCCAGGGCTTCATAAAGATCACCGTTTATTTGGGGAAATACAAGGTGAACCCAACCATCACAACCATTACACTGAAGAAATCCCAAGTAGCAAAACCCCAAGTTTGCCCTATGGGGCAAACTTGGGGCATGCCTCAGGTTTACCCCAAAGGTTGAGGCAACGTGCTACTTGGAATCTGTCGCGTGAGCGAACAACTTTTGAACAAGCTAGGCACTCGGAGTTAACATTTTTCACTCTTTTTGGAGGCATTACGGTCAAATTATAGTCTACAGAGTGACACAACTACAGGAAATACAATTTCAAGTACCAAGCCGAAGGACTCGCCGGCTTAGCGCAGATCAAGTCACGGGATTTTAAACTTCGGCAAAAAGGTGCGAATGCATAAGAAACTACCAGGTAACTTGAGAAAGTTCTTCAAACTGGAACCACACGAAATAGATTATGCTAAAAATGACACAAAACAACAAGAAGAGTGATACCACAAGGACTACAGAACTAATAGCACTGGAAAAACACAAAGAGGACCTAGTCCGAGCCCCTCGTCGCGGTGTAGCGCAGTTCCGAGGTGGTATTTAGTTCAGTTCAGTTCAGTTCAGTTCAGTTCAGTCTGCACAGGACAGGTAATGGCCACGGCCAATCGAGCGTCCAGAATTCCTTCGATGGTATGCACACCAGTTATGCACCCACCACTGCCGAGTGTATTTCGTCGAATCCCCGCTAAAAATGAGAGGGAAACGGAAAACCTCATCGCACACCAACTGCGAGAGACATTATGCATCGTGAGCGTTCACTGAGACTGTATGCAATGGGCGAAAAAGTCTATTAGAACATACTCCAAGAGGACCACAGTGCTACCCGTCATCCATCTAGTTGATATACTCAAGGCTCACTACAAGGAAGGATCTCCTACCACTTGCGATCTAGGGAATCTTTGAAGGATTGGACTGTCTGCAGATCTACCATTTCACCAGGCAGACCATTCCAACTGTTCACAACCCTGTTGGTGAAGAAGTGCGATCTAGCCATCAACCTGGATCGGGCTTTTATCAAGTTCTTTTCGTGTCCTCTTGTTCTGGAATCTAAAGGCACTTGGAATAGACTATTTGGTCTAAGGCCAGAAAAGCCCTTCATTACCTTGAACGTTTCTATGAGATCCCCTCGACGTCTCCTCCTTTCCAACGAGAAGAGATTCAGGTCACAGAGTCTGTGCTCGTAAGTCTTACCCCTCTGCCCTTCAACCATTCGCGTGGCGAGACGTTGGACTTTCTCAAGACAGGCGGCGTCCTTTTTGTAGAAGGGTGACCAAGCCTGCACGCTACCTTCTAAGTGAGGTCGTACTATAGCCATGTTAATAGGTACGAATACCTCCGGCTGCCGGCAAGACAAAGCTGATCGCAGTCTAAAGAGCTCCCCACGAGCCCTATGCGCAGCAGCGTTGCACTGCTCCGACCATTTGAAGTCACTTTTCATGATGATCCCCAGGTCTTCATCCCTACTGGCTGCCTCTACGGTGAACAGCCCTTGATCATAAGCGACAGTTAGGCTCTCTGTTGCCCTTGACAACAAATGGCTTTTTTGAGCGTTTAGAGGTAAGTCCCATTTGTATGCCCAGTTCAGGACGGTGCCTATTTCCCTGCCCAAGTCCGCCCTACCCTTAGATCCAACAATCTTCACATCATCCGCAAAAATAAAGCTGGGCGATTGAAGAGTGGATGCTAGGTCATTAATAAATAACAAGAATAGGACCGGGCCTAGGACGGATCCCTGAGGTACACCACTGGTGACGTTCACCAAACTGGAGCACCTGTCCCCCACTTTGACGTAAGGCGTCCTGTAGGAGAGGAAGTTCTCCAGCCACCTAAATACTGGCCCACCTATACCGAAAGTCTCCATCTTGCATAGCAAAAGACGATGATTACCGGAGTCAAACGCCTTGCTAAAGTCGAGGTAGCATACCTCAACTTGCTTACCTTCGTCCAGTCGTCGAGTTACTTCATCTAAGAAGCACAGGAGATTGGTCAGACAAGATCTCTTTTTCAGGAATCCATGCAGCACCGGACTTAGCATGGAGTGCTGCAGTAAGTGCTGGCAGATATGGGCACGGATGATCTTCTCTAGGACTTTACAGAGAATGCTAGTTAGGCTTACCGGCCTGTAGTTCTGCACATCCAACTTAGGCCCACTCTTATGTATTGCCACGACTGCCGCGACTTTCCAGTCCTGAGGCAGCTCTCCCTGGTCCAACGTCGATCTATACAATCTGCATACCGATGGAGCTATGATATCCGCCAACGGCTTGATGATAGCTGGATGAATGCCATCTGGGCCCGCTGACTTGTGGCTGTTTAACTCCTGTAGGTACTTACGCACGCATTCCTCTGAGAGATCTAGCTCGTTTAACTGAGGAGGATGCACCAGGGCCAGATATACTAGTACCCCACTATCTATCCTATGTACACTACCAAAGTATTCCCCCAGGGCGTCTGCTTTGCCCTGGTCCTGCAGTGCACATTCACCGAGCCCCCACGGGGACTCGAACCCCGGGGTGGACGATTGTGAATCGAACACCTTAACCACAAGTCTATCCGAGTTGGCCTATTTTTCAGGAATCCATGCTGCGCCGGACTTAGCATGGAATGCTGCTGTAAGTGCTGGCAGATATGGGCACGGATGATCTCCAGGACTTTACGTACAATGCTAGTGATGCTTACCGGCCTGTAGTTCTGTACATCCGACTTAGGCCCACTCTTATGTATTGCCACGACTGCCGCGACTTTCAAGTCCTGAGGCAGCTTACCCTGTGTAACAGCCGGTCGTGGAAAATCCCCCTTTTTCCCTCGCGATTCAGTGTTTTTCCCAACATCACTCATTTCCATACACTATTGACTTGTCTTTACGAACTGGTTGTTTTTCTGGACCAATTGTTGTTTGTTCGCGCCCAGAGCGCTACTTTGACACATCCTTGTTCAGGACCTGCGTGACGCACGTGCTGTCTGCTCACAAGCTGCTATTCGGTTTCTCGTTGTTGAGTCCTTGTGATCGTATTATTGAGGTTTGTATATTTTTTACGTCATTATTCATGTAATAATCTAGTATCGTAGAATATCACGGATAATCGTCTTTTGATTTCGGGATCCGTTGCGAATTTGGCTACGCATTGCTCAAACGTTCGTTACACCCTGGTTCAATGTGGATCTGTACAGTCTGCATACCGATGGAGCTATGATATCCGCCAACGGCTTGATGATAGCTGGATGGATGTCATCTGGGCCCGCTGACTTGTGGCTGTTTAACTCCTGTAGGTACTTACGCATGCTTTCCTCTGAGAGGTCTAGCTATTTTAACTGAGGAGAAGGATGCACCAGAGTCAGATCTATTCGTACCCCACCATCTATCCTATGTGCACTACCAAAGTATTCCCCCAGGGCGTCTGCTTTGCCCTGGCCATCAGTGACAATACCATAGTCTCTAGTGGATAGAGGACCTGCGGCATTTCTTGTTGAGCCTTTAGACTGTTCATAGCTGTAGAACATCTTCGGCTGTTGTCTTACAGACTGGGCCAATTTGAGCTCAAATTCCTGCTTGGAAGTTCTCAAAAGGCTTACAGTCTCGTTTCTCAGCTTTGTATAGCGGTTCCAGGCTAGCTGACTGCCGGAAGCTTTGTGCTGGTTCCAGCTGCGGTTTCTACGTCTGATGGCCTTGGCTATTGCGGCCTTCCACCACATGGGTTTGCCCTCCCAACTCCTTCGTTTTAAGGGTGCGAACTCTTCCTTTAGGGCAGTCAGGGATCCCTTTACGGTCCGCCAGTGTAACAGCCGGTCGTAGAAAATCCCCCATTTTCCCTCGCGATTCAGTGTTTTTCCCAACATCACTCATTTCCATACACTATTGACCTGTCTTTACGAACTGGTTGTTTTTCTGGACCAATTGTTGTTTGTTCGCGCCCAGAGCGCTATTTTGGCACATCATTGTTCAGGACCTGCGTGACGCACGTGCTGTCTGCTCACACGCTGCTATTCGGTTTCTCGTTGTTGAGACTTTGTGATCGTATTATTGAGGTTTGTATATTGTTTATGTCATTGTTTATTTTAATAATCTAGTATCGTAGAATTATCACGGATAATCGCCTTCTGATTTCGGGATCCGTTGCGAATTTGGCTACGCATTGCTCAAACGTTCGTAACAATACTCAATAGATCTATTTGGAACGAGGAAAATTCACGCAAAATGCCAAGAAAAGGATCAAAAGCAGTCGAACCCGGACAGGAAGTAATGCGGCAAGTCTCTGGGGAGGTTTTGGGTACATATGATTCTTTAGTTAATGCTAGATCGCCTAATCCTGTCAGTGCTAGCTCATGTGTTATTGAAAGCAATATTGATCGTAAGGATGTCGATTTATATAAGCTGAGAATACTAGAACTAGAGCAACAGTTACTTTCGGCTAGACTACAGGCGCATGAAGCAGAGAAGTGTACACAGAAACAGCGAGAGCATGAGACCAGTGACTTCGACACTTCCGATAGGTTAGAGTGCAATAAGGTAGGGAACCCCACGCCGGTCGCCGAATACAAACCACCATCGATCGATCTGCCTAGAGTGGAGTTAACGGTTTTCGACGGACGAGCTGAGCAATACTGCAAGTTTGTCAAACAGTTCGAGACGTTCGTTGAAAACAAGGTAACCGACCCTGGGCAAAGGCTTCTTTACCTTACTCACTACTGCCGAGGCCGAGCGCGAGAAGCTATCGACGGGTGCACCATGCTCGATCCAGAACAAGGCTACACAAGGGCAAGAAAGATTCTGAGGGACTTGTTTGGCCAACCTTTCAAAGTAGCCCGTAACCCAATAGAGGGCGTGATGGCAGAGGCAAAGAGAACCAAGGGCGACGTCTACACCATGGCCGACCTGGTGATCAAGATGCAGAACTGCTCAATAGCCCTCGACCATTTAGGTTACAGGGCTGACCTAGACGCCATGCACACTTTGGAAGGCATAGTCCGTCACCTCTCTCCCGAACTACAGGGTCGGTGGGCGGAAGAAGCTGAACGGACGAGCCGAGGTGACAGAGAAGCCAACTTCGAAGACCTGACTGAATACTTAGACAGGCAGACGAAGATAGCTGACAGCAGATTCGGCCGACTCATCCGGGACAGCAACCGAGCAAACAAGCCCGGTACTAGCCAAGTCCAAACCCCTGTACGAGAATATCCAAAGTACCAGCCTTGGACCAACACCCACGTCATTTCACGAGATGCTACGGCGAAACCAAATTGCAGATCCTGTGGTACTAGCCATGGCCTACCAGAGTGCCCCAAGTTCGGCAACGCCACAATAGACGAACGGTGGGGAATGGCGAGGATGGCAGGAGCATGTTTCATCTGTCTCAACACCACGCACCGGGCAGCAGCCTGTAGAACAAGGAATCGATGTGGTCACGAGGGCTGCACGGGCAGACACCATCGGCTGCTGCATCAGGCGAGAGTAACCATATCCGAGGCGAGTGCCAAGCCCAGCGTGATTTGTTCAACTTCACAATCTGTCAGTAAACCGGTACGTTTAGGCGTAGTGGCCGTGGGAGTAGTGACTCCGACTGGGATAGTCAAGGCGTTGGCTTTCGTTGATAGTGGATCCGACACCACTTTAGTGAAAGAGCGGTTTGCCGACAAACACCAACTGGCTAAAGGTGCGACGTCGTTAGCAGTGAGCACGGTGGGCGGAACACAGGTAATGACTGCCGGTAGATTAAGGCTGCAACTCATCTCTCTAGACACTAACGAGGAAATTGAACCAACGGAGGCATTCACGTTAGCGGATCTCCCCATGCGAGCACCAAGGTCGGTGAACGCAATCTTGACTCGGTGGCCCCACCTGCAGGATATAACCGTTGTAGACTGGGAAGATGATGAGGTGGATCTCCTCATCGGATGCGACGTGCCAGAGGCGCATTGGGTGCTTGACCAAAGAGTGAGCGACCGCCAGGCACCTTATGCCGTACGCACGGCTCTGGGATGGATGTTATACGGTCCAGTAGGGGTACGCGGTTCCGTGAATTACTTATCCGCCGAAACGGACCGCATAGAGTATCATCTGCAACGGCTTTATGAAAAGGAGTTTCATGACATTGGAGACGAAAGACCGACGTTGTCTCAAGAGGATCACTTCGCTCTACAAACGGTGCGGCAAGGCACTAGAGGCCTCAAAAAACAGTTCGAGGTTCCCCTCCCATGGCGCACACCGGTCGACCCGTGGAATGACAACGATTACTACGACTAAAGGAACGCTTCATTCGAGACCAGAATCTGTGGGAACGATACGCGGATTTGATGAAGCGAAACGAGGCCCTCGGTTACGTTGAAAAAGTGCCTGCCAACACCGACAGCAAAGGGGGTATCTGGTATCTGCCTCACCATCCGGTTATCAACCCCAAGAAACCCAATAAACTGCGGGTGGTTTTCGACTGCGCGGCCAAGTTCCAGGGCAAGTCGTTAAACGATCGCCTACTACAGGGGCCTGACTGGACCACACCACTGATCGATGTTTTGTGCCGTTTCAGAGTGGGTAAAGTGGCTTTGTCTGCTGACATTAGGGAAATGTTCCATCAGGTGAAGATTCCGGTAGGAGAACGAGATGCTTTGCGTTTCCTGTGGTGGGAAGGGAGCGACCGGGACAACGCAGTGGTGAATTATAGGATGACCGTCCACCCGTTCGGAGCCATATCGTCACCATTTTGTGCAAACTACGCCCTCCGAGAATCAGCGAACAAACATGGCGATCTAGTACATCGGACGGTGGTAGAAAGCGTCAGCAGGAACTTCTACGTCGACGACTACCTTGGGTCATTCGATGATGTGGAATCAGCTCTAGAGCAGTTCAGGGGTCTGACGAGATTGCTGGAAGAGGGCGGCTTCCATCTAACTAAATGGATGTCGAACGCTTCAGAAGTGCTGAAGGTCATCCCGTATCACGAAAAGGCCGAAAGGGTAAGAGATTTGGACGGCTCTCCACTTCCTATCGAGCGCACCTTAGGGATACAATGGGACGCGGAAACGTACGATTTTGTTTTCGAGCTGAACGTTCCCGAGCTGCCAATAACCCGTCGTGGCATACTATCTGCCGTCTCAAGTTTGTTCGACCCGCTCGGTTTCGTCTCACCATGGCTGCTACCCGGAAAGATCTTGCTGCAGCGGCTGTGCCGTAAGAAAGTTGATTGGGACCAGTCACTGGACCGAGGGGACCGGCTGGAATGGGAAGAATGTTTGAACACCTTGAAGAAATTAGGGGACATAAGAATCCCACGATGTTTGACTCCTGGCCATACGACACGGACTGGAGAACTACATGCCTTTTCCTATGCATCCGAAGTCGGTTATGGAGCTGTGGTGTACGGACGATGGTGCGCAGGAGATGGACAAATTACCACGAGGATCCTGTTCGCCGAAGCCAGCGTTGCTCCACTGAAGTCGGTCTCAATCCCACGCCTTGAACTCAGCGCAGCCGTGTTGGCAGTCAGGGTGGTGCAAGCTGTGAAGAGATGTTTCGATCTCTACATTTGGTCGGTGAGCTTCTGGACGGATTCAACGATGGTACTTTACTACATTAACAACGTACGGAGCCGGTTTAGTACTTTCGTTGCTAACCGGCTCACGATTATCCACGATGAATCAGCCACGCATCAGTGGAGTCATGTCAGGTCTGGCGATAATCCGGCCGACCTGTGCTCCCGAGGTGCGAACAACTTCAGGCAACTGGACACGTGGACGAGAGGGCCAAACTTCCTGCAATTGCCCAAACATGACTGGCCCGTGTTCGAATTAAAACCCCCTACGGAATTGGAACTGGAGATCAAAGGCGTAGTGATAGCAACCAACGTCGTCGAAGCGTCGTCCTTTCTATCGCGACTGGTCAGGTTTTCTTCCTGGATGAAGACGCTTCGTTCGCTAGTTTGGTTAACCAGGTTCAAGAGAAATTTACTAGTCATGAAAGGGCTACGCTCCTTAGGCCGGATACGGGTCGGTCCGATAGGTCCCGATGAGCTACAAGCGGCAGAGTACGATATTTTCAGAATGATACAACGCGAGGCTTCCGCCCAAGAACTCAAGAGGGCGGAAGAAGTGGGGCCGACCAATGAAGACATGCCATCTCCAAGAGGCGAGCTGAAGCGTTTAAACCCCAAACTCATCAACGGACTGCTGCGGGTGGATGGTAGGCTGACCAACGCCCACCTGAACTTCGACACAAAGTATCCTATACCGCTGCCTGCGAGACAACCTGTAGTAGAGCTAATGATTCAACACGTCCACGCCATGGAGGGACATGCCGGGGAAAGTCACGTGACGAGCGTCATCCGAAAGCGTCTTTGGTTGTTGCGAGGACGAGAGACTGTAAAACGCGTAATCCGACGGTGTGTGCAATGCAGGAGACGCAATGCCACAGCAGACAAACAACTCATGGCCCCACTACCAGAATGCAGGGTGACTACGGGCTGGTGGCCGTTCAGTGACACCGGGTTGGACTATTTCGGGCCCTTGTGGATCAAGTGCGGGAAAAGATTAGAAAAGCGATACGGATGTATCATGACGTGCATGAAATCACGTGCGGTACACCTAGAAGTCGCACATTCGATGACGACCGATTCGTTTCTACGGGCCTTGCAAAGATTTATCAACCGAAGAGGCGTACCGGCCGATATATACTCAGATAATGGATCGAACTTTGTGGGCGCTCACCGGGAATTGCAGCGTTGGCACAAGAACATAAACAGGGACGAACTGCAGAATCGAACCGTGGCCTACGGCATACGATGGCATTTCAACCCCCCACAGGCCAGTCACCGAGGCGGCATATGGGAACGCATGATCCGGTCCGCCAGACGGATATTGCTGTCAATCATGGAGCAGCAGCCGCCCGACGACGAGACGCTGAACACCGTCATGACTGAGGTGGAGCGAATCCTGAACAACCGCCCCCTGGTTCCAGTATTGAACGGCGACCCCACCCACCTGGCGCTCACCCCGAACGACTTATTGACGCTAAGGTCGAACGAGGGTTTCCAAGGGCCGGTAAACCTTCGTGGGAGCTACCTCCACGGGTGGAAGCAAGCGAACTATCTGGCCAAGGTCTTCTGGAGGCGATGGCTACGGGAGTACCTACCGGCTTTGCAGACTCGACAGAAGTGGCTGGCCAAAACAAGACCATTCAAAGTTGGGGACGTGGTTATGATCGCCGACGAACGCGCACATTTCAGCGCTTGGTCTTT
The DNA here is from genome assembly GCA_948099385.1 of Fasciola hepatica. Classification (NCBI taxonomy): domain Eukaryota; kingdom Metazoa; phylum Platyhelminthes; class Trematoda; order Plagiorchiida; family Fasciolidae; genus Fasciola; species Fasciola hepatica. The sequence goes on along the minus strand of CANUEZ040000104.1, from coordinate 1,907,369 downwards.
GGGAGTAGTTACGGAAACCATCAAAAGCACTGACGAAATGATAAGAACGGTGAAGGTGAAGACTGCTAACGGAGTGCTCATTCGTGACATACGCAGTATTAACCTACTCGAGAGCGAAGACGGAGGAGCTGATAACCCTGTGGCCTAGTAAACCTTTTTCACACCAGTAATCGCGGTGGATAAAGAAACACCATATTTACCACACAATCTCCGTCAAACACGCATGCACGACGCACTCTACATCCCGTAAACCCATCATTCATGTGACAGTGTACTTTGTTTGCTTTTGTTGACGCTACCGAATGCCCCTTGCATATGTGGAAGTAGCGGAGCTCAGGTCACACATACATGCTACATTTACTCGTTTTTCTTGCCACGCGGTCTTTTGTTGACATTGCAGAAAGTCCTCCTTTGATGTGTAGTCATACCTGTGATTTCATTGTAACCCCGGCACACACACACACACACGCACACACACACACACACACTCAAGCACGTACATCCAGGACCGGACGGCCCTTTACGAGGACAACGTCTATGTGACCATTCACGCCCGCCATCGGTCATTTGGTCTCGTGGAAGATGTAGACTAGCCTCACTTCTATGTAGCCAATGGGTTAGGTGCGACCAGTAGTAGAACGTCGACGAAGAGCATTAGACGCGCGCACTGACAGCAGGGCCTAGGCAGGTAGGAAGAATCAGTACCTTTATACCGAACCTTTGACTCTGCTAAGGATCCAGGAGGATTTTGGTGGGCGGTGTAACAGCCGGTCGTGGAAAATCCCCCTTTTTCCCTCGCGATTCAGTGTTTTTCCCAACATCACTCATTTCCATACACTATTGACCTGTCTTTACGAACTGGTTGTTTTTCTGGACCAATTGTTGTTTGTTCGCGCCCAGAGCGCTATTTTGGCACATCATTGTTCAGGACCTGCGTGACGCACGTGCTGTCTGCTCACACGCTGCTATTCGGTTTCTCGTTGTTGAGTCCTTGTGATCGTATTATTGAGGTTTGTATATTTTTTACGTCATTATTCATGTAATAATCTAGTATCGTAGAATATCACGGATAATCGTCTTTTGATTTCGGGATCCGTTGCGAATTTGGCTACGCATTGCTCAAACGTTCGTTACACCCTGGTTCAATGTGGATCTGTACAGTCTGCATACCGATGGAGCTATGATATCCGCCAACGGCTTGATGATAGCTGGATGGATGTCATCTGGGCCCGCTGACTTGTGGCTGTTTAACTCCTGTAGGTACTTACGCATGCTTTCCTCTGAGAGGTCTAGCTATTTTAACTGAGGAGAAGGATGCACCAGAGTCAGATCTACTCGTACCCCACCATCTATCCTATGTGCACTACCAAAGTATTCCCCCAGGGCGTCTGCTTTGCCCTGGCCATCAGTGACAATACCATAGTCTCTAGTGGATAGAGGACCTGCGGCATTTCTTGTTGAGCCTTTAGACTGTTCATAGCTGTAGAACATCTTCGGCTGTTGTCTTACAGACTGGGCCAATTTGAGCTCAAATTCCTGCTTGGAAGTTCTCAAAAGGCTTACAGTCTCGTTTCTCAGCTTTGTATAGCGGTTCCAGGCTAGCTGACTGCCGGAAGCTTTGTGCTGGTTCCAGCTGCGGTTTCTACGTCTGATGGCCTTGGCTATTGCGGCCTTCCACCACATGGGTTTGCCCTCCCAACTCCTTCGTTTTAAGGGTGCGAACTCTTCCTTTAGGGCAGTCAGGGATCCCTTTACGGTCCGCCAGCACTCCTCAACAGTAGCCTCCTCTGGCGCTCCCCAGGTCAAACCCATCGCCCTATTACGAAGCATATCTATGTCCATACTACCGAAATTCCGAATCAGCCTTGAAGGTACCTTCGGTTGCCGCATGCATAGGACTATTTTGACACACACGTGGTCACTCTTGCCCAGCGGTGCACAATAACGCAGTCCAGCCACATCGTTGGGGTGGTTCGTTATAGCTAGATCCAGCAAGGATGGAAAGCATCCAGTCCTATATCTGGTATTCTCCCTAATATGCTGATGCAACGCATTATCATACAGCCATTCTAGGTAGGTTTGCTCCCCCGATCCCGGTACACAGATCTCAGCCGTCCAGTCGATGTGCGGGAGATTGAAGTCACCCACTATGAGGGTCGTTTGTGCGTCCTTAACTAGTTCAGTCAAAGTCCGCAGCAAAAAAACGTCCTCTTCGTGGTTGGTGCATGGTGCCCTGTAGACACAGACGACGTTAACCCTTCTGCCTGGAAGGATGATCGTAACGGCGCATAGCTGGATATTGCGAGTGCACATCTTGGTCTGGGACTGAAGGTGGTTTGCACCTGACCTAACGAGGATGGCCACTCCACCACTAAGGCGATCCTGTTCCCGATCCTGCCTGTAGACTTCAAAACCGTTGCTTATTAGGCCTGGCCCATGGTCTTCTTCAGAAAGCCACGTTTCCGTGACGGCAACTATTGACGCTTTCTGCTCGTCCGTGGTTTTGGCGAGTTCCGCCCATTTGTTTCTAATACTACACGCGTTAGTATATAACACCACCGTGTTTGCTCCGTCGCCTAGGTGTCTCTTGCTATTCACTCCTGACTGTTTCTCAGGCGCAACGCCTGAGATGATGACACGTTTTTTTGCTTCGGATGCCCCCACTGGGGTGCATGAAGCCGGCTGATGGTCCAGAATTTCCGACGACTCCCAGTCCATCTCTATAGGAGTTGCCACAGCTTCCAGACAGACAGGGGCCGCACTGTCATCTATCTTCGGACAGTACTGCCAATTCTCGCCTTCCAGCGCATCTTCAATTACAACTATTTGCGACTCCACAAGTGGCTTCTTTACTATTGTCGGGGTCGGGGCCTGAGAGCCGAGTACGGCATTCGGCTGAAAGTTTAGGTTTCTTACCAGCGCCCTGGCTGGTCGAGCAGGGTTACCTCCCGGGTCTAGACCACTAGGCCTTACCCTATGCTCGTCCGGCACAATCTGGTATCTGCCCTTGGTAATCTGAGCCACTATTGCTACCCTCGCCAGTAGTCTATCCCGGGTAGCCTCAACAGCGAACTCCACTAGGATTGGTCTCGCACGAAGTTCGCCTTTGTTCCCCAGTGGTGACTTCCATGTCCCCACTCTGTGCACCCTTCTTAGAGTAGGAGGGTACGGAACACCTGCGATTCGCAGTTTGTCGCAGACCCTCCTCCTGTCTATGTCCCTCCTGGTTTTCGATTCCCTTATAAAGGGTTCTTTCTGGTTTAGGATCAGAAGCCTGTGGCTTGAGACCCTGTCCATCGACAAGATCTGCCTCTGCAGGTCCTTCACCTTGTTTTCCAATACCAGAAGAGCAGGGTCATCCACCCTAGCCAACCCATCTTTCGCTCTATTACAGTCGCCCTTCTTTTTGACCTGCCTTGCCATTCTCGGCTTCTGCTCAGTCCACTGGCCCCCGTCGGTCTGCTTCAAAGGAGTTGAGGCAACGGCCGCCTGGCAAGCTCTCGGAACTGGTCTATTCGCTCTGATGACTGTCCTCTCGGGTGTGGATACTACTTCCGCAAACGACTTACTACAACCTGCTTGCGGTGGTTTGGGGCTTATGACTGAGGTACTACTTGGTGGGCGCTGATCCTGCCCTTGGGCCTGCAGTTTAAAGACCAGGTTGGCCGCCTCCTTACACGGGGCACAGACCCACTCAGCCCATGGGTTCTGTTTATGAAGGATATAGATGTCCTTTGCCATCCCTGAACACCTTGGGTGAGCCCATCTCTTGCATATCTCGCACTCCATACAATTTACCACACGTTTTCCGCACTTGGGTGCTAGACACGGGTCGGAAGCGCGTGTCATACCGAAAACCCCCAAAACGAGGGCGAAAACAACTCAAGTGCTTTTTACCCAAACACAAAATACGCACTCTGACACTAGCAGGTAAATCCCGCTAACACAAAAAACAAAAACAAAGAGAAAGACTAGAAGCGAGAAAAGACCGCTTCAAAAAACACCGAACACTACTCGGCAATACTACAAGGAAAATAAATATGTTCTCCGGATAAAGCGCACCCTAAATGCAATTGTGATACGCTCAGTATTGGGAATTAAACTAGGTTAATTCACAAAAGGGTTCAAAAACTCAACTCAGAGATGAAAGCACTATGAATTCAAACCGCGCGGCACTTACACGAGGTTCAGTTCAGTTTGCACAGGACTTGGTGTGGCTAGGGCCAATCGTGTGTCCAGATAGTTGTGTTGTCCGCGCGTTTCTGTAGCTCCAAACACTGCGTAACTTTCCTTTTTTTGTGAAAAGCAGAAATTTTGTCCAGTATCAGCCCTGGCAGAGTAAGGTGGAAACAATAAGTAAATTGCATCTGACCCTAAAAGCTGATTAACGTAACTCGTTGTATACTGCCACCCAACATAGGTCTACTGCTTCCTCAAAAGCCTTCTCTGTTGCGGTATTTATGACCTCCTCCGAGAGCTTTTTCCAATAGGTACCACTCCATTTGAGAAGTACTTCGCCTTAATTTGGGGCCTCAAATGCTTCCTTTGTAATTTAAGGCTAAGCCCCCTTGTGCTTCTCTTGGGGATCAGAGAGAAAGTGTCTTCTCGTCTTATTCATGACAGTTCCTTCAGCACCTTGAGGGTTTCTATCAAATCCCTGCGAATGCGCCGTCTTTCCGTCGAGAACAGGTCTAGGGCACGCAGACGCTCTGTGTAGCTGAACCCCCCTTGCCCAGCCGCCATTCCAGTGGCTAGCCCTTGCACCTTCTCCAGACAGTCTATATCTTTCTGGTAGTACGGTGCCCAGGCCTGCAAGCAGTACTCCATATGCGGCCTAACTATGGCCTGATATATCGGGGTGAAAATCTCCCGCTCTCTACACGACATAATGGATCTAACTCGAAAGAGTTCTCTCCTGGCCATATTGGCTGCTGCGGTGCACTGCTTTGACGGCTTATAGCTGTTGCCTATTACAACGCCCAAGTCTTCGACCTGCGAGGCCACCCGCAACGAACCCACACCATTCCCACTAGCCCCTGTATTTGTGGTCAAGCATTGACACTTGGTGAGGTTTAGTGGAATGTCCTATTTGCGTGCCCAGTTTTGCGCTGCTAACACGTCAAGTTCTATATCTACTCCAGCTATCTTGACGTGATCGGCAAAAATGAAGGCGCGGTTTGTAAGCCCACGTGCTAGGTCATTGATGAAGGTGACGAAAAGCAGGCGGCCGAGCACCGAGCCCTGTGGCACCCCACTTGTTACACCTTCCGGTTTTGAGACATGACTCTCCACCTTCACACTAAAGGTTCGCCGTGCCAAAAAACTATTTATCCATTGTCTTGGCTCTCCAACAATTCCTATAGGCTGCAGTTTGTCTTCGAGAAACCTGTGGTTCACAGAATCAAACGCCTTGCTCAAGTCCAAGTAACAGACAGCAGTCGACTGTTCTTCGTCCAGGCGCTTGGTTACCTCATCTAGGAACAGTAGGGCATTCGTCAGACAGGATGGTCCTGCCACAAACCATTACTGATCATTTGATATGAGGTTGTGTTGATCCAAATGAGTAGAGATCCGTTTCCTGACCATTCGCTCCAGGCACCTACACAATACTGAAGTCAAGCTAACCGGCCTGTAATTTTCGGCCCTTCACCGGGGTCCACTCTTGTATATTCCTACCGCTGCTGTTCTCCTCGAGTCTCCCGTCGCCATTCCCTCTCTAAGTGACGTTTCATACGGCTTCGTCACCGGAGCCTTCAGGACCTCGGCCAGAGGCTGAACGATTGCTTGATGAATCCCGTCTGGACCTGCTGCTTTATTTCTGTTCAAATTTTGCAACTCCGCATACACTTCTTCTCCTACAGTAAGTTCGGGTATTGGAGGCGCCTGTGGGCCCTCCATTCTTTCCTCCAAACTATTTTCTGGTCGATGTATGCTTTTGAAGAATGCCAAGAGCATGCCAGCCTTGTCCCCGTCTCTTACAGCCAGTCGTCCTTGTGCTCCTTCCAAGGTAGCTACACTTTCTCCCATACTTTTGTGAGATTGCACGTAGGCGTAGAATCGCTTTGGGTTTGCGCGGGCCGACGCAGCTAACCGACGCTCGAAGGCATACTTCTTCACTCTTTGGATCTCTTGAGCTCTGCTCCTATCCATCTTATAGCTATTCCATGCCCCCTGAGTTTTGTACGGCTTGTACGCCGCCCATCGTTGCCTACGAATAACCATAGCGTTGCGGACTTTTGACTTCCACCATGGGGGTAGATTTCTACTGGTAGCCACCCTCAGGGGTGCAGACTCCTCTGTAAGTTCGAGTAGCCCCATCTTGATGGCCTCCCAAAGTTCCTCTACGGAGGCGTTTGTGTGTCCCTGTGTCCACCGAACTTCCTTCGCCGCCCTCTTTGTTCACCTATATTGATCCCCCCATAGAGCCGACGTAACACGATTCCCTTTGGTGCCTTGCTAGGTATTAGGGTGATCCTTAGGACTACGTGATCCTTTTTTCCAAGTGGTTCTTCCCGCCTAATTTCCTTAACGTCCTGATGGGGCCGCGTTATTATTAAATCAAGGAGAGACGGGTTCTGTCTACCTCTGTGTCTAGTGGCCGCGTCACACTCTGCGCAAGTGCATGTAACTGGACCCACTGCAGAAACTTGTCACCCGTTGATCCCCTTGGTGCGATCCCGCTTTCCCAGTTAATTTCGGGTAGGCTGAGATCCCCTAAAAAGATGAACTCCTTTGTCTGAGCCAGCACCGCGTCCAGCATTTGCATGAGCTCAACGTCTTCCTCATCTGTCGCTAGCGGTGCCCTGTAGATACAGATAGTTCATACTGTTCGCTCCTCGACCCTGATAAAGCAGGATCTGGCCTGTACATTACCGGAGACCAAGTTGAACGGAGCCTCCCAGTGGCCTATGTCGGTCCGTATTAGTAGTTCTACTCCGCCCCCTGCCTTCCATCTGTTCTGTCCTGTCTGTAGGCGGCGTATCCCTGAAAGTGCATGGCTTTATCCAGGTTTCCGTCAATGCAACGACATCAGACTCTGCGATCCTAGTCGTCAATTCCCCTCTTTTTTCCGGGAGACTGCAGGTGTTGGTGTGCCATATTGACGGTTCCCTGGTCCTCGTTACTGACTTCACTGCTGATTTTACGGCTAGGATACCCTCGGGCGCAATCACCGAGGTGATGGCCCGTTTTTTGCCTCTAAGGATGTCGGCGGTGCAGCATCTTGGATATCAAGTGACACTCTGAGTTTCGTGGCTTTTTCTTTTCCCCCCTTCGACCCGGTGTCGCGTTCAACATGCACAAAGGACGTTGCCCCCTTTTGAGTCGCCCTACCGATGGCCCGGAACGGTCTTGCGACCACCTCAGCCCAACTGGTTTCCCCGGCTTTTCCCTCCGATACCTACAACTTTGCTGGTTGCACCAGAGAGAACTTTTTGGTAGTCTCCTTTAGAATCGGGCCGGCTGGCTGCACGTTCTCAACACCAGCCGGACTGAATGCCCTGTGAGCCCTCTTCTTTTTGGTCTTTCGAACTTCTTGAACTTTGGCTTCTTGTTTACCGGCGCCCGAAGCCACCTTTGGTACCTGAATAACTCCTTGGGCCTTAGGTGTTGACTTCTCGTCCTCTTGAGATCAGGTGTGCCCGTTCTCGGCGAGACTATGGCATCACCCCGTTTGACAAATGCTGGGCTGTCAGGTGTAACCCTAACTATTCCCTGCGTGCTGTACTCAACTGCTCCCACTCTGGACAGCAGCATATCCCTCCCGTAGACACTGTGGAACACAACTACCAGGGGTCGTGGCGGCGCTGGTTGTGTTCCACGCCATAGTCCTATTCGATGGCACTTGACTATTGGTGTCGTAGTAGATAGGCCAGCCATCCTATGAACCTCAGTCACTTTCCGGCGGTTTTCCTCCCTCCTGATTCGACCGTAAACTCTAATGCCGTTCCTGAAGTCCGGTTCAGAAATATAGCAAAACTGTCCTGCGATGAGACACGCCAAAGGTTTCCACCAACCAGTTATTGCTCAGCTTTAAAAGTATCATTACGGTCGCTCTTGTCATTTTCCTTGATCCTTATGAGTTTTTTATAAACTTCTTTACGATGAGCAATCCCTTGTGTTTGGTTAGAGCGTAACTCCCGAGGGTTACGGGGTTCCCAACTTGAGGTGGTCTGCAAGCCATCGGCCAGCCACAGTAACACCGCCCGCGGAACCAGCCGCGTTGGATAATGGTAGCAACATTGGCAAACCTACTTACATGTCGAATGTTTGCAAATTATAACAAAATTATTCGGAATACTGAAGATATCACTCATACTTTTGCATACAATGCTTCACTACATTCAACCAATTCCTGCAATTTGCATGCTTAACTCCAGTCCGACGGACACTGGGGCTGGACCAAAAGATACTATCTTGCTCCGTTCTACCCACATTGACTTGCTTCGGTGGTCAGAAAAGACAGTTATTTCAAAAAGTTTATTAGGGCAGCATAAGCTGAAGTACGTTTTTTAATCGCGGAATGTGTTATTTCAACCGATTCATTTTTGCTAAAGAAATGTCTTTTTTGGCAAGGCATTTTGTATTTTGTGCGTTTGACAATTATGTTTTTTCACACAACCATCATCTTTGTCTAGATTTTTGGTCCGCGTTCTAGGTATCTCTGATGGAATGACGATCATTTGCAACGAAAATTTATGTGGGGTTGGTACTTGCAAAAAGCATGTTGAGGCAGGTATACAGCGCGATGGGGCAAGGAGTGGTACCACCTGCGCTGCTCTGCTCTGACCAAAAACTATGGGCCGCCCAGGAAGCACGAACTTTTGAAATGGATATGCGATCACTATGTTTCTCCGGCCGGGGAATCTTTTGGTATACTACAAGGTCACTAGTTAAAAAAGCCCACTGCAAGAAGCTTAGTGAAAAAGCTACCAAGGGGTATGGTATATGCAAGGCGCACGGTTGCTAGGACAATAAGCAACGGGTAGAGTAGAGCAAGTCGTATGGTGACAATAAGCAAAACAAACCCAAGGAAGAGGTAGGGCTGGAGATGCTTAAACGGAGGATAGAAAGACTTGAAGGTCAGCCTTGAAATGTGAGGGTTGGCTCTGAGGGATTTGCTGGGATGAGCTAGCTTCTTCTCCAACAAAACTATGCATAACCGGTGTTTAACGAGGGGTGAATAATGACGTTGCCATGATTCTAGAACCTGGTCAGGACATATGCAAAAGCATGACTACAGAAAACAGCAATGTAGGGCATTTACATTGTTAAATTTCAGGGTCCATACAATTGCATTATTAAAACTTTGGTGCTGGCCGGTGATCGAGTGAGCCAAAATGGAGACGGTTCCCGCGGCAATTGAGTATCAGTTTTGAATTAAAGAGTAAGAATTTGTGGGTGGCTAGCCAAACTCGGAAATGCAGATATAAGCCATACTGAAGAATTCCCAAATTTTATTGTTTGCAAGAACCAGTAAAGCAACAGATTTCGGACGTCATAACATGGACGGGGAGGTGAGGCAAGAGCGTTACACAATGTGCCTTACGGGTTGCCGAAAATTGGTTGCTACTGATCCGGTGGTCAAGAATGGATAGCACCAATCTACCAATTTGGTATGCTGTCGGTCAGTAAGAAAAATGACTGTAGGTGGTCAAAGCAGAGATTCGAAAAAGATCGAAGCATGTAAGAAGAGACCTGAGGGTGCACCGACTGGAAATCTGAAGGGTCAATGTCAAAAAACCGGGTGACAGTGTTACCACAAGTCAAGGCTGAAAGTAAAGCGCTTATGAGGTCATCAAGGAGCGACCAGAGGTACAAGTGCGATATAAAGAAGAATGGTCCGACATTGGTTGACTAATTGATGAGGAAGCCCGTGATATGAATAAAACGGAGTCGGGTGTGATAATAAGATTGACCCGGTTTAAGGGTAGTTTCAGTGCAATGAGGAAATTCATATGAATGCGTAGCTTCACCACAAACGCAATGTGCTTTTGGACAGCGTGAATGGTGAACTGAAGCGGAGCAGATAACTTTAGAGTGAAGCCTTCTAGGAGGCGGTCCGTTTGAGACAGAAGATGCTGCCAATGCGACCGGGCCAATATGTAGAGGTGATGAAGAGGGGGGTAAACGACAGTGAATAGGTAGAGGCCAAACCCGAATCGACAGGGGAAGTTAGAAGTGCAAAGATCGGATTTTCTGTAAACGTCATTAAAAAATAACTGACGAAGTCCTGATTGGCTGCAAGTAGTGGGTATTTTGTTTCATAAACACCCTGGCTGCAGTCGCTTGCAGGAAGCAAATGGTGAGGGTAGCGGGCAAACAGAAGCTCAGTTTACGATGGTTGACGAAATGGAGGAGTAGGATATAAATGCGACGTATAGAACTAGATCCCGTTAATCGCTTTCGGTACTGCTAAGCCAAATGAATCGAACTGTTTGTATAAAGTACGGGAAGCGGATATTGGAGCAGTTTGGCGTGGTGATTGGTGTCAGGAATCCACCATGCGGTCTGATGAGACTATCACGATGCATCGTAAACCTGGCTATAGGATTGTGATTACTGGCCAGCCATGCAGATTACCCCATAGGGTGTCAGCTGGGGTGAGCACAACTTTAAACCGTGGCAAATTGTATTGACCAAATCGTTTACTCCGTACGGTAATCCGGGGGCAGCTTCCAGTCAGCGGCTGGCTACTCCAGTGACCAGCATGATCTGAAGGAGATCCGGAGTGCTGCAGCCTGAAGAATGTTACAGTTGGGGGCTATGACCAACGCATTGTTAGAAAACGATCGATAATATCTCTCTTACCTCAAGGCCAGTGGACCGATCTGCAGAAAATCAACGGGCGGAGACTGTGGTGGCTTTCTGGGGTAGTTCAGTGATGATCGAATCATAGAGAGAAGTTTCTCGCAGGCTTAGCCAAGGTGAGAGATACTTAAGTTGGCAGGTGGTAGAAGAGAAAAGAGACCTATTTTAGGACCAAGAAATAAAGATGGTATCGGAAAGGATCTAGCAGATAAGTGGGGGAAAAGAAGAGAGAAGGCTGGTCATTTTGCCAGCTACGGGTTAGAACGACAAAAATAGCTAAAAGCGAAGGAAATACTCGCAGTTTAGTCAGGGCATTTTCATGTGGGCTCGAAGTTGTTGGTTTTTCATGGGGGTCATAAGAAATCACAAGCTTATAAGGGCCAGGAGAAGTGGGGTCCAGACACAGCGCGTGCATATTCCCAGATCGGTGGGTATTGGTCACTGAACAATAGTTATCTGCAAGGTATGACTCAAGTTTACGGAAAAGTGCAATAAGAAGGACAATGGGACAGCTGAGTTGTAGCTTAGGAAGTGAATTGTGTGGGGGTGAGCACCTACCAATAAAGGAAAAAACAGTTTGTTAACGAAGCTTGCGTCAGAAAGCACTCTTGTTGTGTAACTGAGTCAACACCATAGCAGGCAAACCACCGCTGACTTCGGCCAGAATTATTAGTGGGCTGGTTCAAGGAGGACATGGAGAAGGTGAAACTGTGGATGGTAATCTATAAAGTGCAAAACCAGTACAGGTTAGGTTCAGCCCCAAAATGTGAACCGTAGGCCTATCATTGTCTGGGTGTCACCGAGCGGAGGCAGCGTGATATAACTACTCCAGCCGTGTGTTGACCACTGCTTTAGGCATGGGCAAGGTGGTTAAGGGTTTTGCAGGGAACCCTGAAGAGTTAAAGCTGAGAAAGGTGGGGTAGGGGAGCATGCATGGAGAGTTCAAACGACTTGCTGTCACCCTGCTCGGGTTCAGACAGAAGGACTGAAAGCTATCCCATCAGCTTAGGGTTCCCACAAGCAGGGCCGCATCCGGGGTGTTGTCAGAAACCCATCCGTTACTGAAGGGGGTAGAGAGCACTAGCCCGAGACTTCTGCAGCCAGAAGAGTATTTTTTGTCATTTTCCCCGGGGGAGGGAGAGCAAACTTTTATCATCCACAACAAAAGCCTGAGGACTCATAATACCGCCAAACCCCACCTGACATATTTCAGCAAAACAACCACCCTCGAGAAAAAATATTTCACAAACGACGTAACTCTGCAAGTCGCTGGTCATCAAAACAGTATCCTGGGTAAATTGGATTCGGCAGACACAAAAGCTTAAAAATGTGTTTTGGCTTCTCCAATTCTGTCCTTGGGAGGCCCTCGAAACTAGGTCTGTACAACTGTGGGAGGCTGCAGGGTCCCAAACTGGAAGTACGGTGTACCAGCTCCTGCAGCCTTCGGACAAAATGGGGTAACTTGCTGGCAGATTTTACCACGTCGGCGTCATTTCAGTGACCGAAGCCTGGTTGACTGCAGTGGAACCTTTGACTTGTCCACTGCTGAGCAACCACGTCATCTACCAGGCAAACAGGAAAATGGAAGACTGGGAGGAGGAATACGCCTTCTAGTAAGGTATGAAAGCGACCGATGGGACAGCCCAGTCTCTTTAGGCACTGATGGTATTCAGACTGTTTCATGTGTTCTATGAATAGAGAACAGAAACCTAGTTATCGCCTGTGTCTATCGCAGTCCAGACACAATGCCGGGAGGAAATGGAGAACTCCCCAGCTTTCTGTTTCGGGTCAAACGGGTCGCCCTAGTCCTGGCTTTGATGGGAATTTCAGCGCACCCATTATTAACTGGATGGAGCATGGTGGAGCCACTACCGAACTCAAGGGGGCAATCACGGACTGCTCAGAGCTACGCAATCTGCGGCAACATGCCAAAAACCTGTCAGACAAAGCACGAGTCAATTGCCATTCTTAATGCACCTCTGCTTCAGTGGCGAACATGACATCGGTGGAATAAAGATCCGGGGATTCCTGGAAAAGAGCGACCTTTGCGCGCTCACCTTCCAAATGAAAATCCGAAAAATCCAAAATGCACGAGACTCGTCAAAGTCTTGGAAGAATAGATAGATGAACCTTCCCACGGGGAGCTGTGGAGATTTACTGGCCGCCGCGAAGAGAAAACCCGACTCTAGGGAGGAGATGGTTAACCATCAAACGCGGTTTATTGGCACTTAGGGACGAATTCGCTCCTGCCTGAAGCATGAAGAACCGTAATAAGCCCTCCTGGTGGACATATGCGGTTAAACGAGCTTCACCGCTATAGAACCTTTTCTGTAGGGATAACTACAGTCTCGCAACCACGACTCACGGGATAAATACATAGAAAAGCGGGACAGTGCCATCAAGGTCCGAAGTTCAGCAAAATACAAAATTGAACTGAAACTTGCCCCGCAAGTAAAATGGAACCCGGATAGATTCTACAGTTATATATAATCCAAGTCTGGCTTCGGGGGAAAGGTTGGAGAACTGCATCTTAAATATGGCAGAAGAGCCAAGAGAAACCGTGAAAAAGCGAATGTTCTACTGAAATTTTTTCAAAATCTATACTCGATCGACTATGGCATGGATGTTACGCTTCCCTTACGCCAAGTGTCCAAACTAGAGAACGTATTGGTCACTCCACAGGCAGTCTCAAAGATCATTGGGGAATAAACCCACACAAGGCAGCAAGGTCAACTGAAATTCACCAAGCAATGGTGAAACTCCTGGCAAAAGTAACGTCACCCAATACGAAAGCTGTTCATCGCCCCCATCCGTGAGGTCAGGATAGCTGCAGGCTGGAAAAAAGCCTTGGTTGTGGCCATCCACAGACATGGCCTCCGAACCAACGCAAAAATTTCAGACCAATTACCCTGGCCAGGGCAATGAGCAAGTGCAAGGAAACGCCAATTGAGGATCGCATTTTTGCCCGCGTCACCAAAAATGGCGTGCTGGATAATGCACAACATTGTTTTGTGAAAGGCAGCTCCTGTCTCACGAACCCGGTGTGCTTCTTATAAGATGTCACAAGCCAACTTGACGGAGGATAAGGGGCTGAAATCTGCTACTCAGGCTTCGGCAAAGATTTTGGTGCTGTGAACCGTAGAATGTTAGCGGCGAAACTGTCCGACCTCGTCCTCAATGGCTGGCTGAAAAGTTAGATCTCTGAACCCCTTGAAGGCAGGACCTTACAAGTTGAGGTTAGTGACGGTCTGTCCAGCCCAAGAGTGATGGTCAGGGGAGTTCCGCGGAAATCCGTTCCATCCCCTGTTCTATTTCTGCTGTTCATTGGCGACCTCACAAACGATCTAAAGAATCCGTGTTACATATTGGCAGACGACATTAAGGTGAGTATAGGCGGAAACAAAAGTCAGGTGGGAACTGAAATCCAAGCGGTGATACACTGGACCGCGAAAATTGACTTCCCAGTAAGAGTATCAAAAGCCAGCTGCTGACAGCCTCTTCGGTCCTATTTTCGATAGACACCCCCCAAGGTTCACTGGAGATTAGGTCAGCAAAGATGGTGAGAGGTTTTAAAACAAACACCGCCGAGGGTTTTCCACTACCTTCCCAGTGCCTGAAGGCAGCTGGGGCCGAGCTAGGAGATTCTTTCAGCCCAGACGACCTCTACCTCCTACCTAACCCCAAATCGTTTGCCAATATAACAGGCAGTGTTTCAACCCAACATTGAGCAGTGCTTCCTAGCTCGGTCACCGTACACGCTGAGGAACATAAACTGCACAGAAAGAGTGAAAAGTATTGCCACCAAAATGGTAGGGTGCCAAAGGCACAAGTCATAATAAGGAAGACTGGACTACCTAAATCCAATTTTCAAGAAAGTGAGAAGGTTTAGAGGTGACCTTAATGAAACTTTGAAGTTGATGGAAGACCAACGCGGTCAGTCCCCGAACATTTCCCCCCTACAACCACGGACGGCCTGAGAGGTCATGAAATCTAGCTGAAGAAAGGAAAACCTAGACCTAATATAGGATCAAAGATCTTCCTAAATCGGGAAGTGAACACTAAGGATAAGCTGCCGCTGAAAGTCATCTGTAATAACACTCCTGATTTCAAGAGGAGGCTGGACGAGATTTTGGACACTTTTGAGCAATACGTAGCCAAATTCGCAACGGATCCCGGAATCAAAAGGCGATCGTCCGTGAAATTCTACGATACTAGATTATCAGATGAACAATGACACGAAACAGGTACAAACCTCAATTATGCAATCACTGAGACTCAAAAAACGAGAACTGAATTGCGACGTGCGGGAAAGGTGCACGTGAGTGACGCAGGTCCAGAACGAGAATATGACAGAGCAACGCGCTGGACGCGAACAAACAAGCGTCGGACCGTAAAAACCAGCAGTGCATAAAACAAGTCAATAGTGTAAGTAAGTGAGTGACGTTAAGAAAACATGGAAGTCGCGGTGGATTTTGGGGGATTTTCCACGACCGGTCGTTACACCGCTCGCCAACCCCCCCCAATCTTAGCAGAATCAAATGTGTGGAATAAGTTTACTGATTCTTTCTACCTACCCTGACCCTGCTGCTAGCGCGCGTACCTAATAACTTGTCGTCAACTTTCTACTCAAGTTTGCACTCGGTGCGGTGGCCACACCAACGCCAGGTTACCGTACGTCGTCAATGAAAACGGCCGATCGATGGCGGGCGTGAGGGCTAAACATATGTGCTGTCCTAGGGTGAGGCGTTGCTCCTCGGCCGAATATGTTTGTGTGTGTGTTTGCGGTTGGGCTGGAGTGGGTATCATGGGTGAACAGTCTGGTACATCGGCGAATAGTAGCGACCATTACTTACGGTGGGGATCTTCCATAATGTCAGGGATAAACCAGTAAACAATCAGCCCTGCGGCTTTTTTTGATAGAGGTCATGAAGTATAAACGTGTGTTAAGTAAGTGTGACTGGTTTTTGTCTGGGCATATGATAAGATCACAACTACTACTACAAATGCAAAAGGCCCCTGTAACGTCAACGAAAAACGGCTAGCACCGCAACGTGTTTGACGGAGGTCATGAACTATAAAATTGTATCATGTAAGCATGTACGTGCCACGGTGTACTATAGTTTATTACGTCAGTATGTCGTAAACGCCCCCACACATGAGAGGTTCCTCTAACCACCTTGAAGAAGCATGATGGATGATCTACTGCGTTTCCTTGTTATCGGCTTCTCCGTCTTCACTCTCGATGAGGCTGATACTGCGTACCTTGCGGATAAGCGTTCCACGGGCGGTCTTCACCCCTACAGTCCTCAGCACTTCGTCGGGGCCTTCGATGGTTTCCATAAACCCGCCCAAATGCCAGGTGCCGAAATGCGCGGGTTCGTCCGCGACCATCACTACATCCCCAACATTGAATGGTCTTGTTTTGACCAGCCACTCCTGTCGAGCTTGCAGAGCCGGTAGATACTCCCAAAGCCACAGCCTCCAAAAAAACCTTGGCAAGATAGTTGGCCTGCTTCCTTCCGTGGACGTAGCTCCTACGAAGGTCTATCGGTCCTTGGAAACCCTCTTCGGATGTTAACATCAGTGAGTCGTTGGGGGTGAGCGCCAGTTTTGTGGAATCGCCTTCCGTTGCCGGAACCAGTGGGCGGTGGTTCAGAATTCTCTCGACCTCAGTCATGACAGTGCTGAGCGTCTCGTCGTCGGGTGGCTGTTGCTCAACCATCGACAACAATATTCGCCTGGTGGACCGGTCCGGGCGTTCTCACACGCCACCTCGGCGACTGGCCTGAGGGGGAATGAAGTGCCATCGTAGACCGTAGGCCAAGGTCCAATTCTGCAGTTCGTCCCTGTTCGTGTTTTTGGGCCTGCTATGCAGTTCTCGTTGAGCGCCCACGGAGTTCGACTTATTGTCTGAGTATATATCTGCCAGTACGTCTCTTTGGTTGATACAGCTCTGCGAGGCCCGGAGGAAGGAATCGGTTATCATCGAATACGTATCTTCTGAGTGCATCGCTCGCGACTTCATGCACGTCCTGATACACCCCTATCTTTTATCCAACCTCCTCCCACGCTTGACTCACAAGGGCCCGAAATGGTTCAACCCTGTTGCGCTGAACGGCCACCAGCCTGGAGTCACTCTGTATTCTGGCAGCTGAGCCATGTGTTGTTTGTTTGCTGCGGCACTGCGTCTCCTACAATGTACACAAAGTCGGATTACTCGTTTTACGGTCCGTCTTATTCTCAGCTACCAAAGGCGCCTTCGGATCACTCTTGTCACATGACTTTCCCCGGTACTTCCATCCACTGCGTAGATGTGTTGGATCATCAGCTCTGTCACAGGCTGCCGAGCAGTCAGCAATATGGACTACTTCGTGTCAAAGCTCAGGTGGGAGTTGGTCAGCCTACCATCTACCCGCAGCAGTCCTTTATTGAGTTTGGGGTTTAAATGCTTCAAGTTGGCTCTCGAGGACAATGTTTCTTTGTCCACTGATCCCCCTTTTTCCGTTCTCTCGACTTCCCGGGTGGAAGCCTCACTTTTTATCATCTTGAATATATCGTGTTCTGCTGTTCCTAGTTCATCGGGGCTTATCGGCCCCGTTCGCATCCGGCAGGAGGGGCGGATCTCTTCCACGACCAGCAAATGTCTCTTGAACCTGGCCAGCCAAAATAATGAACGTAGTGTCTTCATCTAGGAAGAAAATCTGACCAGTCGCGACAAAATGAATGGAGCTTCGACGAATGAGGTTGTCATCACCGCGCCTTTGACCTCCAGTTCCTATTCCCGGGGGAGGGGGGAGTTCATACACAGACCAGCCCTGTTTAGGCATCCGCAGGAACTCCGGTCCTCCAGTCCAAGTGTCGAGTTGCCGGAAGTTAGTGCACCCCGGGAGCACAGATCTGCTGGGTTATCGCCAGAACCGACATGTTTCCACTGGTTCATGGCCGATTCATCGTGGATGATCGTGAGCCGGCTAGCCAAGAAAGTACTAAAACGGCTCCTAAAGTTGTTGAAGCAGTACAATACTACCGTCGAGTACGTACAGAAACTATCCGACCAGATGAAGAAGTCGAAGCTTCTCTTTACTGCTTGCACCACCCTGACTGCTAACACTGCTGCGCTGTTTTCGAGGCGCGAGATCGAAACGATCTTCAGTGGTGCAAAGCGGGCTTTGGCGAACAGGATCCTCGTAGCATACTGGCCATTCTCTGTGCACCATCCTCCGTATACCAAGGCTCCATAACCGACCTCAAATGCATCGAAAAAGGCATGTAGTTCTCCTGTCCGTGTTGCATGACCAGGAGGCAAACATCTTGGAATCCTTACGTCCTCTAGTTTCTTTAAGGTGTTCAGAAGGTCTCAGTCCAGCCGGTCTTCTTGGACCAGTGGCTAGTTCCAATCGACTTTCCCACGGCAGAACCGCTGCACCAGGATCTTTCCGGGTAACGACCAGGGATAGACAAAGCCGAGCGGATCGAACAAACTAGAGGTAGCAAATAGTGTACCACGACGAGTTACTGGCAGCTCGGGAATATTCGGCTCGAAGACAAATTCGTCCGTTTCCGCGTCCCAGTGTATTCTTAAAGTGTGTCCTGTAGGGAGTGAAGAGCCGTCCAAATCTCTAACCTATTCGGCTCTCTCGTGGTACGGAATGACCTCGATTACTTCTGAAGCCTTCGACATCTATTTTGTTGGGTGGAAGCCGCCCTCTTCTGGCAATGTCTTTAGGCCCCTGAACTGCGCTAGGGCCGAGTCTGCATCATCGATTTGCCCAAGATAGTCGTCCACGTCGAAGTTTCTGCTGATGCTATCTACCACCGACCGGTGGGCCAAATTTGCATGTTTGTTTGCTGATACTCTAAGGGCATAGTTTGCACAGAAGGGTGATGATATCGCTCCGAGGGGGTGGGCGGTCATCCCATAATTTACCACTGCGTTGTCGCGGTCGTTCTCTTCCCACAACAGGAAAGGCAGCGCATCTCGATCTCCTGCCGGTATTTTCACATGGTGTAACACTTCCCTGATGTCGGCGGACAGGGCCACTCTACCCACTCCGAAACGGCACAAAACTTCGATTAGTGGCGTGGTCCATTCAGGTCCTTGTAGTAGGCGATCGTTTGACCACTTGCCCTGGAACTTGGCTGCACAGTCGAAAACCACCCGCAGTTTTTCGGGTTTCTTGGGGTTGATGACCGTGTGTTGAGGTAGATACCAGATCCCATTCCGGTAGTAGGCGGTAGCTGGCACCCTTTCAACGCAGTCTAGAGCTTAATTTTGCTTCGTTAATTCTGCATATCTTTCCCACAGATCCTGGCCTAGGAAGGAGCGTTATTTCAGTCTAAGTAGTCTTTGCAGAGCATAGTTTCTGTTGTCGAGCCAAGGGTCACCTGGTGTGCTTCATAAGAGGGGGTCCTTGAACTGTTTTTAAGGCCCCTAGTTCCTTGCCCCACTGTTTGCAGAACGAAGTGGTCCTCTTGTGACAACGGTAGTCTCTTGTCTCCGATATCCTGAAGCTCCTTTTCGTACAGCCGATTCAATTTGTACTCTATACGGTTCATTTCGGCTGACACGTAAGTCACGGAACCGCTTCCCCCACTGGTCCATGTAATATCCATCCCAGAGCTGTGCGTAAGGCATAAGGTGCCTGTCCGTGGCGCATTCCCTGGTCATGTACCCAATGTGCCTCTAGCACGTCGCAGCCGATGAGGAGGTCCACTTCGTCGTCTTTCCTGTTCACAACGGTTACGTCCTGCAGGTAGGGCTACCTAGTCAAGGTTGCGTTCGCCGACCTTGTTGCTCGCATGGAGAGATCAGCGAATGTGAATGCTTCCGTTGGTTCGATTTGTTCGTTGTTGTCTAAGGAAATGAGCTGTAACCTCAACCGGCTGGCAGTCATTGCTTGTGTTCTTCCCACCGTGCTCACTGCTAACGACGATGTACTTTTAGCAAGCAGGTGTTTGTCGGCAAACCGCTCCTTCCCCTGAATAGTGTCCGAACCATTGTCGACGAAAGCCAACGCTACGACCACCCCAGTTGAGGTCACTACTCCCACGGCAACTACTCCTAAACGTACTGGTTTACTGGCAGATCGCGACTTTGAACAAACCCCAATGGGCTTGGTGTTCGTCTCTGGTGTTGCTTCTCTCGCTGGTGTAACAATCGATGGCGTACGCCCGCGCAAACCCCGTGACCACACCCGGTCTTTGTTCTGCAAGCTGCTGCTCGGTGCGTGGGGGTGAGGCATATAAAGCACGCTCCTGTCAACCTCGCCATTCCCCAACGTTCGTCTATTGTGGCACTGATGAACTTGGGTCATTCTAGTAGCCCATGGCTAGCATCACAGGACCTGCAGCTTGGTTGCGCCGTGCCATCGCGTGAAATGTCGTGTGCCTTGGTCCAAGGCTGATGTTTCGGCTGTTCGCGAGCAGTGGTTCGAGCCTGGCTAGCACTAGACTTGTTTGCTCGGTTGCTGTCCCGGATAAGTGGCCAAATCTGCTATAGGCTATCTTGGTTTGCCTGTCCAAGTATTCGGTCAGGTCCTCAAAGTTAGCCTCCCGGTCGTCTCCGCTTATCCGTTCCGCCTCTTCCGCCCACCTACATCATAGCTCGGGAGAGAGATAACGGACTATGCCTTTCAAGGTGTGCATTGAATCTAGGTCAGCCCCGTAACCTAAATGATCGAGGGCTATTGAACAGTTCTGCGTTTTGATTACTATGTCGACCATTGTGTAAACGTCGCCCTTGGTTCTTTTGGTCTCTACCATCACGCCCTCTCTTAGGTTACGGGCTACCTTAAACTGCTGGTCGATAGGTCCCTCAAGGTCTTCCTTGCTCGTGTGTATCCCTGTTACGGGTCGAGCGGGGCACACCCATTGATTGCTTCTCTTGCTGGGCCTCGACATTAATCCCTCAGGTAGAGAAGCCTTTGCCCGGAGTCGGTTATTTTGTTTTCGACGAAAGTTTTGAACTGCCTGATGAACTTGCAGTAGTGTTCAGATCGTCTGTCAAAAACCGTCAGTTCCACGCCTGGAAGGTCGATCGTTGGTAGAGCTGGTGTTTTATATTCGACGACCGGAGAACAGCTTCCTATTTTAATTTGTCCTGTTCTGTTGAATGGGTCGAAGTTTTGGTCTTCTGCTCACGCTCTTCATGTTTACACTTCCCTTCTGCTTCCTGGGCCTGTTGTCTAGCTGATAGCAGTTGTTGTTCTGCGTCCAATATCCTTGGCCTAAATAGGCCGACATTCTTACAATCCACATTACCCTCAGTAATACATGGGCTAGCTCTGACAAGACTAGGTGATCCAGCGTTAACTGAAGAATCAAAAGTACCCAAAACGTCCCCAGTGACTTGCTGTATTATATCATGTCCAGATCCCAACTGCTTCTGTCCTTTTCGTGGCATTTTGCGTGTACTCTCGTTTCAAGTTGATCAAAGTAGTATTGCTAGACACGTAGCCAAATTCGCAACGGATCCCGGAATCAAAAGGCGATCGTCCGTGAAATTCTACGATACTAGATTATCAGATGAACAATGACACGAAACAGGTACAAACCTCAATTATGCAATCACTGAGACTCAAAAAACGAGAACTGAATTGCGACGTGCGGGAAAGGTGCACGTGAGTGACGCAGGTCCAGAACGAGAATATGACAGAGCAACGCGCTGGACGCGAACAAACAAGCGTCGGACCGTAAAAACCAGCAGTGCATAAAACAAGTCAATAGTGTAAGTAAGTGAGTGACGTTAAGAAAACATGGAAGTCGCGGTGGATTTTGGGGGATTTTCCACGACCGGTCCTCACACCAGGCCTGACCAAAACCGTCTCCAGAATACCAATAAGGCTTGTTATTCAGTGATGGTCTAGTGCGAACGATATTTAGTTCTGGCTTCTGCCTTCCTCGTTCGGCAAAATTATTTGAAAGTTCCCTCCTTCTGAGGCCCCTGGCTTACCGACCTCTCCTCGCCATTTCAAACCTTCACTCTAATACTTTTGACGAAACCACCATGATATCACACCATCTACATGTTCAAATAGAGCTGAGTGTTTTTAAATCGTTCGAGAGTTGATCCTGCGGGAAGAAACCAGTGCCACATTTTCACAACAAGGCCAACAGAAGTTGTCCTTACTGCCCAAAAACAAAAATTTGCTGATGTGTATTGACCCAGCTTGAGGTTTCTCAAACATGAAAAAACCAAAAAAGAAAGGCTGATATATAGTATGCTCCGGTCGTTCGCCGTACATATAAGGTAAACAGGCATCACAAAAAATGATGACTTTGTGCCCTGACCGAGGAAGCCGGAAAAGATTTAAGGTACGATACCAGACCACCAAAAATTATAAGGTTAAAAGTGACCTGGAGAAAGTAAAGGGAAACAAGCTTCCAAGTCACGAAGGCAGAAAATAGGAAAATAAAATAAAAAGCAAAGAATTGAGGTAAGCTCCTGGGCAAGAGGGTTTATGAAACATGCCCCCTCTCATCTTACAGCACTTCACCACATAATAGTTACAGGCGACCAAAGTACCACCCGAGCTGAACCTTGCTGGGCTTACTCTTATCATGTAGCAGCGGCTGGTTTTTGCCTGGCGATGCAAGTGGTGCCTTGGCAAGGCGAAATGTCTTTTCAACCAACTTTTTCATTTCAAAGAAACAGGCTACTTTCATCGTAGTTTCCACCAATACTTCACCCTTCACTGAATTACCGATTTATTTCCGCGCCTCACCTCCCTCGTTTCATTCTATATTTTCACTTTCGTTTTACTTTCCAACTCCGCCGGTTCAGTCATTCTCCTGAAAATCGCACTGGGGAGCTGGAAAATCCCAAACATTCTTCAAGCAAACCCAATTACGGCTGCCTTCTAAGGATATAAACGAAAAGTAGCAACAAGTAAACAATACGAACCAGCCGCATCGACATCTGTTGCCACATCGTGCTGGTATGACACCCGCAAACAGCCGTTCATTATATATATATATATATACGGCGAAGCGCATTGAAATTTGCCACCTACTAACGTTTATCCCGCTGAAGATGTGAAAAGTTTTTTCGGCCAATCAAACTGAATTCGTAATACACCAAACTCAAATTTGCAGCTCCGGAGGAGTTTCCCAAACCCTTTTGGTGCAAGTATCTGGACGCGCTTTAGGCTCGCGCCTACCCTCGTCGTGGACCACTGTCCTTCCTGTAGCACCGCTATATCAATGGGAGATTGGCGCGGATATTTCCTGACCAGTTGTGGGTGAGTGGTATGCAGAAAAATAAGATGTTGTATAAACATCAAATTGATGGTAAAGAACTATTTCAAAACCACGAACCTCGGCCATGATAGTGGGTCAAAGTCAGTTGAGGCTTAACGGATAAGTCTAGTTCTAACGGAGCCTTGATCTGAATTTGTATTTGCTGGTTAGCTTTTTAGGTGCAAATCATAGTGCTACACAAATCTGTAATATGAATGTCGAAAAGCAAGAAATTACCGGCCATGACTAGGCTATGGAAAAGGCGACCTTAGGATTGGCAGAATTGTATAATTAATAACTGACAGGTTCAGTAAAACTGATGAAGGTAAAGTAAGGAATTACAGAGCTGACGGTTAAACAGTTCTGCGAGGTACCTTGGAAAAAAGGAGCTGGAACTTGGGGCATGGAAAAGAAAACGCCATCGTAACTTGGGGTTGAGTTCAGTTATTGAGGCACTCCAGAGGAAGTTCCAAGGCTTTGCCTGCCGTACTTTGCGGAGAGGGAGCTAAAAGCGTAAAAGACGGGGCCAAATGTGAAAGAGAGGCAACATGAACGGATGAGTAATGAGAGAGTAGAGGAAGCGGGACCGCCGCGGCTATGGCAATAAAGACAATGGGGTGCTCAAACAATGGAGTTCGGGGGCTGTCAGAAACCTAATCGTACTTCAGGTGCCCTTTCTTTACTTACGTACGGATCTCTAAGTTGAATTACAATTTGTACTCTCAGGTATTTGCTTATGTGGGTCTTGAACGTCTTAGATGGCCTTATGAGGCTTACATTGTTGGGTAATGTGATCCATAAGTCAGCATACCTGGCCAGGAAAATCTTGGACTAAAAGCAACTCCAGAAGCGGGAATGGTAGCTGTGTTGTCTCCCAACCTTAAAGAATACTGTGGATCCGTTAAGCTTCCAAACTCCGGTTCTGATGCGATGATTCCGTTTGCGAAGAAAACCGCGGGAGGATTCGAAGTTCTGCTCCATGCATCTGAGCCGAAGCGGATCTAGTTTCGTATGTCAAAAGCCTCGGCCCTAATTGAGCTGAGCGGGAAAACCAGTTGTTCCACTTGCCATTAGCCGGTGGACCTTATGAACAGCCACTCTATCTCACTGCCGCTTGTGGGGGTGGACCATGAAACAACATTTCAAAAGTGGCCCAAAGTGTATTTTACAAGTATTAAATCTGCCATCCGGAAGGCGGAAAGTTCTATGAAGCAGGCCTGTGTGCCTTCTAGACCTCGCAATTTGAAAGATAGTTTGTTCTGAGAAAGTGAAACTGGCTGGATACTGCAAACCTAAACCTCTAACTATCGTGCTGACGGAAACTGGATGACGGTGAGTACAGCGTATACCTGGGGACTTTTCACCCGAGGTAAGACCATTGCATTTTTCGCGGCAAGGCGGCGAGCGGCTCGTGGTTTAAAAGTCTCGTTGTCCGAAGTTCAATAGATTTTTCGAGGCGGAACAGCCTGCTTCACCCAAGCCGAAAGGAATGTCCCCCTTCCATTTTCCAGTGATCTATATTCCGGCTCACCGGTAATACCAGAAGCAAGATATTGCCAAGATTAGTATTTTGAAGACTCTCCCTCTTTCTCATTGCTTCTCATCCAGTGAACTATCTCGCAGCTCACCAGCGACATTCAGATAACAGTATAATTACTAGATTTTGGAACTTTCGGGCCTCGGCCTCGTACCCGTGTATTACTTCGAGACTTCAAGAATTCAAATAGTGCACTAGGAAACAATAGCTGTCGGATCTTGCAGCATATCACACAACCGAACTAAACATTCTGGAATCAAAAGTATACAAGATCTTGATGTCCTCCGCGAAGAGGTAGAGACAGCCGAGGCGAACGACATTAAAAATATCATTTATGTACACGAGGAAGAGTGGTGGGCCCAGAATGCTGCCTTGTATGACAGTGCTAGTGAAAGGTCTGGGTTTAGATTCGGATCCATTTATGTGAGACTCGGTCGAAAGCCTCCTTCATATCCAGCAGGATAGTAATCATTGAAATGCCCTTGTCGGTCGCTTCTGTGACTGGGTTCAAGAAGTTAACTTAACGAGTAGAGCACGAACAGTTTTTTAGGAAGCCATGTTGACCCACGTTGAGCAATTTTTCTGTTGAAAGGTGAGCCGTCATCCTTGTTTTGATAAGCTTCTCCCTGATTAGAGATATAATCGGTGTATTACTGATAGAAAGAAAACTTTCAGGAACACGCATGGAGTCTTATTTCGTGCAAGCCGGTAGTTGTCGAGGTTTCCATAGAGTAGAGAAGAGGCTATATTTCAAGGAAGAGTTGAATAAATTAGGTAACAGGGTAGAGACTTCTGAAACCCCAGGGCAAAAGCAGCCGATGTAGTACCATCCGGGCCTAGGTGGTAAGGTGGTGTCCAAGGGACTAGAGGTAAATAAATATCATCGGGGTGAAATGAGGCTGTGGACGAGGTCTCACTGGGTGAGCATTCAGTGTACTCCAGGAGTGATTACCCTGGGCTTTAGGTCTGAAGCGAAAATGTGTTGAAAGCTTAGGCTATTTCTTCCAATTTATCCAGATGGGAAATATCGACAGTGATAGAAGGTGTAATCTTGTGGGGTTGGGGGCTTCTCGCTCTCATCAAACTACTCAGGATTTCCGTTTATTTGAGGCGGCTTAAAGACTTGACTCCTGCTGAGTGGACATCAGTTCATTTTGTGATTTGGTTGCCACTGCAGTGATTTCATTGGAATATATACCGATAGCTCCCGGGTTTGGAGTGCATGTCGTCGAAGTTAAGAGGGTTTGTACTTGGTCCGCGCTACTCTGTTTGTTTTGGAGTCGGTCTGGGCCGGCATAGCAGGTGTGGTGTTCAAACCCCGGTTGAGAATCGAATACAGCTCACCTGCTGCCGCCCGAGGGTCGGACGAATGAAAACATACATCCCAATTTTGAGATTTGATTGTGTTTGCAAGGCTGCTCCACTGAGCTAATTGATATGATTTAAAAGACTGCTTGGAGGAAATAACTACTTTTGGTACGGAAAACTCGCAGCAGACGGCATTTGGTCGCATCTGGGGAGGTATTCCCTCTGGGGTGCTGACTCTAATAAGCCTGTGAGTAAACAGACGTAGATTGTTATTTCCTGTGGTAGGTGATGGAACTTGTTGGGTCCAACCACCCAGGCGTGTATAGGTAACGAAATCCTGATAACGTCGTGGGCCGGTGTGATGGTCAACACACTCCTGGGGCTTTGAAATCATCTGCGATCAAATTTGATCGATGGGGCAGGCCGAGGCAAAGTGGAAGTCATCTGTGATGGGTACAGTTGTCACGAACGTTTGAGCAATGCGTAGCCAAATTCGCAACGGATCCCGAAATCAAAAGACGATTATCCGTGATATTCCACAATACTTGATTATTACATGAACAATGACATAAAAATATACAAACCTCAATAATACGATCACAAGGACTCAACAACGAGAAACCGAATAGCAGCATGTGAGCGAACAGCACGTGCGTCACGCAGGTCCTGAACAAAGATGTGTCAAAGTAGCGCTCTGGGCGCGAACAAACAACAATTGGAACAGAAAAACAACCAGTTCGTAAAGACAAGTCAATAGTGTAAGCAAATGAGTGATGTTGGGAAAAACACTGAATCGCGAGGGAAAAAGGGGGATTTTCCACGACCGGCTGTTACAACAGTATTGTCCCTGGTTCGTTCAGGTGGACGATAATGCTTCCATGCAAGATTTCTTGCGACTGCAGTTAAACTGTTACCCACATTGAGTCAACAACGACGTCAAGGACTGAGCTTTGCATCAAAGAAACAGGAAAGGATCGTTTGCGGTATATTGGGCTATCTCTTCCTCGAAGATGCATTCTAGAAGTTCTGAAAGCCTTGTAACCAGATATGGCTAAGTCTAATTCGGGGATGCTTGTGTTAAGCCACTTTTACATGACGAGGGTAAAGTCGCATCTAGGCAAGAGGACCCAGGTACGCTAGAGGTGGATTTGCTGGTAGTGACAAAGGCAGACATGCTTATTGTGCCTTCTCGTGCTGTCGCAACAGGCAGTTTTGCGAACGCTGGGGCGGCAGGGGATGGAGGTGGTGCTGCTAGTCCCGGTGCCGACGAGGTGGATGAGACAGTCCTGAGTAGGTTGGGGACCAATAGAGGGACTTTGCGACAATATCAGAATGGCTAGTAAATATTAAGAGAGAGCTGGTAGGACAGGCAGTATGACCGAAGGTAGTGATTTCTGAGTTCGACCGGGACAGCGCGGAGTGGTCGGTCACCGCGGGACCACCAAGGAGGGCAAGTAAGCTTCATTAACGATGGGGATTGGAGTCTGAAGAGAAGAACCCGTGTAGAGAGGACGATAATTAGAAATATTGTCTGCAATTACAGGGGAAAGGCCTCGGTTTGTGGATAAGATACGAGTTGATGAACTGGTGTTTATGACACCATTAGGGAACAGCTGGGGAAGAGTCAAGTGGGATAAAGCTACAGTATAAGTCCGTGTTTTGCCCAGGGCAGATGGGGGGGGGGAAATGGGCATTTTTTCCGGTATTAGGTAGCCGTGGGATGTACCTCCGGTCGGTTGAGTAAGGCGAAAGTCAGGGTGGTTGATGATACACTGCCGTGGTCGGTTCGAGGTAGGCAAGTTGCTGAGATACAGGGAAGCCCTGCTGTGTGATGAGAGGCCTGAAGGGAGGTCCGGAAACTGACTTCCACAGGGTGAGATGTTGATCGAGTACGACGAACTTCTTATGTAATACCTCGGAAAGTGGGAAGGCTGGAATGGTGGTGCTAGAGATGACGGTGGTATTCATGGGGGCATGCTTGCCATATGGCGGTGCATCGGAATGCAGCGTATTGGTTATAACCGATTGGTTGGTCGCGTCACCCTGGGGTTGGCTACACGGATCCTCGGATGCTTATTTAGTTGCACGGGCGAACTACTGGCGGAAGGTGGGCTGGTTTCGGTGGGTTTGCCGGCGATGAAAATGGCGGCTGTGTAAAAAAGTCGTCCAACGCTTACACGAGATGCCTCGTGTCAGTTTTTGACACCAACTGAGGGCCTGGTGATGTCCATGCTAAGATGATATAGGCCACGAGAAATAATGGGGATGGGAGATGAAGTTGTGTTCAGTGCCTTTGCGGGCGATGTTGTCGCTTATTGGCTGGTACTGGGTGCAGAGTTGGAAGCAGTCACCTTCTCAGCTTGTTCGGGGGACATGACAACACCTGAGCGGTAGCTCTCAGTGAGGGATAATTGTATAACCCGGCTGAGGGTAAAAACTAAAGGTAAAGGTGGAGATTGAGCTGCAGTGTGGAGATTTTTAGATAAGCACTGAGAAGTTGGTGGCGAGCGCGATAAGTAGACGTCCACATCCACCGGTGGTGCACTGGTCGATGGAGGTGGTGTGAATACGTTAACTGTGGTGGGCTGCTGAGGGGGTTGGGCGGTGCTAGATCCGAAGAATGTGACGATGCGGGATTGCCGATTCCAGGCCTGGGGACATCCCTATCTAATGAGCTCTTGTCGGCGACAGTTTTTATGCTTTGGAATGGAGCGGCTTTTGCAATAGCCTCCCTCTTTCTGATGAATTCCATAGCGATGTTTTCCTCAGGGAGCTGAAACTGAAGTAAACACCTATAACACAGCGATATTTTTCGTACTCCTATGCAGCTTCACTAGCGATGTGACTTAGCCCAAGCTAGAAGCAACGATAGTTTAGTTGAGGAAAGCGGAAGACGGCCCGGAACAATAAACACCAGAGCATTTTGGATCTTTTCATTTCTTGGTGGGCTTTGGACGCAATTGGGTCCAGAAAGTGACCGGCTTTTAGTAAACTTTGGGTGTTCAGGTGTTTTGAGGGATAGGCGATAAATGCAGGCGGTGATAACGCGGTCAGAGCATTATACACCGTAGGTAACTTCCCTTACAAGGAGGCTAGGTTTTGCTCAAATGCCACAAATTTGATATTAGCTTCACAGTGTATATGAACTAGTGGTATCGAGCAAGGTACTAGAGCTGCGGAGGGTCGGGAGAGCTTAGTGCTCGTAGATTAAAGTTGGTTAGCCACCCGGCAATGAGAGTGGATGGCAGTGGTTTTAGGCACGCTTTAGCAAAGAGTTTTTATAAGGATGGATTTGGACTTGTTGATAATGAAAAACTCTCATCTATCCTAAATTGGCAGCCTGGAAGCTACTTTAACGACAATTCGTAGATAAAATGGTTGCCTCAGAGTTTACTGCTTAAAAGATTCTCCAGCTATTTTCATTTGGGGGGATTCTATCGGAAGCTTCTTTTTATCATCACCCCAGATAGCCTAGTAGAAACTAAACCGATAACGGCACAAAACGACGCGGCGCAGCTCACGAAAGCCGAGCATATACATTTTATAAATGTCCTTAGAATGGCCGGGCTACTCACCAACTTAAAATAGGCAAAAAACCATAGAGGGAGCTTTGGAAGGTTTAAAACGAGCTAAAACCAAGGCTCCGACTTATTGCCTCCTCCAGCCCACACAGTGAAGACATATTTCTAGGCCGGGCGCCATGTGTTGTGCACGTCACACGAGGGTACTTGAGGGTCTCACCGGATCCGCCCTTCAGTTTGAAGGTTGCACCGCATCCAGTAAAATCAGAGCCCAAGGTGAGGGCTCTAAAGATAGGAGGAGCTGACGATGCACCTATCGGCAAATACACACTGAAAGCCGCGGTAATTAGCAATAGCCAGGTTGGACAGGAAAAGCTTAGAGTAGCAGCCAAGAAAAAGAGACAGGCGGGTCAGTGGGTAAAAAAGCCCAAAAAGAGGACCCAAAGCCTGTGGAAGCTCATCGACTACATGCCCCCAGGGAACGATATGTGGACGAAATGGAGACTGAGTTGGTGATGAAGCCAATCCGGTTCTGAGGGGAGTCACTTATGGGGATGACGGCTGGGCAACATCCGTCGCACAAGAATCCACACAGTCGAGCAAATGTAAGTGCTTTACACCCTAGAGGGACAGTCAAAGATCAAGCACTGAGACAAATAAAGCCCCATGTGTTTTTTTGACAGCAATACAATCAGTATGCACGACGTGGCCTTGAGAATTCAGAAGAATGCGGCCCAAGTGGCTGTCTTTGCAAACATTAGGTTGTCTCCTCGGGTGTTACGCCCGAGAGTACAAAGGCCCAAAACGGTATGATCAGAGCAAATGACTTGGTCGTAGGTGCTACCAAATGGTACTCAAAAGCCTGTGGGGAAGAAGGTAGATGGGGGAAATTTTTATCCAGAACGAATTGGTCAGAGATGAAAGATATCACGGAGACATGGCTGAAAAAGGATCAGAGAGCCATGCAACTTCGTGGCTGCACCGCCTACAGACCGGATAGATTGGACGGTATGCTGGGCGGAGGGGTCATTTTTCTCGCGAGAGCGGATTACAAACGGTGGGATGTCCCCTTACCACTTGTAACACTCAGCATGCGAGCCAATACACGTTGCATTTGCCCACACCGGTGACCGATATGGATAATTTGTGTCCGCAGATCACAGCATTCAGATAGGTAAGGAGACCCTGAACTATTCCAGCTTCTACAGATGGTGCCGAGTACGTTGCAACGCTTATTTGTATTGGAAGACATGAATTCCCCAGAAATGAAATGAGACCATCAGTGTACTCCCAGGGAAACAATCGAAATGGTCCTCGTCATGTGGCTTCACAACCACACCCACAGGCAACTGGTAAGGAAAGTAACACGCTTCCGTGATGGACAAGATTCATCTACTCTAGACTTGTCGGTAACCGGATTTCGATCTGACGTCACCTCCAGGGCCATGGGGGAGCCATTGGGGGATGGTGAATATGGAGTCCCGCTTGCGATGTTCACTGTAAGGCATGACAAACGGGGATCTAGGTTGAATCAGAACCTCAAAGTAGTGGATCAGGATCGAATGAGGGTAAGGGCGAACGGCGAATGTTGGTACTCCGAAAAGCTGGAGCTGTCTGGGCAGGAAGGTTGGAGAGCAATAAAGGCTGGGTTAATTAGCTCGGCAGAAGAGTTTGCTCCTTTTGTACACCAAAGAACTTGGAGCCGGCTGCCTTGATGGAAACCAAAGACTGCAAGAGCGTTAACTGTCCGTAATGTCTACGAGGTCTTTACAAACTTTGCAGCAAGCATTGCGCGTGGGCAGCTTACAAAGCAGCCGGAAACAGGACCCAAACACAGCAAGGAGAACCAAAATGTCAGTATGAGAGGAGACTGATCAATCTGGAGAACTTCTCTGCCTAGGTATAGTTCAAGAAAACGACATTTTAGAGCCCGTATGCCTTGGAAGTGCCCAACGGAAGCATTACTCTCGATGATAAATGCAGGGCGGAAACCTTACCTCCTTCTTTAATGGCTTGTATCGTCAGGACCAGATGATATGTGCTGCGAAATCGGACACAGGGAGATCGCCAGTGCTTCAGGGGCTTACTGCTAGTGAAGAACAGAGGCTCCAGGTCTCGGCGGTGAATATTTGTTGTCTGGGTACCAGTAGGGTTTTCTGCTGTATGAGTCATCGCCTGCTGGGTTACAGATAGCAGACTTTTGGAATCATATGACACGTGGGCGTAGTGTTGCAACATATCGTCAACAATTCATTGCGACCAATGAGCCGGCAGGCAAAATCTGGTTCTGTTCACTAAGCCTCTGGAGGGGACACTCCAGTGAATAAACACAGGGAAATAATTTGCCAGTCAAAACACCCCTGCTAGATGAACGTAGGACTGGAGCGCTTGGGGTTTCTCTCGACGATGGGAGAAGTCATCGCACTTCATTGGGCAGCTAGCGCTCGCCTAAGCTGGGCAGCCCCCAACCTGAAGGATGTTGCCCCGTCCAACTTCCGCTTGCCCCACTGGGTGCATGGGGCTAAGGACTGAATCCAAAAGACTGATCTATAGCAGGGCACCAGCAAGGACAAGACAGGATGCATGTAACAATCAGGTCTCATGTGAAAGATCAGGAGAAATTCCTTCACGATTGCTCCGGTCACATTCCCGTGCTAGGCTAATGTCCCACTGCCTTGTGGGTGAGATCTTTGAGATAAAGGCTCTGCTTTGAGTTCCCAAAAGAAAACCTCCTCCGCGTTGTAAGCGGCCGCGAAGAACCATTCGCTCGGAAACCTCCAGTATGTTACCTGTTAAGGGGCACTCCAATTTTCTCTCTTCGGTTTGAGGTCCTTAAGCCTATGAGCACACTTCACTTGGCTGTCTTTAACGTCCGCACACTATGTCAAAAAGGGCAACAGGCTGCTCTTGCTGGAACAAGGCACTTTTGAAATAAATAAATAAATACTGGGTCTCCGAAACACACATACGAGACCCCACTTCTGTGATAACTCTTCGCACCCCGGATAAAACTTCATCCTCTCACTTCGCCCTTCGTGAGTCGGGTGATTCGGTGTCTAGAGCTCGTGGTCAGGCTGGCGTTGGAATTGCTTTGAGCGCGAAAACTAAGCGTGCACTGCTAGACTGGATTCCAGTCAGCAGTCGTTTGTGTGTAGTTCAGTTGGACGGTTCCGTTCGTGTCAACAACAACAAACTGAAGCGCCGGTGTTTGTTCGTCGTGTCCGTGTATGCGCCCACTGACTACAGTTCCTCTGAGACCAAGGGCGAATTCTACCAGGATTGGTATCAGCTGCTTCGAAGCGTGCGTTCAACCGGCGTGGTGGTCATTGCTGGGGATTTCAATGCCCAAGTTGGCCGTTTGGGAGATTCCGAAAGACACATCGGTGGCCTATTTGCTATCCCAGCCGATCGTACCGATAACAGCGATCGTTTCATTCAGCTATGATCTGACCACAGATTGTTTCTGGTGAATACGGACTTTTACCATGAAAGGCGGCGTAGAATGACATAGCGTCCTCATTCGTCTTCAAAACGTCGGACTCAGATTGACCATATTTTGACTGGTCACCGCTGGCGTGGATCAACTGAAGATTGCCGTTCATTTTGGTCTAAGGCTGTGGACTCAACACGTCTTGGTACGTGCTCACTTCTGTTTACATCTCCTCCGTGGTCGCGCCAACGTCAACGCCACGCACCCAGCACAGTTGCTTTTAGACGACAACCAGCGACACAGTTTCCAAACAGAGCTGTCTACGCAGTTATTGATGCAGCCAGATTTCCAGGATCCAAATGAAAACTGGAAACAGATCAAGCATACTCCGTATACCGCTTCGAACGCCACCCAGGACTCTACCTCAAGTCGGTTTCACATAACATGGATACCTTCGACATCAACTGCTTTGTTAAATGCTCAAGGATCCGCCCCTCCGGATACCAAATTCAATGAAGTGCGTAAACCCCTGAGATTCTCACTAAATAGGAGCCTGAGAAATGATCGTGAGCAGTTGTGGATTGCGAAATGTAAGGAAATGGAGAAGGCTGCGTCTATTGGCAATACTTGCAACCTTTAACGTTTGATTGGTGGTACCGATCCACGAAAGCCTAGTGTGAGTGAGTTAATTAAGGAATCCGATGGTCCACTGATTCACTCTCAGGGACGTCGTCTGGACCTTTGGACGGAATACTTTATGGAATAATCCAGTTGGCCCACTTCTACAGTGGATCTTCCAAACTTATTTCCAAGAGAAATGACACAGACAGATATCACTCCATCAGAAATGGAGGTTATACGAGAGATAGGTAATGTAAAATGGTAAAAGGCCACTGGACCGGATGGGTTATCTCTATATCTTTCCAAGGATGGGGACGAAGTTTTATTTTCAGGGTTAAAACGTCGGGTAATTGTGGATAGTAAACCGATTTCTAAGGAATGGTGTGAATCAGTGACGGTACCGATCTACAAGAAAGGTACCAGATCCTCTTTTGAAAACCACAGAGGAATTAGATTGGTAAGTGTCGAGTGCAAACTGCTCACCGGTCTTATTCTCCAACGATTACCCAGTACTCGCGAAATGTGTACGTGTGAGAATCAAGCCGGTTTCAGACCCGGTCGTGGTTTTATTGACCACATCTTTTCTCTTCGACAAATCTTATAGAACAGACATACAATCTGTGTCTTTCTTGATCTAAAAGCGGCGTTCGACTCAGTCGACCGTACAGTTCTCTGGCGCTGCCTCGCACTGAAGGGTGTGCCAGAGAAATTTATTTCTGTTTTCCGACGCTTGTATGCGAGCAGCCGAAGCCGAGTTCGTGCTTAGGGCGATCTTTCACCCTAGTTTACCACGGAAAGTGGTGTTAGTCACCATTGCCCTCTTTCTCCCTTTCCTCTTCAGTTTTGTGATTGAATTTATTCTTGAGATAGTCCTATCTTCATTTGAGAATAGCAGCGTCGATTCTTGCTCAAACGGTAAACTGCCTGACTTGGAATATGCGGACGATATTGTTCTTCTGAGTGAAGATCCAGGTAAGTTGCAAGCTTTTTAGATAGCCTATACAGGAATGTTTGCGATGCATTTTGCACCTTTAAAGTGTGAAATGCTGTTGCAGGAGTGAGTTGGCTCAACACGAAACCTTATGTTGGCTGGAAAAGCTCTAGCTGGAGTGGATAAGTTTTGGTACCTGCACAGTTACATCTCACCAGGTGGACAGATATTAGATGAATTGTCATCGCGTATACAGAAGGCGCGTTTGGCTTTTCCTTACCTCCGTTATCTGTGGCACCGGCGTGACATCCGACTGTCTGTTGAGGGTAGAGTGTACAATGAGGCGGTTAGGCCTCTTCTTTTATACGGTTCAGAAACTTGGCCGTTGAAGATAGAAGATAGGCGAATACTGTTGGTGTTCGTGCATCGATGACCTTGTAGCCTTGCTTGAGTATAGTGAGGACACCGTACCAGCAATACTGGGGTCCGGCATAAGGTGTTGGGAACCAGAGGTCACTCGCTGGGTCAAGCACTTAATGTAAACAGGGCAAGGTGGATGGTACATGTGATAAGCATGCCCATCGATAGACTTCCTCGATGTACGCTTTTCTCTGGGGCAGGTGGTGACTGGAGGGTAAGTCCTGATGGTTAGTCAATAACATATAAAAAGGCGTGAAAACCTTGCCAGTGGACCTGACCACGTAGGAGGAGTTGAGCTTCCAGGATTTGTTTGCTTGATCGGCCTGCTCAATTGTTTGGAGACATTGGGTAGTGCGTGATTGGGTGGCACACTTTCTTGCGAATCGTAGTTTCTGTGTCAAGGGGGGATTATCTATCGAGGCCGGAGGAAGCCACCAGTTTTATGCAACAGGTTTCAGAGCCGGGACCTTTGCTCTTCCCTCTGTACACTGAAGACCTGGCAAAAGAATTGGGCAACCCATCTTTTGTCTTTTCAGATGATGCTGGGGAGCAAGTAAGCATAGGATATGAATGGTTTTCTCAGACGGGCAGGGCAATGAGATTTACGCTTGGATCACTGACCGACCAAGCAGTATTCCGTTTCATAGAGTGCCGGAGGTGGGATACCTAGATGTGATAGTTACACAAAAATTAAAACCCTCAAGATAGTGCCATAGAGCTGCAAGTAAAGCTCGAGGGGTATTGGCTAAAGTGTGCAACACAACCACATGCAGAAATCCAGAAAGCCTCATCCCATTTTACAAGGTTTTGGTGCGATCTGTTCTGAGCTATTGTGTGCAGCCATGAGGTCCTTGTTATCGCTGGGATAAAGATAGCTTGGATGGAGCATTATCATGCCACCAGGCTGAGCAGCGGCCAGCTGGGGGATGTCTTACCTCCAGCGCTCAGAAGACCCTAGCTTCTTCCCTTTAAAGCGTCGTTGAGGCCGGGGCGACTTAATAGATGCATTCAAGATTCAAAAGAATCTGTCGAGTAATAACATGGGCGATTTGTCTTTTTCTGCCTCTCAGTGCAGCACTAAGAGGCATAGTCTTAAGCTTCAAAGGGCAAGCTCCAAACTGGACACAGGAACTGAGTTTTTAAATGCGGGGTTGTACCTGTGCGGAGTCGAACCTCATAGGATGCTGTTAGGTGCAGCAACCCTGCTGGCATAACCCGCCTGAATAGGAAACTGATTCGCCTGTCTTCAAGAATGGCCAAGCGGCCTAATGGGTAACAAAAATGTCACTTGATTTAGCCACTCTTTTGCGAGTTAGACTGGACAGTCAACAGCTCTCCGTCGCGCAGCTTGCTGATTGCGTGCTGCCAGACTCTGTAACCCTCTGACCAGTAGCGTTGCACTAGCATACCAATAAAGTAGCTCAAAACTGCGCCCAAATTCAAGACATTTTTTTGCAAACTTACCTCATTCAACCAGAATCCAGGCGCCTACACGTACGTCCTAAGCTTTGGGCGACTAAACCCGTAGAATCATCCCTAGTGAACAAAAAACACTTGGTGCGAGGTTTTGAGAGTCTATTGAGAGTATTTATTGAGAATTCTACATAATTCTCCCAAGAAAAGAAAATTTATTTTCCAGCTCTGCATTTTCTTATCTGTCTCCGGTCTGATTGTTGGTGGGTGCTCTTTACTCCCCCGTCGCACTGTTCGCCTGCGGCAGCTGGCCACAGCTTCGTGCAGTCTTCCACAAACGGCCATAACTAAAGTGTCCCCCTGGATATCTATGAATGACTTTCCTTGGAGGACATATTTCCCAGGATTTTTCCAATTGCGTGAATCATGCTTCACTTATGATGCATCGATTCGGTGAACCCCCTTTTTCCGTGAGCTACCGAATAGTTTATTAAGTCCACCACTTTTAGGACTGGTGAGACAGCGCACTACATTGCGCACGAACTTGTGCGCCGTGCCGCCATAACCTGAACGAAGTAAATCGTTCGTAAGCTATGACTATAAGTTGATTAAATTTACCAGTCGGGCCCCGAACTCTGCCATACTGATGTTGAGTTCCAACTAATTCAGCCGGGCCAGCTAGGTCACCGGAAATCCTGTTTCACAGAATACTGAACTTGTTAAATTAAGAGGCCCGTCCGTTCCTTGTAAGTACACACTCATTTTGTGCAACAGGCGTATCTCGTGCAAGACGCTCCGCATCAGCTGTCGCTCACTGCTTTTCAGACAAAGGTCGCCGCTGTCGAATTCACTAACTGTCACTCCTA
This sequence comes from Fasciola hepatica, assembly GCA_948099385.1. Taxonomy (NCBI): domain Eukaryota; kingdom Metazoa; phylum Platyhelminthes; class Trematoda; order Plagiorchiida; family Fasciolidae; genus Fasciola; species Fasciola hepatica. The sequence continues at coordinate 1,870,276 of CANUEZ040000104.1, read as the reverse complement.
TTGCAAAAGCCTCTAGTCGTTCCTCCAGAACAAGTGTGTAAGGAAGCCAGATTTGTTTCACTTACAAATACTAGGCCGGAATACTTCAAAAAGTGGGAAGTTTTTTTCTCCGGAATGTTATCTAAACGTTCAAGAAAGCGAAAATTGACTACTCATTGCGTGCTGGACTTGCGTGCTTCTTGCTGCAGATGTCATAACTACACATTCTGGGACACGCCAATGTGAAGGGATCTTTAGGCCATCATAGCAAAGCATTACAGTGTCCATCCGTTCTGTGTTTTTGTGCATGAGGGCATCTGTGGCTCGCCTACTATAATAAGAAAAAGTACACTGTACGTTCACTTTTCAATGGCATAAGCTCACAAGGCGAGCCCGTTCGACATCGTCCGAACCACAATCTGAATTGGGGAGAAAAATGGATACTAGTAAGAGCAGAAGCTGGTAAAAACCAGAAATTAGCAAACATTCCACTCACCATTAGACGTTGACTGCTGTTTTGCGTCGTTTTCATTATCTTGTGAGAAGTGACGCGGTCTCTTTCTGATTCAGATTATCCGATCAAAATTATACACTTACCTTTGTCCCCAGAGTGGAAGACTCAGTAAAATATTCGCGTCAATCGGCGAAAAGCTATCCTACTCGTACCTCCGTTGAACTTCTCAAGCTTGTCTGAAATTCCCCAAAGTTCTCCACGTGTAACTGGTAGGCATAGTCCTACAAGTAGCCAACTCGAAATTGTTGGTAATCCGGGGGAAAGGCAGATAATTAGCATCCATAGGAACTGCACCATGAAACCTTAACAGTAGACGGAAACCGCTTCTAACCAGATTGCCCACATATGCTGACTGTTTGCCATCTGATGGTCAGTGGCAGCCGACAATCTACATGCTCTCCGCTTCACCCGTGCGGAGTGAAACCACGCAAAACACCTGAAATTTCTATTAAAGTCTTGAAAAGTAACACACTGTCAGATATTACTTTATGGCATGTAGCAGTGAAACAAAGCATCTCCCGTCGGCCTCTTCCAAGGATACACATTTTTATTCCACCCCTCGTAGTGTACAGATAAGGATATCTGACTGTGAATTTTCACGTAGAAAATGGACAAACGCCTAGAGAGAACGGATAAAAAGAAATTACCTACCACATGAAGTGTTTCGTGGGCTTTGGAGACATTACAATTTCCAGTTTCTTCGATATCATAGGTGAGCGGTGGGGCTCCCTTAGAGATGGCTGCGTTATTCGAATAATTGTGTGCTAAAACGTTGCATTTTTTGGGAGCATTTTCTTTTTATTCCTGAATTTAAGCTGTACGGTGGTAGCTTCGTGATCGTAACTAGTAGAGAACTGTTGCTCCAAACGTCTACGGTGAATCTGAGAACTGACTCCAATGGTTCCGCCGGTCACTTTTTACCAGTACATAAATGAAGTTCATTGGTATGCACTAAATGTGCATTATTTTCCTTGATCACGGATATTGCTTGCAGTGTGTGCCAGTGAATGCACACTCATTGACGTTTCATCCAATCCAAACAACAGTCGTTGTTTACAAACAAAAGAAACTAATAAATCGTGGGATGATTTGAAGCCTTCATCGTCATGATTAGTGCAAAGCAAACTGGTTGCTATTGCCAAACGAGTAAATTGCTCATACAGTTGGTACTTTATGTTACCTTTCAGCGCAGCTATTCCTAAGTGAATTATAGACTGGCGATACTCTAAGACCTTCCACGATCGGCACTCCTTCCACCCTCGGCATTTCCTGCGGAATTCGCGGGGTAGTGAGCGATGCAGCTGTAATGGGCGTTCGTTCATCTGACCTATTCGACGTTTTTGCAGACGATCTGCACTAGAAACTGTAGGGCCGGTTCATAATTTGATTGGTTGCTGAGCTACACTAAGTTTTATACAGTGCATACGATCTATAGAGGAGTCCTAATCTATGTCTATGGTAACTATTTCAGATAATGAGGGTGTAGAATTCAGTCTACGGGGAACTTGTTCACTCATTGGCGGTGAATCAACTCCGGGAAAAGACACTTTGGATCTGAAATATTTACCCTCCTGCGTGCGTTGTTCTCATCTGGAGTAAACGGAGTGCCACTTTTTTGATAGATGAACAGGAGCGGCGAGTGTGATTTAATTATCGCGAATATAGCCAAACTTGGCCAACTAAAACGAATCCCAAAACCAGAACAAGATGAGTTCGTAGTCTCCACGTTACCAAATTGAAATTCACAAATAGTACAAATATACAAACATGAAGAATGTGGCCAAATAGACTCTACAGTAAAACTCACAGGTTCATAGTCCCGTGGCTCGAGCAAGACAGTCAGAAACGGTTCAAGGCCAAATTCAAATATCTTACATGGATAAACAAGCTTGCAAAAGCGTTGTGTATGGACTAGCTTTTGAAAGTAATGTCAAATATGGTCAAATTCCCAGAGTACGTAGAACACCCGGAAGGATTTGCACTATTTGTTCTTTACACCGGATAGTCGCACCTCGCCGAAGCGATCACCAGATGGTTGTTTCTTCCCTGTACGCTCACGGCAATGTTGCGCAGCTGCCGCCGTCCCTCCAAGGCGTTCTCCACGGAGACACTGATTTTATTTGTTTGTTTTGATCCACTGTGGACCCCATCGATAAGCGAATTGGTTCTGACAGGAAGCAAGAGTCGCCCAAGGGCTGTCCAAACGCGAACTTAAGAAGATCCAAAGGGAAGCATGCCAATAACGCGCAACTGAACTGGTGGGCCGGTAGCTTGTGTGAGAAATTCATTTAGTGGTAGCTCGTTAAGTCCAATCTGGGGATAAATATGGCAGCACGTTCCATGGTGTGTTGTTTTGATTGTTGTCATACTGGCCGTTCCCATCAGTGTCCTTGCACTTCCCGGTAGTTGAGGCAGGTGAATTTTCATCCGCCCGGTAAACAGATCGACGGAGGCAGCTGAAGTGTTGCTCTCCGGAAAACAAGGCCCAAAGTCGGAACAAACTTCCGAATCGGTGGGGGTGCTGTTTGCAGTTAAGAAGTTGACCGAAACAAGTGAATTCTCAGCTTATGTATGCGAGGTACCGCCTACGGTAATATTTGATCATCATGAGCGAGGCCTGTCGCACTGGTTTGTGTATTACCTTGATCAGGCCGTCGTTGGTGAGGTGTTTCAACTGCTGATGACGGACGCAGTTCAGGCCGCCGAACTTATGACCTTCTACCCCGAAGAGCTTCAAGTGAACGCCGTTCACTGCGACGAAGTACTGCCGTATTCATCATTTTTGCTAGAAGGTGGTCGATGGTATGGGTTGCGCAGCATTTTTTAACACTCTGACTGACCAACAGGGTTTTCCTAGCAACAGTTCTTCTAGCTAATAGTGTTAGAGCCAGCGTGAACGAGCCCTTACACGGGTAAAAGCCGTACTATCCGTGTCATGTGTTACGAGTCTTGCATGAAAACCACACAGGTGTACTTGTATGGTTCGTATGTAAACATGAATGCGTGTTACCCGCTACCGGCAAAACGAATTGAGTTCAGTCTCTAGTCCTGAGTATTTCACGTGTAATTCTCACCACCTGGATAAATTAGCCTAGCATGGAATAATATGGTGGCCCCTGTAAGGGTTGTGCGTAAAAAAATGTTACCAAGAAGTTTCGTATCATGCGTTCCTAACGCCTAACAGTTTCCACCCCAACCCCTGTGAGATTGGCGTGGAATGGAGCCTAGTTGATGCTTGTTGTTGAGCAAGCCCCGTGACTTACACTGACGGACAACTCCCTAAGCCTGTGCGCGTTTCTAACATCGTTGACGGTTTACACACACATCACGTCGAAAGCCTCTGCTGTGCACTGAAATGGCACATGTGCCACAGAAATCGTAACCCGAATACCCAACATTCCAGCTCCTTTCCAAGCCCTGAAGCGTTTCATAATCCTCAGCTTTTCGATACCTGACAACTGAAGCGTAATCTGGTAACGCTGGGGTGGATGGTGTGTTCAGACAAGTCCTGTGACAAGGTTCATTGACTAGGGACGGCGTGAGTGTGTGCACGGTTATGGCTGTCATCAAGGCATCAGGGGTGTCACGTTATTGCTTCTCACTCTCACTCGCACACAGATGAAGGAAGCTGAGATATCACAGCGAGTGACTGTTGTGGGGTATGTTCTCTATTTTACACTGTCTGTAATGGAACACAGGACCGCAGTGCTCAAGAAGAGACGAAAATGTACTCCGGGAGTCTTTCCGTTTTGGTTTCCATTAGCAAACTGAACCCCGATTAAAGCGGTTATAGGCATATATTACCGTCGGTGTGACTCACCGAATAATTACATTTTGACGTGACTGTCATTGTCTGGAACGGTAAATCTCTTATCTCATTTGTCGACTAAACCTTCCATAAATAAACTATAGTTTCTACTAGACATTAAGATTACAGTTAGTGACATTTCTCGGATTTTCGTGGAAAGCTATTGCTTTAAAACGAAAATGACAGACACGCCAATCGTTTTCCATAATGTGATATTTATGATACACAGCTCTCGAAAAGATTATAAAAGAATTGTGTTTTTGTGATCACAAATATTTCGGCGAACAGCGCTATGAGTAGAGACAGTGTTCACTGAAACGTGTTTCGAATAAAAAGAAATGACTTGTTATTTCGATTAGCATGCTACTTCGACGAAATATGCGCGACAAACAGGAACAAAGCACAATAAAACTCGTGACCGGGTTTGGAAAGCTACAAAATGTAGTGGGTGTATCTTTAGATCCTTTAGACGAGAAGCTTTTGCTTCGGATTATGTAAAGAAGCAACCAAAGTTTATACTTATTTGGTTATATTTTCGCGATTTTTGTGGTTTTCCAAATTAGGTACTGAAATATCAGTTGTTTGTAAAGTGATGACCTACACGTGAATGCGCTTGCTAATAATGTTAAAAGACAAAACGTGTTACGGAAAAATGGTGTCACCGGTTGACTGAGTCGATAACAATCATTATCAAGTTGTAAAAAATTCCATTTTCACTGAACAAATAAGACCACGTTTTTTGTGAACACGTTGTTTGGTAGCAGACGACTAAAAAGAGACAACCAATTTATAGCTGTGGTATTTGTATCGATCGGCCATGAAAAATCCCCCGAAATCCACCGCGATTTCCATGTTTCCTTAACGTCACTCACTTACTTACACTATTGACTTGTTTTATGCACTGCTGGTTTTTACGGTACAACGCTTGTTTGTTCGCGTCCAGCGCGTTGCTCTGTCATATTCTCGTTCTGGACCTGCGTCACTCACGTGCACCTTTCCCGCACGTCGCAATTCAGTTCTCGTTTTTTGAGTCTCAGTGATTGCATAATTGAGGTTTGTACCTGTTTCGTGTCATTGTTCATCTGATAATCTAGTATCGTAGAATTTCACGGACGATCGCCTTTTGATTCCGGGATCCGTTGCGAATTTGGCTACGTATTGCTCAAAAGTGTCCAAAATCTCGTCCAGCCTCCTCTTGAAATCAGGAGTGGTATTACAGATGACTTTCAGCAGCAGCTTATCCTAAGTGTTCACTTCCCGATTTAGGAAGATCTTTGGTCCTATATTAGGTCTAGATTTTCCTTTCTTCAGCTAGATTTCATGACCTCTCAGGCCGTCCGTGGTTGTAGGGGGGAAATGTTCGGGGACTGACCGCGTTGGTCTTCCATCAACTTCAAAGTTTCATTAAGGTCACCTCTAAACCTTCCCACTTTCATGGAAATTAGATTAAGGTAGGCCAGTCTTTCTTATTATGACTTGTGCCTTTGGCACCCTACCATTTTGGTGGCAATACTTTTCACTCTTTCTGTGCAGTTTATGTTCCTCAGCGTGTACGGTGACCGAGCTAGGAAGCACTGCTCAATGTTGGGTTGAAACACTGCCTGTTATATTGGCAAACGATTTGGGGTTAGGTAGGCGGTAGAGCTCGTTTGGGCCGCTAAGATTCCGGGGGTTTTGGCGGGCGGTGTAACGACCGGTCGTGGAAAATCCCCCAAAATCCACCGCGATTTCCATGTTTCCTTAACGTCACTCACTTACTTACACTATTGACTTGTTTTATGCACTGCTGGTTTTTACGGTACAACGCTTGTTTGTTCGCGTCCAGCGCGTTGCTCTGTCATATTCTCGTTCTGGACCTGCGTCACTCACGTGCACCTTTCCCGCACGTCGCAATTCAGTTCTCGTTTTTTGAGTCTCAGTGATTGCATAATTGAGGTTTGTACCTGTTTCGTGTCATTGTTCATCTGATAATCTAGTATCGTAGAATTTCACGGACGATCGCCTTTTGATTCCGGGATCCTTTGCGAATTGCACTTCGCTTTGCTGAGAGGTGTCCTACAGTACTTGCAGCCAGTTCTGCTAGCCGACTGACGTGGTTACCCTCATTTCTGAGGAGATGACTGTCTATTTATTCAGGGGCCTAAAACGGTGGGGTGGCCATATCAGATGGACTTGTGAACGTGCTGATCTGTTGTCGTGGGTTTGTTGCAGGTGCACCTGTTGAGCGTCGGAACTGGACGAAGACTGGTGAGGAATCTTGGACACGTTTTGCAGCTATCCCCGAGGAGCGTAGTGTTCCCGACCCGGAGAAGCCGGAACCGTGAATGACTGCTGTAACTAGTTTCTATTGCGTTTGATCTTACCCAATATACTTTCCTCTCTTTACTTCGTGTTCTGCGTTATTGACCGAGCGTAGTGCACCGGACAGTGGCTGATGAGTCGCGTATGCGTATGCCCATGGCGATTGATGAATAGTTAACGCGGTCATTCTAGCACCCCGTTTACGCAAACAATCCATTGACTAACGGTTATTTGAAACTGAACAGTCGGTCCTTTAAAGGAGATTAGGATAATACAGATGATTACTGGTTAACTGTGCAGCCAAATACTGAATTCTTGTCAATTATCATCAGGGAAGGTTTGATGAACCGCTGCGATTTCATCTACCAGCGGCTTGTTAATTAACTGGCCATAAATGTTCGGCGTAATCGGATGTAATTCGTTATGATGCGTACCTGTAGTTCTGTTAGTATATGCTTTTGTAATGCACAGGGACTCAGTGAACGTGGTGGAAAACACGAAGAAACGTTTTGTAAGCTACAACAGTTGTTCAGTAAGGTAATTTTCTTCAGTCCCGTATTTTGTTGAACGAGGTTACCGTCAACTTGAACCGGGATGTGTATTTCTATTTTTAACAGAACTTCTGGGGGGAGGTAGTGGTTTACACATATGGATTCGCTTATGAGTAGTAAGCTATTCTCGAATTACTTGCTCGAAAAATGTCATTTTGTATGAAGCAGTTAAGTCCTAAAGTAGTTCTTGTGCTGGTGAACCGAGAGGTCATTCACTTTTGCATCTCATCAGCTAGCCGCTTTGTGGGTAAACCGTAGTAGTGGACGGTACTCGTCTCAGTCTTACTAATTCAATTTAAAAGTTCAATGAACAGCAAAAATAGCTCACATTCAACTAATTCTTTCATTTTAATAAAATTAACCAGCTCTTAAGGAACCATATTTCCTGACGTAGCATCCACCCTGATGGCGTCCATCGACTCTGGTCTTCTGTGTGCTAGCAAAATCCCGAGTTACAAAAATCGTATGAAACCGTTGATTGTGTTCTGATGTGCTGTTCTAGATTCTTCATCTTTTAATTGACGATGCTTTATTGACTCGAGAGTAACCAGCAGAGACAGATTCTATTATTTCCCTTTTGATGAAATATTGCACTGTATTAGTAGATTCGCACTCAGGCATCATTCGGCGCGGTGAAACATTATTCGTTGGGATCAGATCTCACTCACACACTCTGTTTGAAGCCGTCATGTCCGCAGCACTTCGATCTGCCATAAATCGCCAAGTGTTTGTTATGCATCTCTGGCTGGTATTCAATGTGACCGTCCACGTTGATGAGGTCAATGTTTATTGAATGGCCCTATCACGGTGAGCGTAGGGGATCCATGTCCGTTTTCGGGGCCACATACAAAAGGCGGAGTAATCATGAACTAAGGAGTGTGTCGGCTAGCTGACAGCTTCTAGCCCGTGCACGTGAAAAGTCACGCGCTAGTGGGTTTGCCACCAAGCCTTTCGCACGTGAAGAAATGTGAACTTACGAATCTTTTTGCTCGAACTAACAGCAGTGCCACTCGGACGGTGACCCGATCAAAGTTCAAGCCTTGTGGTGTTGCTGGGTTCTGCTTCCGGTTTGCTGACTGCGACAGTGAAAGGGTGGTGACTCTGTGTACAGTGCTTTGCTGCTATCAGGACTGCAAAATCTGCGACTCATCTTAAGTGGTGAAATCTTTTTGAGCTACTCGGCTGATGAGGTCTGACATTCGAAGAGAAACAAAGGGGAAAATTGCAGCAATTACTTATGCATCTGATGCAGCAATTGGGGTAGATACGATCCGAAAGGTCCATCAAACAAAATTTGCAGCAAGCTGATGTGCACGCTGAAAGTTAACTGAGCATCTGGTACAGAGGGTGGAGTTGATATGGTCCGACTGATGTAATGAACGCAACCCGCACGAGGCTAATGCGAACACGGAAATGAAAACAATCTGTTAACCGATTATCATCCAGACTAAAGTTGGTTTTTATGTAATATAACGTCGTTTGGGTTTGATAATTTGGGGGCTCTAGGCGAGCTCCCTCGTTTTCGTTGACAACGGAAAAGTGGGCCGTTTTTCAGTTCATAACCAACAAGCAATACGTAACTATATGGTATCACTACGGGTTGGTATAATAAACTGCCCCATAATTATTTGGATAACTTTTTAATCGATAGAACAGTTAATTTGTGATTGGCAGTTTTACTTTCAGTAACGTAGTTATTCATGTAACGTGATAACTATGAAAGCCCGGTACAGCTGACTGGACTTGACTCCGTCATCGTCACCTGCACGATATTCTTAGTATTTCAATGTAGTACTACCTTGCCAGTCCATCTGGAAATCACTAGATTTCTCCTCTTTTTGATAATATCTGTTTTATTCTGAAAATTTTCCCATCTAAGCAAAAGTGAGATATGTAATTTATTCTAGAGCGGATGATAATTTTTCTTATTTATTTGTAGCAGGCTGGATTGAAGAGAATGTGGAAATCTTACAACCCTACCATGCTCAAGCTGGTGGCGAACAAATCATGGTATTTTTGTAAAATCTTGAACGGTTTTTTTCTAAGATGGAGGAATCATTATTAGTGGTTCACTTTTATATAGTGACAGTGGCATTACCTTATGACAGTTTATGTGTTACAAGACCATTGTTGGTTCAATCGCTCGCGGGTAGCAAATGTACAACAACTACCGTATGACTTGGAGGCACAACCTAACAACTTCCACCGTTCGCCCTTAGGAGGCATTATTAGTCTGGGTTTAGAACCATTGAGGAGTGTACCAACCGTATTCAGTAATTTACATTTCTTTTATTTTAGTTCTATTAAAGTTAAGTCGGCCAGATGGCTTGAGAACTTCAATAGCCCTTCGGTTCCAACCGGTTTCGAAGCAACAGATGAAATGAATCGTTAAGTGTTCAATGACGGTATTACCCCTAAAATTTCTTATTGAAACTAAAGCTCATTTGGCTGTAAACCAGTCAGGTTGTTCCACTGATAATCAGTCATACCTGCCTTTTTACTATGTGTTTGGCCTCGGTACAGCCAATGAGTCAGTAAAAAACTGTTCTGAAAATTATATCTTAAAATTAAGAGCAAATGAAGCCTGTAAGGAAATGTTTCCATTTACCCCTGTCGGTTGGTATTATTTTACTGACACTTGTCAGTACATTGATAAGCCGTACTAAATGACATAGTACATGGCCTTGGCTTTTTCCAACTCCATCTCTTTAGCATTCATTTGTGCATTCCCTATCTTTTATTATATACAACGACAAATTCTATTAGTGAATTCTAATGTACAGGTTATCCATTGTGAAAGGAAAGAGAGACTCACTGGTTTTCCAATAAACTTGTGCTGTCTATTCATGCAAAGCCGTCATATTTTTTTTTAATTTCACCACTTCGTTACGAAGGCCGTTTGTGTCATGGATCCCAAGCTGCTCCAAATGGAGTGGAAAGTAACTCGTCAATTGGGGTTATACCCATGCAGCTCATAACGGATGAAGGGCGATAATTTTTATTCTACATGATAATCCACCCACAAGGCAGTCTTATAACGGAATTAGGTTGAGTGTTGTAACCACAACTCCGCGTACATCATCTAGCGGACTTGGTTCGCAGTTGCTCACAGAAGTTACTATTTTAGGAATGATAGTAATCACTTTGTACAATAAATTGTGACGACGAATCCTAATCCTCCGCCATCGTGTTTTGGAGCATCTGACAGTTCCTGAAATGTAACAGAAAAATTAGGAGTTACTATGAAAATAAGATTGTCCAAATAATAATTGTCCAACTGCTTGAGTCTCAGTCGGACAACAGTTTGTCCTACCATATCAGCATATTTAATTTGATAATCATAAGCCATTTGCCGGTACTGAATAACTTCAGCCACGGCCAATTTACCGAAACCTTATTAACAACATTTTTACCTGACACACTTGCGCCAACTGTAGGTTAAGTGCTAAGGTATCATATTTTGATCAGATTATTAGGAAAAGATCTTCATTTCATGGGCTTCACATACAAGTTCTTTCCCTCAACTCCGTACAGCTATAATAATCTATGCTAAAAAGGACCTTGATTTTTTCTCAACTCTTCTGCCGAGTATTATATAACGGCAGCAGTGACACGTGCTTACATGTGACAAAATTCGTCCGGTCTCACCGCCTCCTTTGAGTGGTAAGACATTGCTTAACGGAAGAGCATCACCAGTTGGTGATACGTATCACCAATTTACTGTTTGAGGATTAGCTGGCATCGCCTAGTTGTATGCGAGTTCCCAACGCATTTTGTCACCTTTGGTGGACTGTGTAAGAATGGGACACTAACCCAAGTAGTTGCTTAAAACAACCACGAGTGAGATCTCAGGTTGGGTAACTGGGGGAAATAATGCGTAAATATGCAAGAAGCTCGCGGTATTTTACGCCAGTTATGCTAACAGGGAGTGTATGAACCCTCGGGAGGGCCTAAGATTTGAGCTGGAATACAGCTTTCCCAGAACTAGCATTATGAAGGAGAGGTGAGGTAATGAGCCTCTGGCCTTGTCAATGAACTCGTATCCTTGAAAGCGGTACTGACTCGCAAACTCTGCCTTTCAGAAAAAACATTCGACGCCCAGTGTTGGGAGCCAAGGAAACTCGCCGACAACCCCTGCCTTGCCCGCATCACAACAGCAGTGCGGTTGTGTCCCCCCGATGAGTGCAGCCAATTTTGAAATTTTGAAGTTTTAGAGCACACAGATCGTCCCCCTTCATCTAGGCGCATCTTTATCTGTACCGGCTTGATCCCGAATAACGTCACCCTCCTCAACAATGGATGAGACCTTTTCCTCAGACGAGGCTACTTTACCCACGAGGCAAATTGATTCACCCTCTGTGACCAACGTCCCATTCCTCAATCCGGCAGAAGCGGTTCTTTGTTGTGCGCTGTCAACGGATGTACTAAAATGTCCAGTCCAAAGTCGGGCTTCAGGGATGGTTGAGCTAAAGGCCACTGTTCGTACCCTTAAGGATGAGTTTACCAGCCTGAAGAGCTTGATTTTCAAATCCCTCCCTGTGCCCCAGGCAGCCGATCAGGTGAGTAGGGTATCTGAGCAGCAAATTCTTGATGTCCCCAAGATTTTACAAGACACCGAGGAGTGTTCCCAGCAAGTCATCCTTTGGGGTCGCTTTCTCAACTCGGATCACCCTCATGACACCTATGCCCAGGTGTTCACCGGTTTAAGCCACCTTTCCAACTTAAAAGTCGGTCCAGTTGGCTGGTAACCAAACGCACCAACCGGATACACGGCATTCTAATTGAAGTGAGCTCCCTAGAGGCAGCCAAACGAGCTGTTTCCCTGGCCGAAAAGCTCAAAGAGGAACTAAAGAGGCTCAGAGGGGTATCCATTGACAAGCCGCTTCATCTAAGGCTCCGCAATGAGAAGGCAAAGACAGGAACCCCAACAAAAGGCCATCCTAAGCTCAGAGCGCTTCCAGTCGTGCGGGTAACTCGTCTTGAGGATGAAGCTCCATGTCCACCGCCCAATATTTCCCTAGTCACTTTATCTCCCGTAGTGGGAGGTACCCCCAGTAGTGGACCTAGGGCTTCTAAACCCTTACTACCCACGAAGGCTATCCCAGACCCCCAAATCACTGATGAGACCGTATCAAAGGATGAGGCTCATCCATCCTCGGGCCCAGACACAGACCTAAAACCTATTTCCGCTGAAAGCTGCGTTGAGGAATTCAGTGCACCAGGAAGGATATCTGGAGCGGTCCAACAATACTGGATCAAGAACAAGAAGACTCGGAGCAGTGAATCCCGCAGTACCCACAAAAGCAAACCGCAAAAGCAACTCATCCTTTTTAGAACTTGAGGGTGTAGACCGTCCGCTTGGTATGTTACCTCCCATGTTACCAGACGTCAAAACATACCAGCCCCCAGCAGTTTGTTTACCCCTAGTTTAAGACACCTCCAGGACCTGTCCACCCCCAAAATCTCCCTTTTGCCCCCCTTCCAACCCAAAATCAGTTGTCACTGGCGATTCTGCAACAACTCCGGAGCATGTGCTCAAGTGTTTTTACAGCAGTTGCCTGATTGTGTTGAATAAGATCCTGGAGCTTCGGCAGCTCACAGTAGATAAAGAGCCTCAGGTCATGGCCTTCATAGAAGCCTGGCTCACTCCTGACATACGTGTTACCGAAAAACTCGTTTAGGGTGCCTCATAGTTAGGCAGGACTCCATCAGAAGTCGTGCTGATGGGGTTATCATATACTACGACAATTCTGTCCCTTCTCCGACTAAGTTAACAAATCCCACCTTTATATGCATTGACTGTCTGTGGGTTGTCTTTACCCCCTCCATGACTGATACCCTACTGCTTGGTGTGGGCTATCGTCCTCCAGGATGCAATCCAACCCGTAGACAATGTCTCATAGACTTATTAGACTGCCTGAAAAGTTACACACACTTCCCCATCCATTAAGCACCGGCGGCTTCATTTACCCCAGTATCGACCGGCAAAGAGCTGATTCCCTGATGTCACCTTTGGCAAACCTCTCCTAGATCTCGTACTCAAGAATCCATGGGTGCAAAAAGTAAAAGACCCGACTAGATATAGCACAAGACATGCCCCGTCCCTTCTAGACCTGGCTATTACCAATGAATGGTTCCAAACAGAAGTGGTGCACCACTAGCCGCCTCTCGGCAAAAGTCACCACATTCTCATTAAGTTCGATTACATTGTGAAATGGCTTCCTCTTCCCTCAGAAGTCAAAATTTTGAGATCCTTCAAAAAGGACTGATTTTGACTGAGTTAGTGCATTCCTTCGCTCCCGGCTAAACCAAGCTGACCTAGGCATCTCTGCCGATGAGATAGCAGAGAGTCTTAGAGAGTTGATCTCTTTAGCTGATGGTCTGTTTTTTCCGAATATTCTTCTTCCGCAGACCGGTAAGCAGCCCCTCCCTCGGCCCAATAATGGCATTCCAGACGAAATGGCATGACTCTTTATTGGATATAAAACCACAGGCCTTGCTCGCGATGCAGAAAATTTCAGAATCATAAGCAACGAATGCAAAGACAAGATAAGGCTCTAACAGAATGCAGTCCAACGATCTGAACCTGATCGAGCGCGGACCAATAAGGCATTTTTTCTTCAAGACACGGGCCATCCAGGGAGCACAGCTCCGACACCACTAGCCTTCAAAGATAGTGACGGACCCCCAATCACTTCCCACAGCCAAGTAGCCGAGGCTTTCAGCTCCTACCTTCATACTATTTTTAGCTCCTTGCCCGTATCATCCTACCCCACCATGTAACCCGATATTTCTGGTCACTACACTTAACCACGTCACTATTCCCATTTGTGCTGTAGCACAAGGTTTCTGACGGCTCAACCAATACTGTTTCATGGGTCCCAACCTAATCCACCCCCGCATTCTCGAGGAAACCGTGGACATATTGGCTGCTCCTTATGCCTCCCTTTTTTCAGTGGTGTTAACGATGGAGTTTTCCCCAGCAGCTGGAAAAAGCTGTCATCGCACCCATCTATAAGACTGGTAGTAGACATCTTGCTTCTAGTTACAGACCCATAAGTCCAACTAGCATGGCCAGCAAAATTTTCGAGCGAATTTCTAAGAATGTGGCTCTTTCTTACCTGCATACGAATAGGAACTTCTCCCCTTCCCAATATGGGTTTCTTCCAGACACATCGTGCATCATCAATATGCTTACTTTCATGGATAGTCAGACGGACTCCTACGATGATGGCCAGCTCTCACACGCTGTGTTCATCGATTTTGCCAGGACCTTCGACAAGATGCCCCATACCCCCTCTTCTTTATAAGCTGCAAACATATGGGATTACAAGCTTCACGTTGGCCATCTTAGACAGCTTCGTTATCGACCGCACCTTTGGGGTTAAGGCGGGGAATGTTCCGTCTCAACCTCCCACAAGGATCGGTCTCAGGTCCCCTCCAGTTCTTGATTTACATAGATGATCTTCCGACAGCTCTGCCTGTTTACATTGCCTTGTAAGCAGACGATGTAACCCTCTGGAGTTAAAACATGGGAGACCTGCAAATTGCAGTTGATGTAACAAAACGCTGGTCCGAGGATTGGGACCTCCCATTTATTGATAACTAATGCTTGAGCACGTCTTTCTACAGAGAGACCGGTCACACATTTTCCAATAACGGACCAACTACACTGCCTAGGGTTGAATATTGTAACTTGCCCCTCTCTCATCATCGCCAATTTGCGAGCAAGTCCGCCTTTCGAGTCTTTAATATGATTCGAAGGTCTTGCCCACGTGTCTCTAGGGATGACTTCCCATAACTTTCGGCAGGTACATTCTTCCTCTGCTGGGGTGAAGTTGTCAAGTGGTGCACTCTGGCCTTGTCCGAGACCGTGATATCCTAGGAGGAGTTCAGACAGCCTCCACCAAAGCAGTATGGGGCCTGTGCCATCTACCTTATCCCATCCGCCTCCCACTCCTTAATCTCTACCCCCTTGACTTGAGACGCGCAAGAGGTAATCTGTTTTTGATGTTCCATCTTTCTGAGTCGGGTCAAAGAGACTGCTTCTTCTTTGACTTTCCAGCCTCTTCTCTCCGTTGTCACACCACAAAGGTTTTCAAACCGAGACTACGTATTCTCCACAAAATAACTTTCTAGAAACAGGGTTATTACTCTGTGGGACGCTGTTGCGGAAGGTATTGTTCTTCAGCAGAACAAAACGACCTCCATGAAAAAGTTAGACTTCTACCCTGGTCTCTCCCAGTAATTCCTTTCCATAAAAATTGAATGTCTCCTGTTGCACTTACATTCCGTTATATGTTCATGAAAGTTGCACCCCCCGTTCCGCTTAAGGCACTATCCACGGTGAGACACTGCAAGTTATGTGTATTTTGTTTTGTTGCCGCCCCCACCCCTTACATCGCTTCCTTTTACTCTCATTTCAGCTCGGCGGATCCGACAGATGATCAAAGATTTCTTCCAGAACCGGGACATTTGGGCTCCAGGCCTAGAACCCGTGTAGTACTTCAAATCTTCGAGAATTTAAGACACTGTCAAAATTTGTATTTTGAACCCTCTCCTTATTTCCAATTGCCCCACTATACAGCTCGCTGATGATATTCAGATAACAAAAAAATCACAAAGCCCGGGAATATTTGGGCTTTAGCCTCTTACCCATGGTCTACTTCAAGACTTTAAGACTAAACCTCGTCCTGTGCTATTTGAACCGAAACGAACTAAGGCTGGTGAGTGCCGCGCGGTTTGAATTCATAATGCTCTCGTCTTCAAATTAAGTTTTGAATGGTTTTGTGAATTACCTAGTTTATTTCACAATACTGAGCGTATCACAATTGCATTTAAGGTGCGCTTTATCCGGAGAACATTTTTGTACTCCTTGCAGTATTGCCGAGTAGTGTTCGGTGTTTTTTGAAGCGGTCTTTTCTCGCTTCTAGTCTTTCTCTTTGTTTTTGTTTTTTGTGTTAGCGGGATTTACCTGCTAGTGTCAGAGTGCGTATTTTGTGTTTGGGTAAAAAGCACTTGAGTTGTTTTCGCCCTCGTTTTGGGGGTTTTCGGTATGACACGCGCTTCCGACCCGTGTCTAGCACCCAAGTGCGGAAAACGTGTGGTAAATTGTATGGAGTGCGAGATATGCAAGAGATGGGCTCACCCAAGGTGTTCAGGGATGGCAAAGGACATCTATATCCTTCATAAACAGAACCCATGGGCTGAGTGGGTCTGTGCCCCGTGTAAGGAGGCGGCCAACCTGGTCTTTAAACTGCAGGCCCAAGGGCAGGATCAGCGCCCACCAAGTAGTACCTCAGTCATAAGCCCCAAACCACCGCAAGCAGGTTGTAGTAAGTCGTTTGCGGAAGTAGTATCCACACCCGAGAGGACAGTCATCAGAGCGAATAGACCAGTTCCGAGAGCTTGCCAGGCGGCCGTTGCCTCAACTCCTTTGAAGCAGACCGACGGGGGCCAGTGGACTGAGCTGAAGCCGAGAATGGCAAGGCAGGTCAAAAAGAAGGGCGACTGTAATAGAGCGAAAGATGGGTTGGCTAGGGTGGATGACCCTGCTCTTCTGGTATTGGAAAACAAGGTGAAGGACCTGCAGAGGCAGATCTTGTCGATGGACAGGGTCTCAAGCTACAGGCTTCTGATCCTAAACCAGAAAGAACCCTTTATAAGGGAATCGAAAACCAGGAGGGACATAGACAGGAGGAGGGTCTGCGACAAACTGCGAATCGCAGGTGTTCCGTACCCTCCTACTCTAAGAAGGGTGCACAGAGTGGGGACATGGAAGTCACCACTGGGGAACAAAGGCGAACTTCGTGCGAGACCAATCCTAGTGGAGTTCGCTGTTGAGGCTACCCGGGATAGACTACTGGCGAGGGTAGCAATAGTGGCTCAGATTACCAAGGGCAGATACCAGATTGTGCCGGACGAGCATAGGGTAAGGCCTAGTGGTCTAGACCCGGGAGGTAACCCTGCTCGACCAGCCAGGGCGCTGGTAAGAAACCTAAACTTTCAGCCGAATGCCGTACTCGGCTCTCAGGCCCCGACCCCGACAATAGTAAAGAAGCCACTTGTGGAGTCGCAAATAGTTGTAATTGAAGATGCGCTGGAAGGCGAGAATTGGCAGTACTGTCCGAAGATAGATGACAGTGCGGCCCCTGTCTGTCTGGAAGCTGTGGCAACTCCTATAGAGATGGACTGGGAGTCGTCGGAAATTCTGGACCATCAGCCGGCTTCATGCACCCCAGTGGGGGCATCCGAAGCAAAAAAACGTGTCATCATCTCAGGCGTTGCGCCTGAGAAACAGTCAGGAGTGAATAGCAAGAGACACCTAGGCGACGGAGCAAACACGGTGGTGTTATATACTAACGCGTGTAGTATTAGAAACAAATGGGCGGAACTCGCCAAAACCACGGACGAGCAGAAAGCGTCAATAGTTGCCGTCACGGAAACGTGGCTTTCTGAAGAAGACCATGTGCCAGGCCTAATAAGCAACGGTTTTGAAGTCTACAGGCAGGATCGGGAACAGGATCGCCTTGGTGGTGGAGTGGCCATCCTCGTTAGGTCAGGTGCAAACCACCTTCAGTCCCAGACCAAGATGTGCACTCGCAATATCCAGCTATGCGCCGTTACGATCATCCTTCCAGGCAGAAGGGTTAACGTCGTCTGTGTCTACAGGGCACCATGCACCAACCACGAAGAGGACGTTTTTTTGCTGCGGACTTTGACTGAACTAGTTAAGGACGCACAAACGACCCTCATAGTGGGTGACTTCAATCTCCCGCACATCGACTGGACGGCTGAGATCTGTGTACCGGGATCGGGGGAGCAAACCTACCTAGAATGGCTGTATGATAATGCGTTGCATCAGCATATTAGGGAGAATACCAGATATAGGACTGGATGCTTTCCATCCTTGCTGGATCTAGCTATAACGAACCACCCCAACGATGTGGCTGGACTGCGTTATTGTGCACCGCTGGGCAAGAGTGACCACGTGTGTGTCAAAATAGTCCTATGCATGCGGCAACCGAAGGTACCTTCAAGGCTGATTCGGAATTTCGGTAGTATGGACATAGATATGCTTCGTAATAGGGCGATGGGTTTGACCTGGGGAGCGCCAGAGGAGGCTACTGTTGAGGAGTGCTGGCAGACCATAAAGGGATCCCTGACTGTCCTACAGGAAGAGTTCGCACCCTTAAAAAGAAGGAGTTGGGAGGGCAAACCCATGTGGTGGGAGGTCGCAATAGCCAAAGCCATCAGACGTAGAAACCGCAGCTGGAACCAGCACAAAGCTTCCGGCAGTCAGCTAGCCTGGAACCGCTATACAAAGCTGAGAAACGAGACTGTAAGCCTTTTGAGAACTTCCAAGCAGGAATTTGAGCTCAAATTGGCCCAGTCTGTAAGACAACAGCCGAAGATGTTCTACAGCTATGTACAGTCTAAAGGCTCAACAAGAAATGCCGCAGGTCCGCTATCCACTAGAGACTATGGTATTGTCACTGATGGCCAGGGCAAAGCAGACGCCCTGGGGGAATACTTTGGTAGTGCACATAGGATAGATGGTGGGGTGTTACGAACGTTTGAGCAATGCGTAGCCAAATTCGCAACGGATCCCGAAATCAGAAGGCAATTATCCGTGATAATTCTACGATACTAGATTATTAAAATAAACAATGACGTAAACAATATACAAACCTCAATAATACGATCACAAAGTCTCAACAACGAGAAACCGAATAGCAGCGTGTGAGCAAACAGCACGTGCGTCACGCAGGTCCTGAACAAGGATGTGCCAAAATAGCGCTCTGGGCGCGAACAAACAACAATTGGTCCAGAAAAACAACCAGTTCGTAAAGACAAGTCAATAGTGTATGGAAATGAGTGATGTTGGGAAAAAACACTGAATCGCGAGGGAAAAAAGGGGGATTTTCCACGACCGGCTGTTACACCGCCCACCAAAATCCTCCTGGATCCTTAGCAGAGTCAAAGGTTCGGTATAAAGGTACTGATTCTTCCTACCTGCCTAGGCCCTGCTGTCAGTGCGCGCGTCTAATGCTCGTCGTCGACGTTCTACTACTGGTCGCACCTAACCCATTGGCTACATAGAAGTGAGGCTAGTCTACATCTTCCACAAGACCAAATGACCGATGGCGGGCGTGAATGGTCACATAGACGTTGTCCTCATAAGGGGCCGTCCGGTCCTGGATGTACGCGCTTGAGTGTGTGTGTGTGTGTGTGCGTGCGTGTGTGTGTGTGTGTGCCGGGGTTACAATGAAATCACAGTTATGACTACACATCAAAGGAAGACTTTCTGCAATGTCAACAAAAGACCGCGTGGCAAGAAAACGAGTAAATGTAGCATGCATGTGTGACCTGAGCTCCACTACTTCCACATGTGCAAGGGGCATTCGGTAGCGTCAACAAAAGGCGAACAAAGAACACTGTCACATGTATGATGGGTTTACGGGATGTAGAGTGCGTCGTGCATGTGTGTATGTATCGGGATGTATAATGGAATCGCACTCATCACCACATATCGGAAAGAACCTTCTGTAATGTCAACGAAGGGACCGCGAGCACCTTAACGTGTTTGACGGAGATTGTGTGGTATATATGGTGTTTCTTTATCCACCTCGATTACTGGTGTGAAAAAGGTTTACTAGGCCACAGGGTTATCAGATCCTCCGTCTTCGCTCTCGAGTAGGTTAATACTGCGTATGTCACGAATGAGCACTCCGTTAGCTGTCTTCACCTTCACCGTTCTTATCATTTCGTCGGTGCTTTTGATGGTTTCCGTAACTACTCCCAAAGACCAAGCGCTGAAATGTGCGCGTTCGTCGGCGATCATAACCACGTCCCCAACTTTGAATGGTCTTGTTTTCACCAGCCACTTCTGTCGAGTCTGCAAAGCCGGTAGGTACTCCCGTAGCCATCGCCTCCAGAAGACCTTGGCCAGATAATTCGCTTGCTTCCACCCGTGGAGGTAGCTCCCACGAAGGTTTACCGGCCCTTGGAAACCCTCGTTCGACCTTAGCGTCAATAAGTCGTTTGGGGTGAGCGCCAGGTGGGTGGGGTCGCCGTTCAATACTGGAACCAGGGGGCGGTTGTTCAGGATTCGCTCCACCTCAGTCATGACGGTGTTCAGGGTCTCGTCGTCGGGCGGCTGCTGCTCCATGATTGACAGCAATATCCGTCTGGCGGACCGGATCATGCGTTCCCATATGCCGCCTCGGTGACTGGCCTGTGGGGGGTTGAAATGCCAGCGTATGCCGTAGGCCACGGTGTTACGAACGTTTGAGCAATGCGTAGCCAAATTCGCAACGGATCCCGAAATCAGAAGGCGATTATCCGTGATAATTCTACGATACTAGATTATTAAAATAAACAATGACATAAACAATATACAAACCTCAATAATACGATCACAAAGACTCAACAACGAGAAACCGAATAGCAGCGTGTGAGCAGACTGCACGTGCGTCACGCAGGTCCTGAGCAAGGATGTGCCAAAATAGCGCTCTGGGCGCGAACAAACAACAATTGGTCCAGAAAAACAACCAGTTCGTAAAGACAAGTCAATAGTGTATGGAAATGAGTGATGTTGGGAAAAAACACTGAATCGCGAGGGAAAAAAGGGGGATTTTCCACGACCGGCTGTTACACCGCCCACCAAAATCCTCCTGGATCCTTAGCAGAGTCAAAGGTTCGGTATAAAGGTACTGATTCTTCCTACCTGCCTAGGCCCTGCTGTCAGTGCGCGCGTCTAATGCTCGTCGTCGACGTTCTACTACTGGTCGCACCTAACCCATTGGCTACATAGACGTGAGGCTAGTCTACATCTTCCACAAGACCAAATGACCGATGGCGGGCGTGAATGGTCACATAGACGTTGTCCTCATAAGGGGCCGTCCGGTCCTGGATGTACGCGCTTGAGTGTGTGTGTGTGTGTGTGCGTGCGTGTGTGTGTGTGCCGGGGTTACAATGAAATCACAGTTATGACTACACATCAAAGGAGGACTTTCTGCAATGTCAACAAAAGACCGCGTGGCAAGAAAACGAGTAAATGTAGCATGCATGTGTGACCTGAGCTCCACTACTTCCACATGTGCAAGGGGCATTCGGTAGCGTCAACAAAAGGCGAACAAAGAACACTGTCACATGTATGATGGGTTTACGGGATGTAGAGTGCGTCGTGCATGTGTGTATGTATCGGGATGTATAATGGAATCGCACTCATCACCACATATCGGAAAGAACCTTCTGTAATGTCAACGAAGGGACCGCGAGCACCTTAACGTGTTTGACGGAGATTGTGTGGTATATATGGTGTTTCTTTATCCACCTCGATTACTGGTGTGAAAAAGGTTTACTAGGCCACAGGGTTATCAGCTCCTCCGTCTTCGCTCTCGAGTAGGTTAATACTGCGTATGTCACGAATGAGCACTCCGTTAGCTGTCTTCACCTTCACCGTTCTTATCATTTCGTCGGTGCTTTTGATGGTTTCCGTAACTACTCCCAAAGACCAAGCGCTGAAATGTGCGCGTTCGTCAGCGATCATAACCACGTCCCCAACTTTGAATGGTCTTGTTTTGGCCAGCCACTTCTGTCGAGTCTGCAAAGCCGGTAGGTACTCCCGTAGCCATCGCCTCCAGAAGACCTTGGCCAGATAGTTCGCTTGCTTCCACCCATGGAGGTAGCTCCCACGAAGGTTTACCGGCCCTTGGAAACCCTCGTTCGACCTTAGCGTCAATAAGTCGTTTGGGGTGAGCGCCAGGTGGGTGGGGTCGCCGTTCAATACTGGAACCAGGGGGCGGTTGTTCAGGATTCGCTCCACCTCAGTCATGACGGTGTTCAGGGTCTCGTCGTCGGGCGGCTGCTGCTCCATGATTGACAGCAATATCCGTCTGGCGGACCGGATCATGCGTTCCCATATGCCGCCTCGGTGACTGGCCTGTGGGGGGTTGAAATGCCAGCGTATGCCGTAGGCCACGGTTCGATTCTGCAGTTCGTCCCTGTTTATGTTCTTGTGCCAACGCTGCAATTCCCGTTGAGCGCCCACAAAGTTCGATCCATTATCTGAGTATATGTCTGCCGGTACGCCTCTTCGGTTGATAAATCTTTGCAAGGCCCGTAGAAACGAATCGGTCGTCATCGAATGTGCGACTTCTAGGTGCACCGCACGTGATTTCATGCACGTCATGATACATCCGTATCGCTTTTCTAATCTTTTCCCGCACTTGACCCACAAGGGCCCGAAATAGTCCAACCCGGTGTCACTGAACGGCCACCAGCCCGTAGTTACCCTGCATTCTGGTAGCGGGGCCATGAGTTGTTTGCCTGCTGTGGCATTGCGTCTCCTGCATTGCACACACCGTCGGATCACGCGTTTTACAGTCTCTCGTCCTCTCAACAACCAAAGACGCTTTCGGATGACGCTCGTCACGTGACTTTCCCCGGCATGTCCCTCTACGGCGTGGACGTGTTGAATCATTAGCTCTACTACAGGTTGTCTCGCAGGCAGCAGTATAGGATACTTTGTGTCGAAGTTCAGGTGGGCGTTGGTCAGCCTACCATCCACCCGCAGCAGTCCGTTGATGATTTTGGGGTTTAAACGCTTCAGCTCGCCTCTTGGAGATGGCATGTCTTCATTGGTCAGCCCCACATCTTCCGCCCTCCTGAGTTCTCGGGCGAAAGCCTCGCGTTGTATCATTCTGAAAATATCGTACTCTGCCGCTTGTAGCTCATCGGGACCTATCGGGCCGACCGGTATCCGACCTGAGGGCCGTAGCCCTTTCATGACTAGTAAACTTATCTTGAACCTGGTTAACCAAACTAGCGAACGAAGCGTCTTCATCCAGGAAGAAAACCTGACCAGTCGCGGTAAAATGGGCGACGCTTCGACGACGTTGGTTGCTATCACTACGCCTTTGATCTCCAGTTCCAATTCCGTAGGGGTTTTTAATTCGAACACGGGCCAGTCCTGTTTGGGCAATTGCAGGAAGTTCGGCCCTCTCGTCCACGTGTCAAGTTGCCTGAAGTTGTTCGCACCTCGAGAGCACAGGTCGGCCGGGTTATCGCCAGACCTGACATGACTCCACTGGTGCGTGGCCGATTCATCGTGGATAATCGTGAGCCGGTTAGCAACGAAAGTACTAAACCGGCTCCGTACGTTGTTAATGTAGTAAAGTACTATCGTTGAATCCGTCCAGAAGCTCACCGACCAAATGTAGAGATCGAAACATCTCTTCACAGCTTGCACCACCCTGACTGCCAACACGGCTGCGCTGAGTTCGAGGCGTGGGATTGAGACCGACTTCAGTGGAGCAACGCGGGCTTTGGCGAACAGGATCCTCGTGGTATATTGTCCATCTCCTGCGCACCATCTTCCGTACACCACAGCTCCATAACCGACTTCGGATGCATCGGAAAAGGCATGTAGTTCTCCAGTCCGTGTCGTATGGCCAGGGGTCAAACATCGTGGTATTCGTATGTCCCCTAATTTCTTCAAGGTGTTCAAAAATTCTTCCCAGTCCAAACGGTCCCCTCGGTCCAGTGACTGGTCCCAATCAACTTTCTTACGGCACAGCCGCTGCAGCAAGATCTTTCCGGGTAGCAGCCATGGTGAGACGAAACCGAGCGGGTCGAACAAACTTGAGACGGCAGATAGTATGCCACGACGGGTTATTGGCAGCTCGGGAACGTTCAGTTCGAAAACAAAATCGTCCGTTTCCGCGTCCCATTGTATCCCTAAAGTGCGCTCGATAGGAAGTGGGGAGCCGTCCAAATCTCTTACCCTTTCGACCTTTTCGTGATACGGGATGACCTTCAGCACTTCCGAAGCGTTCGACATCCATTTAGTTAGATGGAAGCCACCCTCTTCCAGCAATCTCGTCAGACCCCTGAACTGCTCTAGAGCTGATTCCACATCATCGAATGACCCAAGGTAGTCGTCGACGTAGAAGTTCCTGCTGACGCTTTCTACCACCGTCCGATGTACCAGATCGCCATGTTTGTTCGCTGATTCTCGGAGGGCGTAGTTTGCACAAAATGGTGACGATATGGCTCCGAAGGGGTGGACGGTCATTCTATAATTCACCACTGCGTTGTCCCGGTCGCTCCCTTCCCACCACAGGAAACGCAAAGCATCTCGTTCTCCTACCGGAATCTTCACCTGATGGAACATTTCCCTAATGTCGGCAGACAAAGCCACTTTACCCACTCGGAAACGGCACAGAACATCGATCAGTGGTGTGGTCCAGTCAGGCCCCTGTAGTAGGCGATCGTTTAACGACTTGCCCTGGAACTTGGCTGCACAGTCGAAAACCACGCGCAGTTTATTGGGTTTTTTGGGGTTGATAACCGGATGGTGAGGCAGATACCAGATACCCCTTTTGCTGTCGGTGTTAACAGGCACCCTTTCAACGTAACCGAGGTCCTCGTTTCGCTTCATCAAATCCGCGTATCGTTCCCACAGATTCTGGTCTCGAATGAAGCGTTCTTTTAGTCGTAGTAATCGTTGGAGAACATAATTTCTGTTGTCAGTCCACGGGTCGACCGGTGTGCGCCATGGGAGGGGAACCTCGAACTGTTTTTTGAGGCCTCTAGAGCCTTGCCGCACCGTTTGTAGAGCGAAGTGATCCTCTTGAGACAACGTCGGTCTTTCGTCCCCAATGTCATGAAACTCCTTTTCATAAAGCCGTTGCAGATGATACTCTATGCGGTCCGTTTCGGCGGATAAGTAATTCACGGAACCGCGTACCCCTACTGGACCGTATAACATCCATCCCAGAGCCGTGCGTACGGCATAAGGTGCCTGGCGGTCGCCCACTCTTTGGTCAAGCACCCAATGCGCCTCTGGCACGTCGCATCCGATGAGGAGATCCACCTCATCATCTTCCCAGTCTACGACGGTTACATCCTGCAGGTGGGGCCATCGAGTCAAGATTGCGTTCACCGACCTTGGTGCTCGCATGGGAAGATCCGCTAACGTGAATGCCTCCGTTGGTTCAATTTCCTCGTTAGTGTCTAGAGAGATGAGTTGCAGCCTTAATCTACCGGCAGTCATTACCTGTGTTCCGCCCACCGTGCTCACTGCTAACGACGTCGCACCTTTAGCCAGTTGGTGTTTGTCGGCAAACCGCTCTTTCACTAAAGTGGTGTCGGATCCACTATCAACGAAAGCCAACGCCTTGACTATCCCAGTCGGAGTCACTACTCCCACGGCCACTACGCCTAAACGTACCGGTTTACTGGCAGATTGTGAAGTTGAACAGATCACGCTGGGCTTGGCACTCGCCTCGGATATGGTTATTCTCGCCGGATGCAGCAGCCGATGGTGTCTGCCGGTGCAGCCCTCGTAACCACATCGATTCCTTGTTCTACAGGCTGCTGCCCGGTGCGTGGTGTTGAGACAGATGAAACATGCTCCTGCCATCCTCGCCATTCCCCACCGTTCGTCTATTGTGGCATTGCCGAACTTGGGGCATTCTGGTAGGCCATGGCTAGTACCACAGGATCTGCAATTTGGTTTCGCCGTAGCATCTCGTGAAATGACGTGTGTGTTGGTCCAAGGCTGGTACTTTGGATGTTCCCGTACAGGGGTTTGGACTTGGCTAGTACCGGGCTTGTTTGCTCGGTTGCTGTCCCGGATGAGTCGGCCGAATCTGCTGTCAGCTATCTTCGTTTGCCTGTCTAAGTATTCAGTCAGGTCTTCGAAGTTGGCTTCTCTGTCGCCTCGGCTTATCCGTTCAGCTTCTTCCGCCCACCGACCCTGTAGTTCGGGAGAGAGGTGACGGACTATGCCTTCCAAAGTGTGCATGGCGTCTAGGTCAGCTCTGTAACCTAAATGGTCGAGGGCTATTGAGCAGTTCTGCATCTTGATCACCAGGTCGGCCATGGTGTAGACGTCGCCCTTGGTTTTCTTTGCCTCTGCCATCACGCCCTCTATTAGGTTACGGGCTACTTTGAAAGGTTGGCCAAACAAGTCCCTCAGAATCTTTCTTGCCCTTGTGTAGCCTTGTTCTGGATCGAGCATGGTGCATCCGTCGATAGCTTCTCGCGCTCGGCCTCGGCAGTAGTGAGTAAGGTAAAGAAGCCTTTGCCCAGGGTCGGTCACCTTGTTTTCGACGAACGTCTCGAACTGTTTGACAAACTTGCAATATTGCTCAGCTCGCCCGTCGAAAACCGTTAACTCCACTCTAGGCAGATCGATCGATGGTGGTTTGTAGTCGGCGACCTGCGTGGGGTTCCCTACCTTATTGCACTCTAACCTATCGGAAGTGTCGAAGTCACTGGTCCTATACTCTCGCTGTTTCTGTGTACACTTCTCTGCTTCATGCGCCTGTAGTCTAGCCGAAAGTAACTGTTGCTCTAGTTCTATTATTCTCAGCTTATATAAATCAACGTCCTTACGATCAATATTGCTTTCAATAACACATGAGCTAGCACTGACAGGACTAGGCGATCTAGCGTTAACTAAAGAATCATAAGTACCCAAAACCTCCCCAGAGACTTGCCGTATTACTTCCTGTCCGGGTTCGACTGCCTTTGATCCTTTCCTTGGCATTTTGCGTGAATTTTCCTCGTTCCAAATAGATCTATTGAGTATTGTTACGAACGTTTGAGCAATGCGTAGCCAAATTCGCAACGGATCCCGAAATCAGAAGGCGATTATCCGTGATAATTCTACGATACTAGATTATTAAAATAAACAATGACATAAACAATATACAAACCTCAATAATACGATCACAAAGACTCAACAACGAGAAACCGAATAGCAGCGTGTGAGCAGACAGCACGTGCGTCACGCAGGTCCTGAGCAAGGATGTGCCAAAATAGCGCTCTGGGCGCGAACAAACAACAATTGGTCCAGAAAAACAACCAGTTCGTAAAGACAAGTCAATAGTGTATGGAAATGAGTGATGTTGGGAAAAAACACTGAATCGCGAGGGAAAAAGGGGGATTTTCCACGACCGGCTGTTACACACGGTTCGGTTCTGCAGTTCGTCCCTGTTTATGTTCTTGTGCCAACGCTGCAATTCCCGTTGAGCGCCCACAAAGTTCGATCCATTATCTGAGTATACATCGGCCGGTACGCCTCTTCGGTTGATAAATCTTTGCAAGGCCCGTAGAAGTGAATCGGTCGTCATCGAATGTGCGACTTCTAGGTGTACCGCACGTGATTTCATGCACGTCATGATACATCCGTATCGCTTTTCTAATCTTTTCCCGCACTTGACCCACAAGGGCCCGAAATAGTCCAACCCGGTGTCACTGAACGGCCACCAGCCCGTAGTTACCCTGCATTCTGGTAGCGGGGCCATGAGTTGTTTGCCTGCTGTGGCATTGCGTCTCCTGCATTGCACACACCGTCGGATCACGCGTTTTACAGTCTCTCGTCCTCTCAACAACCAAAGACGCTTTCGGATGACGCTCGTCACGTGACTTTCCCCGGCATGTCCCTCAATGGCGTGGACGTGTTGAATCATTAGCTCTACTACGGGTTGTCTCGCTGGCAGCAGTATAGGATACTTTGTGTCGAAGTTCAGGTGGGCGTTGGTCAGCCTACCATCCACCCGCAGCAGTCCGTTGATGATTTTGGGGTTTAAACGCTTCAGCTCGCCTCTTGGAGATGGCATGTCTTCATTGGTCAGCCCCACTTCTTCCGCCCTCTTGAGTTCTTGGGCGAAAGCCTCGCGTTGTATCATTCTGAAAATATCGTACTCTGCCGCTTGTAGCTCATCGGGACCTATCGGGCCGACCGGTATCCGACCTGAGGGCCGTAGCCCTTTCATGACTAGTAAACTTATCTTGAACCTGGTTAACCAAACTAGCGAACGAAGCGTCTTCATCCAGGAAGAAAACCTGACCAGTCGCGATAAAATGGGCGACGCTTCGACGACGTTGGTTGCTATCACTACGCCTTTGATCTCCAGTTCCAATTCCGTAGGGGGTTTTAATTCGAACACGGGCCAGTCCTGTTTGGGCAATTGCAGGAAGTTCGGCCCTCTCGTCCACGTGTCCAGTTGCCTGAAGTTGTTCGCACCTCGGGAGCACAGGTCGGCCGGATTATCGCCAGACCTGACATGACTCCACTGGTGCGTGGCCGATTCATCGTGGATAATCGTGAGCCGGTTAGCAACGAAAGTACTAAACCGGCTCCGTACGTTGTTAATGTAGTAAAGTACTATCGTTGAATCCGTCCAGAAGCTCACCGACCAAATGTAGAGATCGAAACATCTCTTCACAGCTTGCACCACCCTGACTGCCAACACGGCTGCGCTGAGTTCGAGGCGTGGGATTGAGACCGACTTCAGTGGAGCAACGCGGGCTTTGGCGAACAGGATCCTCGTGGTATATTGTCCATCTCCTGCGCACCATCTTCCGTACACCACAGCTCCATAACCGACTTCGGATGCATCGGAAAAGGCATGTAGTTCTCCAGTCCGTGTCGTATGGCCAGGGGTCAAACATCGTGGTATTCGTATGTCCCCTAATTTCTTCAAGGTGTTCAAAAATTCTTCCCAGTCCAAACGGTCCCCTCGGTCCAGTGACTGGTCCCAATCAACTTTCTTACGGCACAGCCGCTGCAGCAAGATCTTTCCGGGTAGCAGCCATGGTGAGACGAAACCGAGCGGGTCGAACAAACTTGAGACGGCAGATAGTATGCCACGACGGGTTATTGGCAGCTCGGGAACGTTCAGTTCGAAAACAAAATCGTCCGTTTCCGCGTCCCATTGTATCCCTAAAGTGCGCTCGATAGGAAGTGGGGAGCCGTCCAAATCTCTTACCCTTTCGGCCTTTTCGTGATACGGGATGACCTTCAGCACTTCCGAAGCGTTCGACATCCATTTAGTTAGATGGAAGCCACCCTCTTCCAGCAATCTCGTCAGACCCCTGAACTGCTCTAGGGCTGATTCCACATCATCGAATGACCCAAGGTAGTCGTCGACGTAGAAGTTCCTGCTGACGCTTTCTACCACCGTCCGATGTACCAGATCGCCATGTTTGTTCGCTGATTCTCGGAGGGCGTAGTTGGCACAAAATGGTGACGATATGGCTCCGAAGGGGTGGACGGTCATTCTATAATTCACCACTGCATTGTCCCGGTCGCTCCCTTCCCACCACAGGAAACGCAAACCATCTCGTTCTCCTACCGGAATCTTCACCTGATGGAACATTTCCCTAATGTCAGCAGACAAAGCCACTTTACCCACTCGGAAACGGCACAGAACATCGATCAGTGGTGTGGTCCAGTCAGGCCCCTGTAGTAGGCGATCGTTTAACGACTTGCCCTGGAACTTGGCCGCACAGTCGAAAACCACGCGCAGTTTATTGGGTTTCTTGGGGTTGATAACCGGATGGTGAGGCAGATACCAGATACCCCTTTTGCTGTCGGTGTTA
This sequence comes from Fasciola hepatica, assembly GCA_948099385.1. Taxonomy (NCBI): domain Eukaryota; kingdom Metazoa; phylum Platyhelminthes; class Trematoda; order Plagiorchiida; family Fasciolidae; genus Fasciola; species Fasciola hepatica. The sequence goes on along the minus strand of CANUEZ040000104.1, from coordinate 1,840,722 downwards.
ACAGGCACCCTTTCAACGTAACCGAGGTCCTCGTTTCGCTTCATCAAATCCGCGTATCGTTCCCACAGATTCTGGTCTCGAATGAAGCGTTCTTTTAGTCGTAGTAATCGTTGGAGAACATAATTTCTGTTGTCAGTCCACGGGTCGACCGGTGTGCGCCATGGGAGGGGAACCTCGAACTGTATTTTGAGGCCTCTAGAGCCTTGCCGCACTGTTTGTAGAGCGAAGTGATCCTCTTGAGACAACGTCGGTCTTTCGTCCCCAATGTCATGAAACTCCTTTTCATAAAGCCGTTGCAGATGATACTCTATGCGGTCCGTTTCGGCGGATAAGTAATTCACGGAACCGCGTACCCCTACTGGACCGTATAACATCCATCCCAGAGCCGTGCGTACGGCATAAGGTGCCTGGCGGTCGCCCACTCTTTGGTCAAGCACCCAATGCGCCTCTGGCACGTCGCATCCGATGAGGAGATCCACCTCATCATCTTCCCAGTCTACAACGGTTACATCCTGCAGGTGGGGCCATCGAGTCAAGATTGCGTTCACCGACCTTGGTGCTCGCATGGGGAGATCCGCTAACGTGAATGCCTCCGTTGGTTCAATTTCCTCGTTAGTGTCTAGAGAGATGAGTTGCAGCCTTAATCTACCGGCAGTCATTACCTGTGTTCCGCCCACCGTGCTCACTGCTAACGACGTCGCACCTTTAGCCAGTTGGTGTTTGTCGGCAAACCGCTCTTTCACTAAAGTGGTGTCGGATCCACTATCAACGAAAGCCAACGCCTTGGCTATCCCAGTCGGAGTCACTACTCCCACGGCCACTACGCCTAAACGTACCGGTTTACTGGCAGATTGTGAAGTTGAGCAAATCACGCTGGGCTTGGCACTCGCCTCGGATATGGTTATTCTCGCCTGATGCAGCAGCCGATGGTGTCTGCCCGTGCAGCCCTCGTAACCACATCGAGTCCTTGTTCTACAGGCTGCTGCCCGGTGCGTGGTGTTGAGACAGATGAAACATGCTCCTGCCATCCTCGCCATTCCCCACCGTTCGTCTATTGTGGCATTGCCGAACTTGGGGCATTCTGGTAGGCCATGGCTAGTACCACAGGATCTGCAATTTGGTTTCGCCGTAGCATCTCGTGAAATGACGTGTGTGTTGGTCCAAGGCTGGTACTTTGGATGTTCCCGTACAGGGGTTTGGACTTGGCTAGTACCGGGCTTGTTTGCTCGGTTGCTGTCCCGGATGAGTCGGCCGAATCTGCTGTCAGCTATCTTCGTTTGCCTGTCTAAGTATTCAGTCAGGTCTTCGAAGTTGGCTTCTCTGTCGCCTCGGCTTATCCGTTCAGCTTCTTCCGCCCACCGACCCTGTAGTTCGGGAGAGAGGTGACGGACTATGCCTTCCAAAGTGTGCATGGCGTCTAGGTCAGCTCTGTAACCTAAATGGTCGAGGGCTATTGAGCAGTTCTGCATCTTGATCACCAGGTCGGCCATGGTGTAGACGTCGCCCTTGGTTTTCTTTGCCTCTGCCATCACGCCCTCTATTAGGTTACGGGCTACTTTGAAAGGTTGGCCAAACAAGTCCCTCAGAATCTTTCTTGCCCTTGTGTAGCCTTGTTCTGGATCGAGCATGGTGCATCCGTCGATAGCTTCTCGCGCTCGGCCTCGGCAGTAGTGAGTAAGGTAAAGAAGCCTTTGCCCAGGGTCGTTTACCTTGTTTTCAACGAACGTCTCGAACTGTTTGACAAACTTGCAATATTGCTCAGCTCGCCCGTCGAAAACCGTTAACTCCACTCTAGGCAGATCGATCGATGGTGGTTTGTAGTCGGCGACCTGCGTGGGGTTCCCTACCTTATTGCACTCTAACCTATCGGAAGTGTCGAAGTCACTGGTCCTATACTCTCGCTGTTTCTGTGTACACTTCTCTGCTTCATGCGCCTGTAGTCTAGCCGAAAGTAACTGTTGCTCTAGTTCTATTATTCTCAGCTTATATAAATCAACGTCCTAACGATCAATATTGCTTTCAATAACACATGAGCTAGCACTGACAGGACTAGGCGATCTAGCATTAGCTAAAGAATCATAAGTACCCAAAACCTCCCCAGAGACTTGCCGTATTACTTCCTGTCCGGGTTCGACTGCCTTTGATCCTTTCCTTGGCATTTTGCGTGAATTTTCCTCGTTCCAAATAGATCTATTGAGTATTGTTACGAACGTTTGAGCAATGCGTAGCCAAATTCGCAACGGATCCCGAATCAGAAGGCGATTATCCGTGATAATTCTACGATACTAGATTATTAAAATAAACAATGACGTAAACAATATACAAACCTCAATAATACGATCACAAAGACTCAACAACGAGAAACCGAATAGCAGCGTGTGAGCAGACAGCACGTGCGTCACGCAGGTCCTGAGCAAGGATGTGCCAAAATAGCGCTCTGGGCGCGAACAAACAACAATTGGTCCAGAAAAACAACCAGTTCGTAAAGACAAGTCAATAGTGTATGGAAATGAGTGATGTTGGGAAAAAACACTGAATCGCGAGGGAAAAAAGGGGGATTTTCCACGACCGGCTGTTACATGGGGTACGAGTAGATCTGACTCTGGTGCATCCTTCTCCTCAGTTAAAATAGCTAGACCTCTCAGAGGAAAACATGCGTAAGTACCTACAGGAGTTAAACAGCCACAAGTCAGCGGGCCAAGATGGCATCCACCCAGCCATCCTTGAGCCGGTGGCGGATATTATAGCTCCAACGGTATGCAGGCTGTACAGATCCGCGTTGGACCAAGGTAAGCTGCCTCAGGACTGGGAGGTCGCGTCAGTCGTGGCAATACGTAGGAGTGGGCCTAAGACAGATGTACAGAACTACAGACCGGTAAGCCTAACTAACATTCTCTGTAAAGTCCTCGAGAAGATCATCCGTGCCCATATCTGCCAGCACTTACTGAAGCACTCCATGCTAAGTCCGGTGCTGCATGGATTCCTGAAAAAGAGATCTTGTCTGACCAATCTCCTGTGCTTCTTAGATGAAGTAACTCGACGACTGGACGAAGGTAAGCAAGTTGAGATATGCTACCTCGGCTTTAGCAAGGCGTTCGACTCCGGTAATCATCGTCTTTTGCTATGCAAGGTGGAGACGTTCGGTATAGGTGGGCCAGTATTTAGGTGGCTGGGGGACTCCCTCTTCCACAGGACGTTTTACGTCAAAGTGGGGGACAGGTGCTCCAGTTTGGTGAACGTCACCAGTGGTGTACCTCAGGGGTCCGTCCTAGGCCCGGCCGTATTCTTGTTATTTATTGATGATGTGGCATCTGCTCTCAAATCGCCCAGCTTCAATTTTGCGGATGATGTGAAGATTGTTGGATCTAAGGGTAGGACGGAATTGGGCAGGGAAATAGGTACCGTCCTGAACTAGGCATACAAATGGGACTTACCCCTGAACGCCGAAAAAAGCCATTTGTTGTCTAGGGCAACAGAGAGCCTAACTGTCGCTCATGATCAAGGGCTGTTCACCGTAGAGGCAGCCAGTAGGGATGAAGACCTGGGGATCATCATGAAAAGTGACTTCAAATGGTCGGAGCAGTGCAACGCTGCTGCGCATAAGGCTCGTGGGGAGCTCTTTAGACTGCGATCGGCTTTGTCTTGCCGGCAGCCGGAGGTATTCGTACCTACTTACATGGCCATAGTACGACCTTACTTAGAAGGTAGCGTGCAGGCTTGGTCATCCTTCTACAAAAAGGACGCCGCCTGCCTAGAGAAAGTCCAACGTCTCGCCACGCGAATGGTTGAAGGGCAGAGGGGTAAGACTTACGAGCACAAACTCTGTGATCTGAGTCTCTTCTCGTTGGAAAGGAGGAGACATCGAGGGGATCTTATAGAAACGTTCAAGGTAATGAAGGGCTTTTCTGGCCTTAGACCAAATAGTCTATTCCAAGTGCCTTTAGATTCCAGAACAAGAGGACACGAAAAGAACTTGATAAAAGCCCGATCTAGGTTGATGGCTAGATCGCACTTCTTCACCAACAGGGTTGTGAACAATTGGAATGGTCTGCCTGGTGAAATGGTAGATCTGCAGACAGTCCAATCCTTCAAAGATTCCCTAGATCGCAAGTGGTAGGAGATCCTTCCTTGTAGTGAGCCTTGAGTATTTCAACTAGATGGATGACGGGTAGCACTGTGGTCCTCTTGGAGTATGTTCTAATAGACTTTTTCGCCCATTGCATACAGTCTCAGTGAACGCTCACGATGCATCGTATCTCTCTCAGTTGATGTGCGATGAGGTTTTCCGTTTCCCTCTCATTTTTAGCGGGGATTCGATGAAATACACTCGGCAGTGATGGGTGCATAACTGGTGTGCACGGATCCTCACGAAGGCCGGGCATTGGGTATTCTGATATCTGAAAAGTAAAGATAGATTTACTGTGCTTTGCATACCTGATGGCTGTCCTATTTCGCCGTCGATTGTGCTCGTAGCATAATTTAACCCGATAGTATGGGAAATTTTTCGGCAGTGCACCCGGATGTGTACGAAGCCAATTCTCAGCACTAACACTCTCATACACGTAAAACGAGGTGAAAGTCTGCTGCTGAAATAACCGAAAGTCTTCTGCGAACCTTGAGAATAATTTATAGGCATCTTTTACATGTCTGGAGAAACTCTCAGTGTCATCAACGAAAGCACGTGCAACGGCCATGACAGTAGACAGGTGTGAGCGGTAACAGCCTTGCGCAACCCTTATATACTACGAAGTGGCTAACTTAAACAAAAGTCGCCGCAAAAGTAGGAACACCATTCTTATTTTCCGCAAAAATGACTTCATCAGCTCCAACCATTTTCTTCAGTATTCACCAATAACGCCAATTTGGCCATCATTAAGGTTGGACCACAAGACACTATCCCCTACCAACACGAAAAAGTTGTGGCTCTAATTTTGACCGCCCCTTTACCATTGTAAGAAATGGAAAAATTTGTGGTCAATGTCGAATGTGAGACCCTTATCTTGTCTCTCTTTTCCGGAACCGATGGCCGCGAGGGAGGATGCACAACGCTCGTGCAGGGGATAGAGAATATTTTCTGCCCCATAAACCAATTGGACTATTCCATTTCAACCAATAAAATTAGATTACATTTTATTTCCTCGCGTAACCCTTCGATTGTTCAGGCGCCTGACGGGTTGACCCATCCCGGGACCGGGCCCGGTCCCAACCTCGACCAATTGCTGAGTTGGTATCCTAATAGATTAATAATTAGATTTTGGCTTGCTATTAATTCTTAAAGATAACCTTACCGCTTTAGTCCATATCTGTCCAGCTCACTTCGCCGATGAACAAATTAAAGACCGTGAAATTCGCTTTAGTTATTTTTACAATTAAATGTTAAAGAAATGTATAAATTAGTTGTATTAGTCCGTTTGTTCGACCCATACGTCATTGTGTTCGTCTTTAGGTTTACAAGTTGGTGGAGAATAAGTTAAGAATATGAAGTTGCCGTTGAACCTGGCTTACACTTGTTATTCTTGACCCTGTCGTGTAGCCACTGTCGCACAGCCGTGTTTATAACTTCTGGGGCTGTCAAACCGATGTTCCTATCACGCATGGCGTCTAATGTAAGGTTGATTAAGTCTTACCAAGGCGTTTCCCTGTTACGCGCGTTCGCTAGTCCTTCCCAATACTCATGGACCACCTGTTCGTTACAGCGGTACTCTGCAGTACGCTACCATGATCACCAGGGCAATGTTTCCCACAACCCATGAGAGGAAGAACACTACAGGTAGAGAGAGAATGGTTATAGTATATTGGATAAGCGTGCGTGTAGAGTGTACGGGCAACGGTCAAGTGGCCACTGCACTTGGTGGCGCGAGTTCAGATAAACACTGATGTGTGTTAAATAACCAAGGTTGAATGCCACTACACCAAGGCAGTTGTAGGAAGATTTATGACTTACCAACCACGAGGTCGTGCAATACATTTCGCCTTACAGCGAACTTACCATGAGCCATGGAATAATTTATGTCAGTTGTTAAACTGTTACACAATATTCGGAGCATTATACTGCGTACAAACTCCCCCACAGAATCCGTGTTTATAGACCTGAAAATAGATTCCTAGGGAAATGGATCAGATACTAGTGGTAGACATACCAACTGATTGCGATTACCGGCAATAGACATACTTGCGTCCACTTCGCGCAGCTTTTCCAGTGTCGATTTAGGAAACAGGTAAGCCACACCGTTGTTACCGTTTTCCAAAAGCTGCGGCGTGGACACAAGTGCTTTGCCAGTGTCTTGTGCAACCCCTGCAATCGTTGCTGTCAGATCAACGCGTAAACGTCTGATCTCTCCTAGTAATGGCCTTTCAGTGTGACATGATGCATTGACTGGGGGTGCTTGAGAAGTGGAGGCTGTGAGGGTCATATACGGCAATATACTCACTCGACGGTCTGTTCGGTGATAGGAACAGCAAGCGTGGTGAGGAAATCACAGGAATGTCCACTGCAAGCATAGTTTGAAGAAAACTAAATTGGCGTTCCCGGCCGACGCAGACGCCAATTTTGTGGGCCTAAGTCGGATGTGCCGAACTACAGGCCGGTAAGCCTAACTAACATTCTCTGTAAAGTCCTCGAGAAGATCATCCGTGCCCATATCTGCCAGCACTTACTGAAGCACTCCATGCTAAGTCCGGTGCTGCATGGATTCCTGAAAAAGAGATCTTGTCTGACCAATCTCCTGTGCTTCTTAGATGAAGTAACTCGACGACTGGACGAAGGTAAGCAAGTTGAGATATGCTACCTCGGCTTTAGCAAGGCGTTCGACTCCGGTAATCATCGTCTTTTGCTATGCAAGGTGGAGACGTTCGGTATAGGTGGGCCAGTATTTAGGTGGCTGGGGGACTCCCTCTTCCACAGGACGTTTTACGTCAAAGTGGGGGACAGGTGCTCCAGTTTGGTGAACGTCACCAGTGGTGTACCTCAGGGGTCCGTCCTAGGCCCGGCCGTATTCTTGTTATTTATTGATGATGTGGCATCTGCTCTCAAATCGCCCAGCTTCATTTTTGCGGATGATGTGAAGATTGTTGGATCTAAGGGTAGGACGGAATTGGGCAGGGAAATAGGTACCGTCCTGAACTAGGCATACAAATGGGACTTACCCCTGAACGCCGAAAAAAGCCATTTGTTGTCTAGGGCAACAGAGAGCCTAACTGTCGCTCATGATCAAGGGCTGTTCACCGTAGAGGCAGCCAGTAGGGATGAGGACCTGGGGATCATCATGAAAAGTGACTTCAAATGGTCGGAGCAGTGCAACGCTGCTGCGCATAAGGCTCGTGGGGAGCTCTTTAGACTGCGATCGGCTTTGTCTTGCCGGCAGCCGGAGGTATTCGTACCTACTTACATGGCCATAGTACGACCTTACTTAGAAGGTAGCGTGCAGGCTTGGTCATCCTTCTACAAAAAGGACGCCGCCTGCCTAGAGAAAGTCCAACGTCTCGCCACGCGAATGGTTGAAGGGCAGAGGGGTAAGACTTACGAGCACAGACTCTGTGATCTGAGTCTCTTCTCGTTGGAAAGGAGGAGACATCGAGGGGATCTTATAGAAACGTTCAAGGTAATGAAGGGCTTTTCTGGCCTTAGACCAAATAGTCTATTCCAAGTGCCTTTAGATTCCAGAACAAGAGGACACGAAAAGAACTTGATAAAAGCCCGATCTAGGTTGATGGCTAGATCGCACTTCTTCACCAACAGGGTTGTGAACAATTGGAATGGTCTGCCTGGTGAAATGGTAGATCTGCAGACAGTCCAATCCTTCAAAGATTCCCTAGATCGCAAGTGGTAGGAGATCCTTCCTTGTAGTGAGCCTTGAGTATTTCAACTAGATGGATGACGGGTAGCACTGTGGTCCTCTTGGAGTATGTTCTAATAGACTTTTTCGCCCATTGCATACAGTCTCAGTGAACGCTCACGATGCATCGTATCTCTCTCAGTTGATGTGCGATGAGGTTTTCCGTTTCCCTCTCATTTTTAGCGGGGATTCGATGAAATACACTCGGCAGTGATGGGTGCATAACTGGTGTGCACGGATCCTCACGAAGGCCGGGCATTGGGTATTCTGATATCTGAAAAGTAAAGATAGATTTACTGTGCTTTGCATACCTGATGGCTGTCCTATTTCGCCGTCGATTGTGCTCGTAGCATAATTTAACCCGATAGTATGGGAAATTTTTCGGCAGTGCACCCGGATGTGTACGAAGCCAATTCTCAGCACTAACACTCTCATACACGTAAAACGAGGTGAAAGTCTGCTGCTGAAATAACCGAAAGTCTTCTGCGAACCTTGAGAATAATTTATAGGCATCTTTTACATGTCTGGAGAAACTCTCAGTGTCATCAACGAAAGCACGTGCAACGGCCATGACAGTAGACAGGTGTGAGCGGTAACAGCCTTGCGCAACCCTTATATACTACGAAGTGGCTAACTTAAACAAAAGTCGCCGCAAAAGTAGGAACACCATTCTTATTTTCCGCAAAAATGACTTCATCAGCTCCAACCATTTTCTTCAGTATTCACCAATAACGCCAATTTGGCCATCATTAAGGTTGGACCACAAGACACTATCCCCTACCAACACGAAAAAGTTGTGGCTCTAATTTTGACCGCCCCTTTACCATTGTAAGAAATGGAAAAATTTGTGGTCAATGTCGAATGTGAGACCCTTATCTTGTCTCTCTTTTCCGGAACCGATGGCCGCGAGGGAGGATGCACAACGCTCGTGCAGGGGATAGAGAATATTTTCTGCCCCATAAACCAATCGGACTATTCCATTTCAACCAATAAAATTAGATTACATTTTATTTCCTCGCGTAACCCTTCGATTGTTCAGGCGCCTGACGGGTTGACCCATCCCGGGACCGGGCCCGGTCCCAACCTCGACCAATTGCTGAGTTGGTATCCTAATAGATTAATAATTAGATTTTGGCTTGCTATTAATTCTTAAAGATAACCTTACCGCTTTAGTCCATATCTGTCCAGCTCACTTCGCCGATGAACAAATTAAAGACCGTGAAATTCGCTTTAGTTATTTTTACAATTAAATGTTAAAGAAATGTATAAATTAGTTGTATTAGTCCGTTTGTTCGACCCATACGTCATTGTGTTCGTCTTTAGGTTTACAAGTTGGTGGAGAATAAGTTAAGAATATGAAGTTGCCGTTGAACCTGGCTTACACTTGTTATTCTTGACCCTGTCGTGTAGCCACTGTCGCACAGCCGTGTTTATAACTTCTGGGGCTGTCAAACCGATGTTCCTATCACGCATGGCGTCTAATGTAAGGTTGATTAAGTCTTACCAAGGCGTTTCCCTGTTACGCGCGTTCGCTAGTCCTTCCCAATACTCATGGACCACCTGTTCGTTACAGCGGTACTCTGCAGTACGCTACCATGATCACCAGGGCAATGTTTCCCACAACCCATGAGAGGAAGAACACTACAGGTAGAGAGAGAATGGTTATAGTATATTGGATAAGCGTGCGTGTAGAGTGTACGGGCAACGGTCAAGTGGCCACTGCACTTGGTGGCGCGAGTTCAGATAAACACTGATGTGTGTTAAATAACCAAGGTTGAATGCCACTACACCAAGGCAGTTGTAGGAAGATTTATGACTTACCAACCACGAGGTCGTGCAATACATTTCGCCTTACAGCGAACTTACCATGAGCCATGGAATAATTTATGTCAGTTGTTAAACTGTTACACAATATTCGGAGCATTATACTGCGTACAAACTCCCCCACAGAATCCGTGTTTATAGACCTGAAAATAGATTCCTAGGGAAATGGATCAGATACTAGTGGTAGACATACCAACTGATTGCGATTACCGGCAATAGACATACTTGCGTCCACTTCGCGCAGCTTTTCCAGTGTCGATTTAGGAAACAGGTAAGCCACACCGTTGTTACCGTTTTCCAAAAGCTGCGGCGTGGACACAAGTGCTTTGCCAGTGTCTTGTGCAACCCCTGCAATCGTTGCTGTCAGATCAACGCGTAAACGTCTGATCTCTCCTAGTAATGGCCTTTCAGTGTGACATGATGCATTGACTGGGGGTGCTTGAGAAGTGGAGGCTGTGAGGGTCATATACGGCAATATACTCACTCGACGGTCTGTTCGGTGATAGGAACAGCAAGCGTGGTGAGGAAATCACAGGAATGTCCACTGCAAGCATAGTTTGAAGAAAACTAAATTGGCGTTCCCGGCCGACGCAGACGCCAATTTTGTGGGCCTAAGTCGGATGTGCCGAACTACAGGCCGGTAAGCCTAACTAACATTCTCTGTAAAGTCCTCGAGAAGATCATCCGTGCCCATATCTGCCAGCACTTACTGAAGCACTCCATGCTAAGTCCGGTGCTGCATGGATTCCTGAAAAAGAGATCTTGTCTGACCAATCTCCTGTGCTTCTTAGATGAAGTAACTCGACGACTGGACGAAGGTAAGCAAGTTGAGATATGCTACCTCGGCTTTAGCAAGGCGTTCGACTCCGGTAATCATCGTCTTTTGCTATGCAAGGTGGAGACGTTCGGTATAGGTGGGCCAGTATTTAGGTGGCTGGGGGACTCCCTCTTCCACAGGACGTTTTACGTCAAAGTGGGGGACAGGTGCTCCAGTTTGGTGAACGTCACCAGTGGTGTACCTCAGGGGTCCGTCCTAGGCCCGGCCGTATTCTTGTTATTTATTGATGATGTGGCATCTGCTCTCAAATCGCCCAGCTTCATTTTTGCGGATGATGTGAAGATTGTTGGATCTAAGGGTAGGACGGAATTGGGCAGGGAAATAGGTACCGTCCTGAACTAGGCATACAAATGGGACTTACCCCTGAACGCCGAAAAAAGCCATTTGTTGTCTAGGGCAACAGAGAGCCTAACTGTCGCTCATGATCAAGGGCTGTTCACCGTAGAGGCAGCCAGTAGGGATGAGGACCTGGGGATCATCATGAAAAGTGACTTCAAATGGTCGGAGCAGTGCAACGCTGCTGCGCATAAGGCTCGTGGGGAGCTCTTTAGACTGCGATCGGCTTTGTCTTGCCGGCAGCCGGAGGTATTCGTACCTACTTACATGGCCATAGTACGACCTTACTTAGAAGGTAGCGTGCAGGCTTGGTCATCCTTCTACAAAAAGGACGCCGCCTGCCTAGAGAAAGTCCAACGTCTCGCCACGCGAATGGTTGAAGGGCAGAGGGGTAAGACTTACGAGCACAGACTCTGTGATCTGAGTCTCTTCTCGTTGGAAAGGAGGAGACATCGAGGGGATCTTATAGAAACGTTCAAGGTAATGAAGGGCTTTTCTGGCCTTAGACCAAATAGTCTATTCCAAGTGCCTTTAGATTCCAGAACAAGAGGACACGAAAAGAACTTGATAAAAGCCCGATCTAGGTTGATGGCTAGATCGCACTTCTTCACCAACAGGGTTGTGAACAGTTGGAATGGTCTGCCTGGTGAAATGGTAGATCTGCAGACAGTCCAATCCTTCAAAGATTCCCTAGATCGCAAGTGGTAGGAGATCCTTCCTTGTAGTGAGCCTTGAGTATTTCAACTAGATGGATGACGGGTAGCACTGTGGTCCTCTTGGAGTATGTTCTAATAGACTTTTTCGCCCATTGCATACAGTCTCAGTGAACGCTCACGATGCATCGTATCTCTCTCAGTTGATGTGCGATGAGGTTTTCCGTTTCCCTCTCATTTTTAGCGGGGATTCGATGAAATAAACTCGGCAGTGATGGGTTCATAACTGGTGTGCATACCATCGAATGAATTCTGGACGCTCGATTGGCCGTGGCCATTTCCTGTCCTGTGCAGACGGAACTGAACTGAACTGAACTACCTCTTGGCAACTCGTAACGTAGCATTCGTGTTTTTGGCGGGCAGTTTGTCAGTTCTGTTATTGTAATACGCCCAGACAGATCGCCACTCCCATTTTCATCGGTGTAAGTGTTGATGCTTGTTGATGCACTTACTGAGCTCCGGCTCACCGAGTTTTCTTTCTGTTTTTGCAGATCGTACACGTGCAACCCCCAAGGAAGACACTGCATCTCGCATACTACATTGTTGGTCGACGGTAGCGTCCAACTAGTCCAAATTTTTTTGAGCAACCGCCGTTTCTAAGATGGTTGCTGCGTATGCCATGGGCGGTCGATTTAGTAATTAAATTAGTAAGGTGGGATTGAACTACTGGGTGTTTTGGTAAAGGAAGACTGGTCTAAGTTTATGGCTTTTTCCCTTTTTTCAATGGCCGTTCGTATTTTTAATGCTGGGGAGGTAGGGTTTACAAATTTCTGCATTGCTTTGGATTGTAGTTAAAGAAACTGGGGAAAGCATGTAGAGATAGTTATAGACAGCTCTAATTTATGCTTTTAGAATGAGTTAAATATTCTAATCATAGTACTTAGGTAAAGATAACTCCAATTCCGCTCAGTCGCTTAAAATACCGGTACAGTATTGGCAATGTTTTCGACTTTAACCACTAAATTACCAACAAATGAGCCCTTTCAATTAGCTGCGCAATGGAAACATCTTTTGTCAACAAGTCGCACACTGGACCCACTGGACACCCTTACTCTAGGCCATCGACTACCCCCTCCCCGTGCACGCCACAGCCGACCGTTCGGCGCGCCGTGTAGCACGCAGCAGCCGACTGACGGAACTGCGGCTCACAAACGTTCATATATGACCGGTGGGCCAATCAAAACTCACCAAAACAAATTAAATAGCACGACTAAACAAAAGCGGAGGAAAGAAGTAAAACCGGTCAGCATTCTACAATGAAAGAGATTTATCAATTCCTATGGAAATAGCATCATTTCGTGACATTCGTCTTCTCTACATTCATTTCACAACTCTTGAGTGATGCTTTACACCAGCACCTCTTCAGTGATTGGACGGTACCGTTGGTCGACTGACTGCCGCGGTGCAAAGTATATAATAAAATGAAACGTGATTTATAAGTTCTGTGGTGAACAGGCTGTTGGCAGATATGTTAGTGTTCGATGAGTGTAAGTATAGGATACTTTTGATACACTTACTGAGCCTTTGTGCTCATGGAGTTTTCTTTGTTTCGTATTTTGCAGATGGAACACGAGCAACTCCGATGGAAGACACTAATCCTTGCATACTACAACCCTGTAGTAACCTAGCCGTGGACCGCCGTATTGTTGTTCAACTGGTGTTAGCGTTGATGCCTGCTGATACACTTACTGAGCCTCGGCTCATGAGGTTTCTCTTCCTTTTGCGCTCTTACAGATTGAACACGTGCACCCCCTCCCCCGAGGGAAGAACACCGGTCCTTGCATGTTACAGCCCTGTAACGTATTGGCGTAGACCGCTATGTAAGTTTAGGCACCTGCTTATGCACTTACTGAGCTTCGGCTCATCCTATTCTCATTCCTTTTGCTCCTTTGCAGATCGTGCACCCACGGAAGAGCGCTACATTCAGCACATCCAACAACCTTATTTGTTTCTGTGTCCGTGTCTAGCCACCGTCGTTGTCGTTGCTGTAGGTTCCGTCATATCGAGGGTGCGTTCGTAACCGTGTTATAATCCCTCTGTAACGCGCTCAGGCAGATCGCCACGCCAATTTATATCGGTGTAGGGGGTTGATGCTTGCTTACGCACTTATTGACCTCCGATTCACACCGTTTTCTTTCTCTCTTTGTGAATCCTACACGGTCAACCCCAACAGAAAACACTGCATCCCACGTACTACTGTTCCGTCCTACATTGTGCATCATATTGTCCACCTCCTGTTGGTAATGAATCGGAACCCTGCGCGGTGGTGAATGAAGTGATGGTGTATCACCCGTCTCGATCTTGTGTTGTACCACGCGTGTACTACCGATTTTCATGCCTTCCGTTGCGAACATGTTGAAAAATTCGACCAATATATTATTCATGTAATTCTGCCCGTTTGAGGATGGTTCTGTGCTATTGCTGATTCCGGTCACTGCGGATACTTCCGGTTGCACAAATGGTATTATATTGCCCTCAGTGTTAGCCGTATTCCGGGCCACGTTAATTGTTAACTTATGTTTCGTTAAAAAACCGTTCCCTGTCACAACTGGACAGGGTAATTTCTACACTACCAACATGGTATGCTCTGTCCGCAACCGCCTACTTTTCAGTGCGATTTGGACACTTCCGTGGGCTCAGTTGCGGTGCCCTTAACTGCCACCGAGGTCCGGTAAGTTGCCAAATCCTTACGTCCTGCCCTAACTGTTGTGCAAAAGTTAATGAGCATAGTGCCCCGGTGTCTACTAACGCCTGAATACAACTACTCCATGCTTACACACCACTAAAGGCATCTTACGGGCAATACATGGATACTTGAAAACACAAATTAGAACATAGAACTCACGTTGTACGTTGTGCTCGCAAGTCTTCGCCCGTTCGCCGAACCGCCAGCAATGATAACAATCCTGACGCGGTGCAGAATATTGAGTTCGTTGGTTGAAACTCCTTGGGCCATGATTCCACGGACGGTGCGCCGATTCATCTCTTCACGGCCACCGATTCGGTGGGGGTGTCTCTGGGGTAAAGCCTTCGTCCCGCCGCAACACTTGTGTGATGCACCGCTAGTTGATCACGCTGTATGGCTGCCTCCACTTGTTCTACCAGCCACACTTTCCAATGCTTGTGCAAGTGATGGTCGTGGTCGTGTGAGAAATTCCTTGCAAAGGGTGACATCACATACCCCCCATAGTGATCTGGTCTAATACTTTGTCCTTGTGGTCCTGGCGTGACAGACCTGGAGACGCGTTTTATGCCAAACGCCGGAGCTCTCTGATCATAGCCATCAGGTTTTCTGCGGGCTTTTGTAGACGATGGTGAAAGGCGAGACGGTACTCCATGGGGTGTCGATGTTCCGTAAGGCGCCGTCCTAACAGTACGAAAGTGTTTCTCTAGACCGGTTCGTCAAAGACGCTTTCGTCGCGTGTGATGTCTTATGCCTCTCCATCCAACAGCTCCATCAGAACGGTGCGTTAGTCGACTTTCGCAAAACAGCGGAGGTATTCTGGAGCATACGCCGACCAACGGCGGAAATCATCGCTCATGCAAAACCTTTCAGATACTGGAACCTGCGGGGTTGAATTCATGCGGACAGCGTTACCTTGAATTAATGATGTCAGCATCGTGAGGATGGAGGACAAAAACGCCGAAAAGAAGCCAACATAGATTACTTTTCTCTCTGCTGGTCGGACTCTGTTTCGGGTGTTTCAGGTGATACTCCCACTTCAACAATTTTTTGGCATTGTGAGTACGATTGGCAGAGTCGCCAAAATGTAGTACTCCTCCGAAGCGCTTCATGTAACTTACAGACAAAAACGACAACGCTCGTAACAGATGGCTTGTAATGAGCGAGCACACATTAGATATCACGGTCACTCGAAATCACATAGGAAGAACGCTTGGTGAGCCGCGCGGTTTATTATGAGACAGTAGAACGGGTAACAAACAGATTATCAATACCCAAGGCGGGAGTCAGTTCTCGTGTCACTTCAAACAACAAACGGCTGCTTTAGTTCAGGGTGTTCGTGTGTATTCTCGAGAAACTCGTTTGTTTGATCATTCACCGTTAGTGCTGACACGTTTGAAAAATAAATATAAAATATACACATACAGTTAGTGACGATTAACTTAATCTTGGTTTGCTGTCTCATTATAAACCTTGCGGCTCACCAAGCGTTCTCTCTACGTGATTCCGATTAACCGTGATATCTGATGTGTGCTCGCTCATTACAAGCCATCTGTTACGGCGTTGTCGTTTTTGTCTGTAAGTTACATAAAGCGCTTCAGAGGAACACCATACCCTCATCTTGTCTGTTAGGTATCACCTCCCGTTTCCATTCGTCCCTTTCGTTTTAGAACAAAACACATCTGCTTCCGCGCAGCACGCGATAAAATACAGCACACTACGTCCTTTTATTTAATCAGTTAAGTCCAGGGGGGATTCTTTGGTCGCGCGATCTCCGCTGAATGAAATGCCACGAGTGGTCCTCTCCCGTTGCCCAGTAATCTGTCCCTCAGCTCACCGGTAAAAGAAGACGCACGATGCAGTCAAGACTAGTATCGTGAACCCCTCTTCTGTTATTCAGCTGTCGATCTTTTAGCTCACCGGCAACACCAGAAGCGAGATATTATCAAGGTTTGTACGCTGAGTCCTCCCATCGTCCCCTTGTCCCACTATCCAGTAAAGTGTCTTCCAGCTCACTGAAACTATTCAGATAGAAAGATAAACAAAAATCCTGGAAAATTTGGGCTCAACCTCCGTACCCGCGTATTACTTCAAGACATGGCAGCTAGTTGAGCCAGTAAACCTATCTATCCATCACGACCGCATGTTTTTCGGGAGCGAAACTGCTCTTCGTTCTGTTCATTGCAGTCCACAATTTAACAGCCACAACACGAATCACCTGGCATTCAAAGCACAGTGGGAACTTGTCAAGTAGAAAATTGCCCTGCGCTGGACACAATGGGCCAAGGCTGGGCTGTAATGGACGAGCGCTGGGCAAAATCGTCTTCCACTGGGTAGAACATTTTCATAGTAATATTAGTTAATATAAGTTAATTTAAAATAGTACTAAACTGAAGTAAGAAACTGTGAAGCGGGAATCGGGTAAGTGGAAAGTGAAAATGGGACATCCATTTGCATAAAAAATCGAGCGAAGGGCTGAGCCTGACTGGAGCCCATCGGGATCCCGGTGGCGGTGCCTCTCGTTTTCAATGGAACCGTGCATCATATGCCCAGAGTTTGCCCGTCTGGGTGTGCTGCTTTGGTTTGGAGCCATCGAGTGCAAGAATCTGGTCCACTGACCAAAACCGCGACTCATGTGACCTGAGCTGATCTAGTCTTGGACCAATCGATCCGAACGCTCGATTGGTATCGGCCAATTTCGGCATGTGGAAACTGAACTGAACTGGGTTTTGAAGTGAGCAGGGCGTTGGTAGCCGTTTTGGTTTTCGAATAATGCAAGTTGGGTTCCGGATGAGACATTTGCTGAGCTTTGTGCTCACAGTTTTCTTGTTTTGCAGATCGGACACAGCTGGAAAGTCGTCCGAGAGATTAGCAAAGAGCAAAATTTCCATAGAACAAGGTATCTCGGTAACCAGCAGTTTCACTCATTCAAAAGTCAAGAAATCCAGCTATCACCTCTCATGAAATAGTAAAAAATCAAGCGAGACTACTGAGTATTTCGGGGAGATACTTGAGTACGGGTTCCGACCTCGTCGTTCTACTGGTGATCTACTAGCTGTGGTCTCGCACTCCTGGTCGGCGACACTCGATAACCACGGTGAAACACAATTGGTCTCACTAGACATATCGAAGGCTTTTGACCGTGTTTGGCACAAAGATTTACTGGACCATCTCTATTCGTGTCGACGAGGCACAATCACAGCCTTTTGTCGTGAATGCTGATGTTCCCCAAACGTATGTACTTTCATCCACCCTCTTTCTGCTTTTCATCAATGGTCTTTTTATTCACCACCAACCCCATCTACACTTTTGCCGATGACGCCACCCTTCACTACTCTGGTATCCTACCTCCCATCGTGCCACCGCCAACGTCGACCGTGACCGTTGTGCCCTTGTAATATCGCTCATTTCGGACCTTAAACGGATCTCCTGGGGCTCTCAAAGTCGTGTTCTCTTCATTGCTTCTAAAACATCTCAGTTTACCTCAAACACCACTCTTTTTCTCCTCACTTAAATTTTGGTTCGGTTCCCCCTCATTCCTCCAACTCGATGCCTTTCCTGGGTCTTTCGACCAACTCCTCTCTGTCTTGGTCTTCATACATATGTTCGCTTGCTTCTCGTGCTGCGTGCTAGAATTGTTTTCTGTTCGCGCCAGTTATTTCTCCAAATCATCCCACTTCCTCTTACTATACAAAGCTCAAACTCGTCCCACACTTGAAAAACTGCTGTCACGTGTGGGGTAGAGTTTCGTCTTCTTCTTTATCTCTTCTCGACTTGGTCCAGCGTAAAGTCATTCGTTTGGTAGACAGCCTAGTTTTAACATCCAATTTGCAGTCGCTTGCCCATCGCTGGGCAGTTGCTTCGTTGTCCCTATTCTATCGCTATTATTTTGGGGTTTTTTCCCTCCGAGCTTGCCTCGGCTGTTCCTGTTCCTATTACTTTTCCCTGGCGATCCCGAGCACAGGCAGCTGGTCACCCTTATCAAGTTTCCGTTGCTCGATCTCGGACCTCGACCTTTCAGTCTCCCCCCCCCCAGACGGCTAAGTTATGGGACACCCTTCCCCTCTCTGTCTTTTCGCCCACCTACAACCTTACTCTTTTCAAAAGCGGTATCAACGAACTGGCTTTGACGTGAATGTTCCCTACAGACTCCTCTTACAGTGTTTTTGAACTAGGGGGTTTACTCCTTTTTACTGTAATTCACTTCGTGCGTAGTAAAAAAAAACTGGAGGATTACAGATAGACTCAGTCCACTGACTCACGGGCAATCCGGAATGGTATGTCCACACTACGCCCAGCTTCCTGTTGAACACTACCGCAGTGTTATCTTCGACTACTTTCTCTGGAAGTTCGCCTACTGAAATATTGATACCACCTTCATTTGTACGATGTTTATTAGATAACCATAAATCTAATCACGATATACATATCATTACACTGGTTAGTTTCGGAGCATGTCCGGAAACGTCCCCAAGTTCTGCGGATCCGGTGTGCCATATGGCGAATGAGAAGTCGAGGTTGCGAACGATCCCTACGTTTTATCCTGCGTTCTTGATAACATTTGGCAACTTCATTAATAAAATAAAACGACCGTTTTGTTTGCCGATGTGACTTAACCATAGCTTTGTATTTTATAGGCACAATCATGTACTACAGCTGTAATCTCATTTGAATCGAATGGAGTGTGCATGGACGGGGAGTCCATTCGATTCAAATGAGATTACAACTGTAAACCAACTGTGGAGTGCTCAAGTATAAGGATGATTAAGCGAAAGAGTACCGGGTACACATACCTGATGAGCGGCAATAACCGCGAAACCGGTGGTGTGCTTCCGGGGAAGTTTTGTCCTATCATCCAGATACAGTGCCATACTACTCATCGACAATCATGTACTGTTCAAATTTCAAGTTCTTGTATTCGTTTTCTTTTCAGCCGTAGATTGGAGAATAAGCCTGTGGAAAAAACCCAAAGATGCTCAGGTTTATGAGACTCATGCTAGCTGTCTGTTTCATGTTTCACTCAATTATTTCGGCTGTCAATCATGAAGTAGTGCTGCCAACGAAGTGTGAAGGTATGGTACAGTTTGCTTAGTTCATCAGAGCTCCATGCAGCATGTCGTGTTCTTGTACATGAGCTTCTCCTCCGTCTAAATGAGACACATTCTAGTGATACAATTAAATTAGGCTCTCAAGGGAATTCTTTTCGCAA
Organism: Fasciola hepatica; assembly: GCA_948099385.1. Taxonomy (NCBI): domain Eukaryota; kingdom Metazoa; phylum Platyhelminthes; class Trematoda; order Plagiorchiida; family Fasciolidae; genus Fasciola; species Fasciola hepatica. The sequence goes on along the minus strand of CANUEZ040000104.1, from coordinate 1,821,284 downwards.
GATTAAGTACGACCGATCGTAGGTGATGTGTTCTTTTATCGAAAATTATTGGGCGATTACCAATCAATAGAGAATTGCGTTTTATTGAAGTGTTCAGTGAGCCTCCTTTATGTAACCGAATGCTGAACTACAAACTACATAAAGAACGCAAAGGTTGCAGCCGCTTCGATAAAACTGTTCCGGAAACACAAAAGTCGCTAAGCAGTTTGGCGTAAGAATTTCCGTTCCACATCTCATTTTTATCTTCTGTCAGGGAGAAAGGCGTCAAAGTTATACTTGATTTTCCACTGGAAATGTGGGACAAACCTGCAGTTGAAGTAGTGTCGTTAGTTAAGCAGGTGAGTCATAATTTAGTTTCCGGTTTTATGCGTGACAGTGCAATTCTATTTTATCGGCATTTGAGGAGGATTTAGAAAACTGGTTTTATAATCTTCAAGACAAAGTTGAAATATTGGGTTATCTTTGTCGTGATCGGGTCCTAAAATATTTGCCTCATGGTAAGTATGGTTTTACGTAAAGCTAATTGATATTTTGTCTCTTCTGCAACATCTCATTCCTGTTTTTTAGGATTCTTGGTACCGTTTTACGGTAATGGTTTTCTTTATTTACATCACTCGTCTGGAGTTTTCCACTACGTGTAATGCCTCGTTACTTGAAAAATCAAGTTGGTTGTTTTCAAATTGATTGTTCATTTTACGCACGCGCGGGACAGCCTTTGTCTTCGTTTTCAGGTTTGAAACCAGAACTGAAATCAGTACGAGGCTTATTGTCCACTGTTAAGAAGGACGTGGGAGATCTGTATGGCGTTTGAAAGTCGTAGTCGAAAATCATTAAATGATCAGTCTTTTAATATGCATAGTCACTGATACGACGAAACTGCACCTTGGCGTGGTGTGATGGCTTGCGTGCTTCCATGACCCAAAGAGCTATGCAGGATGGCTTCCTTTAGCCGGAGACGCAATTATGCCTGATTGGTCAATGAGCACAGGCCAGATGAAGCCCGGTCTCTGAAACAGTTGCTGGGCGACATCTGGTACTAACCACTATGCCCATGTATAGGACACTCCAGTGAATGAACACGGACAGATAGTTTGCCGATCTAAAAACCTCCACTAGATAAACGTAGGAGTGGAGTACCTGGGGTTTCTCTCGGTGGTGCGAGAAGTCACCACACTTCATTAGGCAGTTATCACTCGCCTAAGATGAGCAACCCCAGCCCAAAGGATGGATATCCTCGACATCAGTTGCTTTGTTAGATGCTCGAGGATCCGCCCCTCCGGATACCAAATTCAATGAAGTGCGTAAACCCCTGAGACTCTCACTAAATAGGAGCCTGAGAAATGATCGTGAGCAGTTGTGGATTGCGAAATGTAAGGAAATGGAGAAGGCTGCGTCTATTGGCAATACTCGCAACCTTTAACGTTTGATTGGTGGTACCGATCCACGAAAGCCTAGTGTGAGTGAGTTAATTAAGGAATCCGATGGTCCACTGATTCACTCTCAGGGACGTCGTCTGGACCTTTGGACGGAATACTTTATGGAATAATCCAGTTGGCCCACTTCTACAGTGGATCTTCCAAACTTATTTCCAAGAGAAATGACACAGACAGATATCCCACCTCAGTATTGCTGATACGGTGTTCCCACCACACTCGGGCAGTGCTACAGAGATATCAATGCTCGAACACCGACAGTCTTCGCCTATCTTCTATCTTCAACGGCCAAGTTTCTGAACCGTATAAAAGAAGAGGCCTAACCGCCTCATTGTACACTCTACCCTCAACAGACAGTCGGATGTCACGCCGGTGCCACAGATAACGGAGGTAAGGAAAAGCCAAACGCGCCTTCTGTATACGCGATGACAATTCATCTAATATCTGTCCACCTGGTGAGATGTAACTGTGCAGGTACCAAAACTTATCCACTCCAGCTAGAGCTTTTCCAGCCAACATAAGGTTTCGTGTTGAGCCAACTCACTCCTGCAACAGCATTTCACACTTTAAAGGTGCAAAATGCATCGCAAACATTCCTGTATAGGCTATCTAAAAAGCTTGCAACTTACCTGGATCTTCACTCAGAAGAACAATATCGTCCGCATATTCCAAGTCAGGCAGTTTACCGTTTGAGCAAGAATCGACGCTGCTATTCTCAAATGAAGATAGGACTATCTCAAGAATAAATTCAATCACAAAACTGAAGAGGAAAGGGAGAAAGAGGGCAATGGTGACTAACACCACTTTCCGTGGTAAACTAGGGTGAAAGATCGCCCTAAGCACGAACTCGGCTTCGGCTGCTCGCATACAAGCGTCGGAAAACAGAAATAAATTTCTCTGGCACACCCTTCAGTGCGAGGCAGCGCCAGAGAACTGTACGGTCGACTGAGTCGAACGCCGCTTTTAGATCAAGAAAGACACAGATTGTATGTCTGTTCTATAAGATTTGTCGAAGAGAAAAGATGTGGTCAATAAAACCACGACCGGGTCTGAAACCGGCTTGATTCTCACACGTACACATTTCGCGAGTACTGGGTAATCGTTGGAGAATAAGACCGGTGAGCAGTTTGCACTCGACACTTACCAATCTAATTCCTCTGTGGTTTTCAAAAGAGGACCTGGTACCTTTCTTGTAGATCGGTACCGTCACTGATTCACACCATTCCTCAGAAATCAGTTTACCATCCACAATTACCCGAAGTTTTAACCCTGAAAATAAAACTTCGTCCCCATCCTTAAAAAGATATAGAGATAACCCATCCGGTCCAGTGGCCTTTTACCATTTTACATTACCTATCTCTCGTATAACCTCCATTTCTGATGGAGTGATATCTGTCTGTGTCATTTCTCTTGGAAATAAGTTTGGAAGATCCACTGTAGAAGTGGGCCAACTGGATTATTCCATAAAGTATTCCGTCCAAAGGTCCAGACGACGTCCCTGAGAGTGAATCAGTGGACCATCGGATTCCTTAATTAACTCACTCACACTAGGCTTTCGTGGATCGGTACCACCAATCAAACGTTAAAGGTTGCGAGTATTGCCAATAGACGCAGCCTTCTCCATTTCCTTACATTTCGCAATCCACAACTGCTCACGATCATTTCTCAGGCTCCTATTTAGTGAGAATCTCAGGGGTTTACGCACATCATTGAATTTGGTATCCGGAGGGGCGGATCCTTGAGCATTTAACAAAGCAGTTGATGTCGAAGGTATCCATGTTATGTGAAACCGACTTGAGGTAGAGTCCTGGGTGGCGTTCGAAGCGGTATACGAAGTATGCTTGATCTGTTTCCAGTTTTCATTTGGATCCTGGAAATCTGGCTGCATCAATAACTGCGTAGACAGCTCTGTTTGGAAACTGTGTCGCTGGTTGTCGTCTAAAAGCAACTGTGCTGGGTGCGTGGCGTTGACGTTGGCGCGACCACGGAGGAGATGTAAACAGAAGTGAGCACGTACCAAGACGTGTTGAGTCCACAGCCTTAGACCAAAATGAACGACAATCTTCAGTTGATCCACGCCAGCGGTGACCAGTCAAAATATGGTCAATCTGAGTCCGACGTTTTGAAGACGAATGAGGACGCTATGTCATTCTACGCCGCCTTTCATGGTAAAAGTCCGTATTCACCAGAAACAATCTGTGGTCAGATCATAGCTGAATGAAACGATCGCTGTTATCGGTACGATCGGCTGGGATAGCAAATAGGCCACCGATGTGTCTTTCGGAATCTCCCAAACGGCCAACTTGGGCATTGAAATCCCCAGCAATGACCACCACGCCGGTTGAACGCACGCTTCGAAGCAGCTGATACCAATCCTGGTAGAATTCGTCCTTGGTCTCAGAGGAACTGTAGTCAGTGGGCGCATACACGGACACGACGAACAAACACCGGCGCTTCAGTTTGTTGTTGTTGACACGAACGGAACCGTCCAACTGAACTACACACAAACGACTGCTGACTGGAATCCAGTCTAGCAGTGCACGCTTAGTTTTCGCGCTCAAAGCAATGCCAACGCCAGCCTGACCACGAGCTCTAGACACCGAATCACCCGACTCACGAAGGGCGAAGTGAGAGGATGAAGTTTTATCCGGGGTGCGAAGAGTTATCACAGAAGTGGGGTCTTGTATGTGTGTTTCGGAGACAGCATACAAGTATTTTAAAGGTGTCATGAGTTTTAACAAGGGCAGCCTGCTGCCCAATCTGACAGTGTGCGGACGTTAAAGGCAGTCAAGTGAAGTGAACACTTAGGTTTCAGAAGTGCATTTGAATTATACCCAACTGCTGAACTACTGTTTTCATCACAGCCGCAATTACCCGTGGCGTTTTACATCGTTCTTAGGTTTAAGGAGGGGAAGTTGGTAAGACCCTTTACGGGAAGGTTACTGGAGATTTCTGGGCAAATCGTACTTCGCAGATGCCCACACCACAGAAAGAGTTTTTCTTTGAGAACCCGAACCAGAGCCTTTCCCTCAAAAATCTCACCCACAAGGCAGTGGGGCATTAACCCAGCACGGGGATGTGACCGGAGCAATCGTGAAGGGATTTCTTCTGGTCTTTCACGTGAGACCTGATTGTTACATACATCCTGTCTTGTCCTTGCCGGTGCTCTGCTGTCGATCAGCCTTTTGGACTCAGTCCTCAGCACCATGGGTTGGGGGCTGCCCAGCTTAGGCGGACGATAGCTGCTCAATGAAGTGCGATGACTTCTCCTACCGTCGAGAGAAACCCCAGGCACTCCACTCTTACGTCCATCTAGCAGAGATTTTTTGATCGGTAAACCATTTCTCTCTGTGTTTATTCACTGGAGTGTGCTCCCCAGGGGCATAGTAAATAGAACTTGGTTGTGGCCCACAAGTAGGTGAACGAAGTAAGGAATATGGTTAATTCTGCATGTAGACTTGCGGAAAAGATGGATTCCGAATTTCGGGCGAATAGAAGAGTAAGAGACAGATTTGTAGAATATGGAGTGAAGGCAATGATCAATGTAAGATAAACTGGGTGAATCTGTCCTAAACATCAAAGTACTTGCTGATGATGAGGACAGCGAACATATGTCTATTAATGCTGCTACAACTGGAAATAAATTTCACCGGCTTGGTGAGAATATCAAGAGCTTTTTCTTCAAAAGAGAAAAAATCGGGGGACAATGATGCTAGTGAGGGGAAATGCAAGGGGTTACAAATTAAAGTACTTGACTATTAGTAAGTTTGTGCTTTTGCGATCTAAACGACACAGAATGAAGTTTTGAAATTCCAGTGAACACCGTTTCAATATGACTAATCCAGCAAAGGTTATGAGTTAGAACGAAACCTTGGTAGCAAGCGGAGAAGTTGGTTATCAATAAGATGTTGTGTAACGCGATCCGCATTAAAGATTGAAGGACACACCAACATACTTGAAGACGATGAAGGTTCTGGTTGTAGTTTGGAACCAGATGGACCATATATCTGCTGTAGTTATTCATCTGAACGACATAGATAAATGGGTTTTCTGTTATGACCTACGGTTTTTTCTTCTTCTCATGAGTGAAAACCTGCGCGCACGATCTCAGCTTGCGTTTTCAATCGCTGCAGCCCGCTATGGAAAATCAAAAGACGACAACTCAGTTCGCCAAAATGTTTGTGCCTTCACAGAGATTACTATGTTGTATTTAAAGCGAAAATCAAACGTTCCCGAACTCGGGCGTTCAGTTAGGTTCATGCCTTGTTAGGCCGATTAGATGGATAAAAACATTTGCTGGATTAATCATTGATCTGTTGACCGGATTTGCGTCGAATTGTAGATGACTGCTCAATCGACAAAAAGGGGTTCCGTCTTGAGTAATCCGATAAATTATTGGTTATTGATTATTCACTCCAGCCTGGCACGCTCGAGTTGGATTAATGGTTCGCTTAAAATAAGTTTATTTTCTTTTTTAACTTCCCCACATCTTCGGAATTATTGAAAGCTATATTTTTCTGCTAAAACTTTTCATCTTATTGTTTATCGAATTTTAAGACTATACCTCCCCCCAAAGGCCTTAACCCTATTTATAAACGTCTGTAGAGGATAGCTTGACAGCCCTATTTGGTAAACACTGAATGGGATTTCTGTTTATGGTTTGTTGGAACGAAACTTCGATGCTGACCTCTCCGTGCTTCTTCCGATGGGTGGCTCATCACAATGAATCATCGGGTTGAGGTATCAGGGGTCCATCAAAAAATACTAGACAGTCTGCGAATCCCATTGCCACTGTAAATTTCACCTCGTAGACCTTAATACGAGTGGCGCAGGCCCGAGTAGTTCTATGGTGGCCTCAAAAACATCGTATTATCCATACACAGTCAATTTCCTGATTTGTTTAAAAGTGCAACATCCCGCAGTTTAGCCATAGCATATCTTCTAAGCGAAATCTCGTTGCCCTTCCGTACTTTTGGCTGGCGCCGGTAGATAATTAAATATATACTGCATGTGCGTAAATGTAGAGTTCGTTTTTGTTCATTCAACCAATGGATCTCCGGACTTTTCCATATAATTCCGTTTTTATATGCGCAGTGGAACATACGTTTTTATAGAGCATGATTCATCTTACTGTGTAAACGTTCCAACCATTGGAACCATAGAATCACTGTGCAGCTGTTTCATACTTGTTAGGAATCACCAGCCAGCCCGGGTAGTCTGGCGGGTTGGGTACTCGACTCACAGTCGTTCACCCCGGGTTAGAGTCCCTGTGTGGGCTCAGTGAATGTGCACTGGTGCTGATTCCCAACAAGGATGAAACAGTTGTACAGCGCTTCCATGGTTTTCAATGACTTGAACGTTCACACTGCATGATGAATCTCTGTGTAAAAACCTACTATTTAATCGATGGTTTCTCTCATAACCGTATTCATGGACAGAAAAGAAACGTCAAACTTACAAGCTCTTGTTCTACACGTTGATGGAATCAGTTAAATCTACAAAGTCGAATAAACCACACAGACTAGACCTTGCAGTCTACTCTCTGATTGGCTGAACGACCTCAGCCAACCACTCTGCCATGGCGAGTTGCTCATGTCTTAAGTTGCACGCAGTGGTATCTTCAACAGCTGATGTCTCCGAAGCATTGCTCGCGTCTGGTGAGAACATCGAGTGAGTAGTGAAGAGGTGCGCCGTCGTGTTTTAGGCACGGATCACCGCCCTTTTAACAAAGTAATCGCTCCACACCGCCTCCGGTGACTCGGTCATGTTTTACGAATGCCTGCCCATCGTCAACCTTTCCGTGCTCTATTCGCACGTGCTGGGCAAGGCTGGAGGAAGCAACGCGGCGGTCAGGCCATGACTTAGTGTAGATGTATGAAGAAGCTAGTATCAGCATTGGATTTGATTGATGCTTCCCGTCCCTTGGTTGGGGCTCAAAAGACAAGGATTGTGGTTGGTTAGGGACGATGAGAGATATGGCTGAGAATAGTAGTCAATGGAGCGAATGCTGTGCGGTCTGTCTGTCGGAAACTCGCCCCGCAGTCACAAAATACCATTCCGGAAAACAAAATGACAAAGAATATCAAAAATTGTACGATGGGAAGCAAAAAAGTCAGCTTTTTTCTCACCAATTGTCTGTTTTTTTTTACCGTATTCTACTCCCTTTCCCTTATTTTTTAGCTGTTGTTGTTATGTTGGCACCTTGCTTGGTCTCAAGGCGGGATATATATATATATATATATATATATATATATATATATATATATATATATATATATATATATATATATATACAGATAACCTGGTACAAAGTACAGACGACGAGACTGCACGTCGATGTGGTATGATGGCTTGCGTACCTTTATGACCCAAAGAGCTATACAGGATGGATTCTCTAAGCCGGAGATACAATCATGCTTGACAGGTCAATGGGTAAAGGCCAGACAAAGTCTAGTTTCCTGGTCCTCCAGGTTGGGGGTCGATCTGAACGGGCAACTCAGTCGGTAAAATTAGTGGGAGAATAATTTATCCAAGCAAATGGGCTTCCACTCAGCCATCCCGCTGCCTTGCGGACAGCTTCTTGTTAGAACTAAAGGCTTTGGTTGAGAACCCTGATCGTTTTCCTGCTTTGCGGCCGGACACCCTAGCAGTACGCGTCCAACATCTCCCATGAACTGCACGAATAGAAAGAATTCCATACTGCATCGGTCGTCGCGCAGGCTAATCAGGACCGCGCTGCTCATTGTATAGAGCGGCGCGGGTAGTGATAAGTGGGCTACTGCTCAGATTTATTTCTTATTCAACCTTTGTTTTCTGTCCCCAACCACCCCTCTTTACCCCCTCTATCCACCCATAATACTGCCACTAATAACACGCTCGATACTCGCAACGGTTCATTGTCAAGTAGTGTCGTAGATGATCCACAATCGCATAAGTCACATTTTATCAAGCCTCGTCCGCCTGTGAATCTGGGCTCCTTTAACGTGCGTACTCTCATGCAGGCTGGTCAGCAGGCGTGCCTAGCCCTCACATTAGATTCTCTGAAGATTGACGTCTGCTGCGTAAGCGAAACGCGTGTCCAGGGTTCGAACAGTGTGATTCAGCTTACTGCTCCATGTATCTCATCAATGTACTTCCTGAACACTTCAGGAAACCAAGTATCTCGAGCTGTGGGTCAACGTGATATAGGAATAGTCTTGAGTGACAAGGCCGAGGCTGCTATTTTAGACTGGATACCGGTTAATAGTCGTTTATGTGCTATGAGGCTCCAGGGGTCAGTTGGCGTTCGAAAGGATAGCTGTGCTAAGCGCAACTTGTTTGTAATCTCGGCGTACGCTCCAACAGACTGCAGCGCCGACATGCAGAAAGGTGAGTTCTATGATGAACTCACCACTCTTGTTCGCAGACTTAAAGGTTCTGACATTGTAGTGACTGGTGACTTCAACGCACAAGTTGGAAAACTCAGTGTGTCAGAAGCTTGTTTGGGCAGGCGCTGTGCTTTACCCGCTCAACGCACAAGTAACGGAGATAGACTTCTCCAGTTTGTGCAGACAATCGATTGTTCTCGTCTAGCGCTCATTTCCGACACAGATTGATCATATCGCAGTAAGCTACCGGTGGTGCATTTCTGTTCAGAACTGTAGATCTTACTGATCCACGTACGTAGAGTCTGACCATGCATTAGTTTTAATGCGATTATCTCTCCAGCTCCATGGTCATCGTTGCAAACCGCAAACCTGGTTTGTTTGATCCGGAAGTCCGCACGCGTTATGAGCAGAAGTTAGCACATGATCTAGGATCTACGACGAATAGTAATGTAGATGAGCATTAGGCCCACATCCAGCAGGCAGTGCACGTGGCAGCAGGTTTCGCCTGCTGTCCGAAATCCGATGCCCATCAAAGACACTGGATTTCGCAAGAGTTGTTGAGTGTAATGGAGCAAAACCGTTAGCTCTCTAACAATAAGGAGGTGAATAAGATACATAGAGAGCTGAAAAGGCAAGCTATATATATATATATATATATATATATATATATATATATATATATATATATATATAGTTTTTGTGTTTCGAAAAGAATGTTACGAAGACCGCTGAAAGCTGTGCGTGGATGAAATACAAACAAATGGAAAGACGTTGATCTCACATCATTACATAAAGAACAGCGCCTGTCGTGGGCTAAAACGCACGTAGTATAGACAAACAAGTGGGGAAATCTGTACTTTGTAACTTAAAAGAATTAATTCGGATGGACCATATGTTATAAATTATTCTTGGCATGATATCAGAAAAGAAAGGGATTTTCAGTCAAAGAAACAACGACAAGAACTCAGTTATGGTTTGGAGAACGTTCTGAGCCTACAGCCAAAGTGAGCTTAATATAACTGATGGCATACAAGATACCATTCCGTATATTTGTGCATTGGAACAGTGTATTGCCCTTGCTACCTATCAGCAGATTGCAAGATTGCGTCATGTTCCAGCGTGATAATGCTTCTACTCATACACTACAAAATTTTGGCTGTTGTTCCATGGGATCAAGGTCATGCAGTGGCCAGCCTGCAGCCCAGATTTAACCCCGATCGAGGAGATATAGAGTACACTTGGTCGCCAGGTATACAAGGATACCATGGTTTATCAGTCAGAGTGAATTGGTAACCGCCCTTAAGTGAGAATGGGTGAATATTGACCAAGGGACGATCACAGGCTTTTTAAGAAGTATGCCGAAAAGATATACCGAGGTTTCCAAACAGAATGGCGGTTGCACACGATTTTAAGCATAAATTACTGAAGTCTACCTGGAGAGGGTTCCTATACTTTGTCACCTTTTCATATATTTTGATTCAGTTATCTCATGGTAAACCATTTTGCTGTGAAATTTTATATTTTGCATCGTGATGGGTATTCGGTCGTTCTAACCAGATATGGTTTCGTCAGAGAATACAGAAGCGGAAAAATCAGAGAAGGAACGTGGGCACACGGTGCAATAGTGCATCGAATGAAGGTTGCTTGGCCCGCAACCTCTTCCGGGTTTATTCAACCGAATATCCACGAAAAAAGCATGGTGGCTTGTCGTAAAGAGCCAGTTGTTATCTTTCATATGGTTCAGTCAAACTGAACTTCATCTTGGCTCATCGGGGGTTTTCGTATCTGCGACTTTGGGAAGCCATCCCGTGTAGTTCTCCCGGTCTTAGAAGCGCACAGCCCCTCACTATATATATATATATATATATATATATATATATATATATATATATATATATATATATATATATATATATATATATATAATGATCACTACGCATTCATCGCTTGTTTTTTCAATAAGCCCATGGTTTTTGCTGCCGTTTACCTGTTAAGGCTTGAATACGGAGGAAGTTGATTTCAGCACCCAGAGATTTTGATCATGAGTTCTGAAGGGGTAAAACGCCGAACCCAAATAGATCAAGAGCATTCTCAGTAAAATTCATCATCCAAGTTGTTCCTTAGTGACTGTGTTGATGTTCGTTAGAATGCCATGTATGGTATTGTCTGTCTTTTGCCAACCGGATGAATGTAAAAAACTCCTCGTTTATTTCACTGTTGCAATGAAAGCCACGGTTGGATGCGTCACACTACGGTATTCTTTTTGAGGTATAAATGGTCGCTTACTTATTAGTGAGAATGTAAGCGAAATATAAGTCTAGCGCGAGGACCCAACGGGTCTGTCTATACTACAATATTTTGCGTTTAATGCGGAGTTTTCCGCACCCCACTTGTGATTCATATTTGTCGACCGTTAGCCTTCTATACCCAGTGGAATGAGTGAAACGCTACTGTGTAACACTGCCGACCATCTGGGCGATAGTCCGAATACGGACTCAGATCGACACGAGAGTAGTAACCAATTTTAACCGCAGCTCAAGGGATAACTGCTAAGATGTCAGAAAATCAGTAGGAGAAAGAAACTACAGGTCGTCTGGGGAAAGAATACCTGATGACAGGACTGGGAATGGTAATTTGTTTTAATGAGTGTTAGATAAAAGATGGCGGTTCCGAAGAAAATAAATATGTTGCTGCCTCAGTCAGAAATGTACCAAGGTTGAAAGTTAGAAAGCGCCGACGACACGGAGGCCGCGGTCCATGCTAGAGGTGGCGCGGCGGGCGGAGGAATAAGAAGGATCCACTCGAGGTAAATGGGATTAAATGTTTGTGATAGATCGTTGATGCATAGTAGGGAGATTATGGATACGAATATGGGGCTTTGGGGACACCGTAATCTCCTAAGACGGCTGAGGTTGAACCCCATCAACCCGACCAAAAGTTTTCCGACCACTAGGACGGCTTGTTTTCCTCGATACGAGTGTCAGCGCAAATCTGAATGTGTATAGATTTCACAGTGGATCTTGTTAAATTCAAGCGAGAGGTCCAGTGACCGAGTGTCTTTGTGTTTCTCAGAATCAGCTGGTCGAAATGCAACAAAAGAATCAGCTGGTTAAGTCTAAGCCCTATTTGCAATCGCTCAACAATCCTTTCCGTTTAATCGACAGCGTGGGAAACATGTCAGACCGGCGATAGTATGGTGGTATAGAACGATTACCTACCACCTCGTAGGTCAAAGGTTCGATCGCCGCCGGTTCTCAACGCGCGATGACAAGGGAAAATATTGACCTAGTTGAGTTGTACTAAGTGCTACTTTTTACCCACTAACAGTGGTTTAGATGGAACTGTGCATACTAACGTCTTGTACTGTTTCTGACGTTTTCCGATCTTTTGATTCAGATTTGGTTTTAGTAGTTTACTCGAAATCTGCACCCAGTCACTCTGGGCTATCATTTTTCCATAGCAATGGTCTGCCATTCAGTCTCCGTCAGTACGGTTAGTGAAACCTCAACGGCAAGATGTCCTTATGCCTGATCTATCATGCACAGGATTCTTTTATGAAGGCAGTGATTCTGATTCACTTACTGGGGTTTCAATATTCGTTCACGTGCTCATGCAGTTTCTGGGTTCAGAAACTTTACCGCCGATTCGGTAGTAATTTCACTGTCAAGATTCAGGTTTATTCGCGACAACGTTTCTAACTGTCATTCTTGGATTTGTTTAATTTTAAGCTCCCATTATTTCGACATGCCCACTAATGAATGAGTTTCGAATTTGATTTAGATTGCCTAAATGAAGTGTTTGAGCCCCACGATATGGTCAATTCAAGTGAGTGCACCGGTGTTTTTTAATTGTTTGTACGGCTGCAGTAAAATATTTTGCGTTGAAATAAACCGTTTCACGGCATCTCGGGGGGTGCTTGAAAGACGATGTTCGAACTGGCTGGAGTCGTAAATTCCTAACCAGAGAAAATGTTTGGTAGAATAAAAGTATATCAAGCCAGCTGAGGTGCATGATAAGGGTCATAATTTGGGCGAACCTGTCTGTCACTAATTTGATGGATGGCCTCTTACCCGTGATATTTTTACACACTAAAAGTTGACTAACTAAACACGTTACCACTGAGGTTGAAACGAGAGCCAATTCAGTTGGCACTCTTGGTGGCAACCTGCCGGGATAGCTGGCTGTTAGATTCAGCCTATTGGGATCTTGTATGGTCCCCCACGCAGAGTCTGGCTGCCGGTTACACATAGAAGTATAGTGGGCCTTCAAGGCTACAAGGTATAACCCTTCCACTGCACCCATGAACATGCATGTAATAAAGAAAAACAACCTTGAGTAGTTTCCCATAGACTTCAGACGAGAAAATCGCATATGCTGTTTAGTATTAAAGCCGATGGTGTCCACAGTCTCTGCTGCATCGGCTGAGTTCGCCAATTTGCCTGACTACCGATTTTGTGAGACTATACACAAAATCATAGCTGACTTAAATTTAATTAGCGTATTTTGCCTTTTAATAACCATTGCAGTAGTAAGTCGTGAATTTCGACTTCTTCAGTACCTTTTTTCGTTACATGCTCGCGCATAAGTGCAAGGGAAAGATTGTACCCTATAGGCACAAAGACCCGCTGCACTGTCGGGGATAATCGGCAACCTGACCCTGAGACTCGGAACCACGTAAGGTCTTAATAAGTCAGGTGTGGTAATGAGCCGGACGACAGTAGGTTACTGTCTGCCACCAAAGTGACCGGTAATTCGAACCTCTGGCCTCCGAGGTGGTAAGCAAACGCTCTATACCACTCGACCGCCATTAGTCTAGATTCTGAACACACCGTACAAGAAGCACAAATTGATCACCCTGAATCCCATCATCGTAAGCGTTAGGTAACCCCAACTACAGGACTAACATTAGAAAATGTCTCATCCAGAGAAAAAAGCACGTTATAACCATTAATGTGTCAGAACCGAAATCGGTTCGGAGTGTATC